>RJVU01001449.1:107283-135182 GCA_003731715.1 Anabarilius grahami | reverse complement strand
AGGACTGTTTGTCTTTCAAAGTAGGTTATTATAATACTTAAGCACGCATTACACACTTTTGCATACATTTCTATCCTCTTTCTCCTTCTCCTCCCTCTTCCTTCCTTCCCTCTCCACACACACGCGCTATTCTTTTCCTCACTGAGCCTGTGACAAACGATGGATCTTGTTCACACCTGAAAGAGCATTTTTATTGCTATCTTTGAAAGTGTTTGGCTCGTGTTGTGGGCTAACAAATCTGGTGAGTTTTTTCAACTAGGAATAGTGTGTATATTTATTTTTAAAAGTAAAACATGTTCTTTCTCTTAGTCTAAAATGTGTGATTTGTTCATTTGGTAGATTTTTTATGAAACAAAATCTGTGTTTAGCTTATTAACTATATTTACGGTAATTATAACTCCTAAAATGTCATGACAGGATAATTTTTAAGAGCAATTGGTTTGTTCTGAATTTTCGGAAACTATTGTTTATAAGAAGAAAAATCACGAACGAGAATAGATTAATTGTGATCACTGATTAGTTCGTTTAATTTGCATAGATTTGTGATGATTTTTATTAATAAAGAACATTGGTAATTGTTGTATAAAAAGGTATACGTGTGATGCTGACAGAGGTGACTTATGAGTTTAAATCACAAATTTCCAGAACCACGTGTTGTATCTTAATAACCTACAACATTTTTTCATTAATGTCCTCAAAAGGTAAATAGGCTGCTTAACACAAATTAACGAATATTTGCTTAAATCATTTTGTTATGAAGTTAACTTGTGTGCAAATTTTAGCAGAATTACGTCACTGGTTAACGGTGAGCTGGGTTTTATTTGGGTAAAGTGAATTTGTGTCTGGATGGCTTCGGCAATGTCGAAACTTAAAAATGAAGCCTCAATTATAGTTTACATTTAACTTTTAAATTCCGACACTGCAGCTCTGTAATTTAGGCTAATAAAGATGCGTCTTTTTAACACTATCTGAAACTGAATCATGCTATTATACAGTATGTATTTTATTTCATTTAAATTTAAACGGTGATGTAGTAGCCTTTGAAAAAACCAGCACTTGCACTGCTCGTTAAGTAATAGCTTCAGAGCATCCGTGAAGTATACTTTAAACTATAGCTCTCAGGTGCTGAAGAAAGGTCATAATCCAGAATTATATCCTTAACGCTAAAATAAATAAATAATAATAAATCAATAAAATAAAAAAAATATACAATAAGTGAAAAATTTGGCTATGTTTTTTATGAACTGTGGCTAATCTACATGGAGATTATAAATGTGTTCTTAAGATTTATGTTATGTGACACATGATTTCGATAATTATAAGGAGGTCTGCAGATATAATTTGGCTGCATGGACACTTAAGGACAGTTAATCTAAAACCGAAGTTAAAACACTTGTTGTGTTGAACTGAATTGAATTGTTATTGTAGGCAAGTGGCCAAGACGCATTAAAAACCTGGCAGCCACTGACCTGTAAAAAACCATAACTCATGTTTTAAAAACGCCATGCAGATGCACGCGGAGAATTACACCGATACATTTATATTTTGTTAGTTTGTTTGGTTGGTTAAGGTGGTATTAATAAATATGTTGTTACAATTAGTAGTAACTAGACATATGCAGCTAGGCCTATAACTTTAACTCTTTTCTCTTTTCAAGTATACATTCACGTGACTGTGAATTGTTAAATGCGTTTTTTTTCACCACCACGTTTTATTCTCGGTTATCATGTATATAGGCTGTTTTGCCATAATCAGTAAATACAAACAAAAAGGGGGAATATCCGTCTAAATTGTGTAATGTCATGATTTACGTACTTGCGAACACGTTACGTGCTACTTAATTGTGCTTTTAACGTGGTGGTGGTGGTACTAACATCATGGATCACAGGAAATCAGTCATGCACAAAAGTTTTGGTGCTGGAAGATGCAAGTTCTGTCATATTAAACTACATATTGACAGAGTTTTATTCAGATACAGACTCTTAAATGCTACACTCTAGCATAATGGAGATATATATTGCGGGGCGATGTAATCCACCAAAACACATCCCATATTAGTGATCAGTCGCATTATCCTTTCAATTTGGGCCCATGTTCTTAACAAACACTTTCTTATTTAAAGTAGGCTAACATAGTGAAAAAAAAATGATTATAATTTGATATGACTAGAACTATTCCCAGAAATATTGGGAATAACTCACGAAAAATACAAGAATGTAAAACAATTACAGGAGCCAAATACAAGACTGCTATAAATTACATCATGACGCTGAAGAAAAATCACTTGAGATAAATGAAATCGATCAATTTAAAGGAACCTGGTAGGAACAAGTCTGGAACATAACAGGAATGTATACTGCAAATGGTTCAGTTTAGTCGGTATATTAGTAGTGATGATAGCAGTAATTAGCTACTAGTAGGCTAATATAAATATTAATAATATTAGTAATAACCGTTTGTCATATTGTGTGTAAATGGTATTTACAATTCCTTTTCATGAAACCACATTTTCTGTTTGAAGGCGAAGCATGGTTGAATTTTAAAAATGGTTTGACTGCGCGGTATAACAGTACAGCTCCTGCACCTGTTATATGAACTAATTATGTCTTCTAAAACTGTGTCGGTTTCCAGTTGTTGGTTCAATTGACGTGGTGAGAGACATAGTTCAGAATTTGGAGGGTATGAAGCAAAATAGATGAATCGCTTTTGAGGTAAATACGAATCAGGAAGCTTTATGCCCTACCGCATCAAATATGTGTGAATGTGAGGGAGTGTGTGAGGGAAAGAGAAGGCGGGCTTATGAGAAACCACAGTTTGCCCTCCTTCTCCTCTGGTATCTAGTTGAGGAGAAACTCTGAAGCGCAAGATATTTCTAAAACCTTACGCTGACATTAAGCTGCAAACATACAAAAAAGAAGGAAAGAAATATATATATATATATTTTTTTTTTTAAACTCTTCACATGATTGTTGTCGGACGTTTTCGACTGTCATCAAGAGAAGACTAGTTTGCATTGCTGAACTGTTTTTATTAGTCCACGGTTTTGTTTTGGTGTAGGTCTGCGTGCGCAATGATGGCCACCTACCCAGGCCCTGAGGATAACGGCATGATACTCATGGACACTACCTCGAGCTCAGCGGAGAAAGACCGAACAAAAGAGGAGACTCCTCCCGAGAAGGGACCGGACAAATCCGACCCGACCCAGAAACCACCGTACTCCTACGTGGCGTTAATCGCGATGGCGATCCGCGAGAGCTCGGAAAAGCGTCTCACGCTGTCCGGGATCTACCAGTATATCATCAGCAAGTTTCCTTTCTATGAGAAGAACAAGAAAGGATGGCAGAACAGCATCCGACACAACCTGTCTCTCAACGAGTGCTTCATCAAGGTGCCTCGGGAGGGTGGCGGTGAGCGAAAGGGCAACTACTGGACCCTGGACCCGGCATGCGAGGATATGTTCGAAAAGGGCAACTACCGGCGGAGACGACGCATGAAGAGACCGTTCAGGCCTCCACCGACCCATTTCCAGCCTGGCAAATCTCTTTTCGGTGGAGACGGGTACGGCTACCTCTCCCCGCCCAAATACCTGCAGTCAGGGTTTATCAATAACTCGTGGTCTCCTGCGCCTATGCCATATACCTCCTGTCAGATGAGCAGTGGGACCGTGAGCCCCGTTAACGTGAAAGGCTTGTCCGCGCCGTCCTCGTACAACCCATATTCGCGTGTACAGAGTATAGGTCTCCCGGGCATGGTGAACTCTTACAACGGCATGAGCCACCATCATCACCACCATCACACGCACCCTCACGCGCTCTCTCACGCGCAGCAGCTGAGTCCCGCCACGGCTGCACCCCCTCCGGTGTCCACCGGCAACGGGACGGGGCTGCAGTTCGCTTGCTCGCGCCAGCCCGCAGAACTCTCCATGATGCACTGCTCGTACTGGGATCACGAGAGCAAACACTCCGCACTACACGCGCGAATTGACATATAGCTCGGGCGTCACGAGACTGACGACAGACCAACATACTCGCTAAAAGACAGTAAAAACAAGGTCCAGCGTTCTCAAAAACCACATAAAGACATTTCATAAATTGTGCGTGGTCTAGGGACTTACAAGAAGGAAAAACTTTTACTGGAGCCTCAAATTATGGAAGCACGGGCATTCACGGCGAGTGCCTGATGCAGGGACTAAAGATTTCACATTTTTCTTCGCAGGCAGGAGACTCATGCATTTGTGTTCTGAATGTGTATAAACTGTTCGATCATAGCCTATAAGAAGATGGCCAGCAGATCGAAAAATCGCCATGGAATTACAAATCATGTTTACCTAAATCCGTTCACAACATTCTGTCAGTGACTTTGGAGTGAAGTATTGGGTTCTGAACCCTTTTTTCCCATTTAATATTTTTTATTCTCTTTGCTTTTGAATGTTTAAGGATACAGTGGAGCTCTGGACAGGTAGATAAACCGAAGCTCGGTGGAGACACAAACACAACCTGTACACACCTGTGTTTTGGCCTCTTGTTTCCGTGATTAAGGGTCTCATAGGGGTCAGATCACGTGACTGCCAGTTTGGACTGTTTTGTATGTACTTTGTAAAAAGTAAAAAAAAAAAACATTAAATATTTTTAATGTCTATGACACATTGGGGCCATGTTTAACTAGCACTTTTCAATCTTTTTTTAAATAGATCTACTTTTTATTCTTTAATAAAGTCTGTCAACATGACACTGATTTTGGATTTTATAATTTATATAGGCAACATAATTCTGCGATCATTATTATTAGGCTATTATTATTATATAGCCTAACAAGATCATCTGTTTGTATCGGAGTCCTGCAACTGTTTAGCCAACTACATTTCTGGCCTTCCAATATTGTAACGTGTGTAGTAGCCTACTTCGAGATAAATTACCGCATGAAAATAATTTCCAAATAGGACTGCGTAGGAAAAAAACTATAAAATTATTCTACTTCGTAAGTTTTTCGTGTAATGTAAGCGATTCGTGATTCCTAAACCGATGAAAATAGTCAACTTTATGCGAGTAGCCTACATATTAAGCAACACTGGGCCTGTATGGGGAGAAATTATTTAGCTGAGTTTGTAAATATTTAGCCCTGTCAAATCAATGTATTCATAACTATTGCCCGGATTTGGTGTTTTTAACATGTATTTGTACATCTTTTTAACTTGTATTTCATACACTCTAAAAACTGCTGGGTTAAATATGGACAAAACCAGGGATTGGGTTGTTTTCACCCAGCCATTTTTTTCAACCAATTTTGGATTTATTTTTTTAGCCAGCAATATAGTAATATAGTAAAAGGCGTGTTTTTGCTCACCCCCAAATAGGGGCAAATTTGTGGGGTATTTTAAGCTGAAACTTGACCAGACCAGAGACTTATATTACATCATGTGAAAGAGGGCATAATAGGTGCCTTTTAACCCAACCTGCTGGGTTTGTCCATATTTTACCCAGCTTGGGTTTTTTTAACCCAGCATTTTTTAGAGTGTAGGCTATATTAATAGTTTCGCCTTTTGTCGCTTTTTATTCCGTGTCCTTAAAACTCATTATGCTAAAAGTACACGATTGCTTTAAAATATAATGCAAGTGTATCTCTTTGCATTTCTTAATTATGAATCTGAAAAACATGTCAAAATGCGAAACAGATTTTTTTTTTACCTAAGCCCCATACTACAGTTAAATAAAATGCATTTTTTGCACGATTTAATTTTACATAACATAAAGAAATGTCTAAGCAAACATTAAAATACCCTCTTGATAACTGTCCTTAAATAACATTAACACACTTTTTTACATAATAGCTAATGCTTAATAAATCATAGTTAATCTACTTTGGGATAGTTACCAATGCAGCCTAACAAAACTTTAGTAGGCTAAATATATTTTACTATAATGTTTGTTAAAATTAAAGTTATTATAAATCGACTTTCTTTGTTTGCGTGCCATAAGGAGCGTCGGGAGTGTGTCTGACACCTTCATCTTGTCAATGGAGAACTTCAGTGTTTCTGCATTTTGCCGTGTAGGCCTATAACGTTAAGTAAACAGTGTTTTAAAGTTACCGGTTTAAATAAAATAGATTATATTTTTCCTGTAGTGGATTCGTTGAGTTAGTGATAGCTTAAGGCCATTATTTGAGTTTGGAGAGGAATTTACTGCACGAATATTTGAACATTTACATTAATAATACACTGAAGAAATGTTTAACAAAAACAGCAAAACAATAATAATAATAGCCTATAATAAGAAGAAGACGAAAACGAAAAAAACATTATTATAATGAGAAGTTGTTTTTCATTGTTTGAATGTATCGGCCTATTCTTTATTTTTTTTTATTTTTATACATTAGAGATATAATCTTAAACATTTTGTTAGATATTTAGATGATCTGCTTCCATATTTATTAGGCTAATGACTGTTTATATTTTTCACACCCATCCACCAGTCACTATACGGTCCTTTTCAGGTGCCAGGTGCGCGTCACATAATGCGCCCGCATGCAGGATGCTCAGTTAAAAGTGGGCCCCCTGATAGTTTGTGTGTCCCAAAAAGCGCATCGGAGAATGTTGTCACAAAAGAACTTTTCTCCTCCTTATATATATTTAGGCTAATGGGGTTGTTCATAGGTGTATTGTTCACCCTTAAGGAAGTTCATCTACAGGACACAAGTTGGCCTATATAATACATTCACGAAAAATATTTTTCATTCAATTTAGTTTTGTTAGTTCATTTAGTTTCTTTGGGTAAAATCTACTTTAGCCTTTCATATATCTGCAATAGGCCTAGCCTAATTTAGAAACCAATTATTATCCAATTATACAACAACAACAATAATACTAATACAATAGTAATAATAAATACAATAATATAAAATACAATAATTATAGTAATAACTGAGACTCTAGTCGAGATTCTCTGTCTGTTAATGAAGTGCTGAATTGTTAATCGCTTTTCATATAGCCTAACTTCATTAACTTCATTTTGTTTAAAGTTATAAATAGGCCTATTATTTTTTTTTAATGTTAAAGTTATTTTTACTATTTTAAATATTCATCCAAATGTTTAGCATAAATAGATGATTGTTTCTAGAGATTATTTCGTGCAGATTATAGCCTACTTTTACACAATCGCTGCTCGATTCATCTGAGCCGCGTTTCCCAAATGCATCGTAACAAAAGTAGTAGCCTACGTGATAATCGTCGTTGATCTACTAGTGCTGTGGAGTAATCGTAGACTGCGGAAGTGCATCATAAGAAGATGGACACGTGCAGCCACCTGCAGGACAACTTCGCAATTACATTTAAACCTAACACAGGAATGAATTTGAATACATGACATGATTAGAATAATATATAATATTATTCTATTTAGATTTATTCCAATCAATAATAATAAAAAAAAGCAAATTAATACTAGATAGATCAATAGGCTAGATAGATAAATAATAGGCTATGAAATTAAGTAGCCTATGGTTAGGCTACATTGATTTCAGTTAGGCTTCCACAAATTGGTATGATTATTGCAGAACATGAAATTCAGAGTAGCCTAAGTGGAAATCTTATATTTAATGGGCTCTGCAGTCAAACATGTCAATGAACCCTGTCAAAGCAGTAGGCCTAGGACTAATTGTGCAGGCTAATCAAAAACAATAACACAATTATAGCCTAGTAGCCTATGTAAAATTGGGATTAAATAATCTTAGATATATAATAAAAAAGAAAAAAGAAAAAAAAAACTTAAAACCTTTCCCATCAAGTAGCCTAAATGACGTTTTAGGACTTCCTGACGTCAGGGACTCTTAACTTGAATTTAAAGCCAAAAACACATTGGCCTAAAAAATATAGCATCACAATTCCCTACGAATTTCAGTTGTCTGCTTTGTTTGTAGCAACTATGTTTGTCTCAAACGTGTAGGCCTAATTTATTTACTTATTAATTAATTTAGCCAATATAGGTTTATTAAAGATGATATTAAATTAAATAGGTATAGGTACATAATGTATAATTGTGTGGTTGTGTTAGATTATGAGATGAATGAGGCTGCCTCCTTCCGTGTCCTTGGTCGCAGAATCAGCTGAGGTAAGCGGGCGTTTCTATGGAAGCTGAGCGACATACTCGCACCGGGGTATTGTGGGATTTGCAGCGGAGTCGAGCGGTAACGTCGTCAAAAAGTTCATAAATGCGCAAATTTATGCTAAATTGGCGATAAACGCCGGACGATCGGTAGTCAACCGCTGTGAGGTGCAGGCAGTGATGTCTGTCCTGTTGTAGCATTTTGTGGATTTAGAGCCTACATCACTGTTACATCAGTGTTACATATATAAAAAAAAAATCACTGTTACATATTACTAATTTGAATTAAGATTTCAAATAGGCCTACAGTCTGGATGCTTTCATTGTGGATAAACTGTGGCTGGCTCAACAAAAGTGTAATAGGCCTATGAGTTCTTGCGCCCACAGTTTCGCGAATGTAGCTATGGACATAAGGTTTCCGCTGGCTGACCTAGCCTCTGGTGTTACAACACAGGTTGTTGGTTTCCCAGTGCTCGGGCACACAATTGAATTCCCAAGATTCTTGGGAGAGGTTTAAGCTGGACAGCAGCAGTGGTTTTCACGAGCTCCCTCGCGCACCTCACCCCGCGCGCGCCTATTGAAAAAAAGAGAGGGGTCAGCTGTGTTTGCAATACACAGGAAAATAGCCAAAGATTTGATTTGCACAAAATCCGGCAATTGTTACGAAGCACATGATTTTTGTCTGAATCCAAAATAATTTGGTCAGTGGAGCTGAGTGATTTCATTTTATCATTTTCCTCCTTTTACATTTGGACATGAGTGAAGATTCACCCTACGTGATGTTTTCTGTTATTGGCTTTGATGAACAATAGATGATACTAAATAATCATCTCCATGCCAGAATTATTATTAGTGTGTATTATGATATACCACAGTCGTTTATAAATAGGAAATGTACACAAAAGTTTGTATGGCCGACCTCTTCACCCAAGAAAGGACATGCAGATGTCCATAAATGAGGTTAAAAAATGGTCAGCTAAAAATAAGTGATGCGTCATTTACCTTTAGATAATAATGAAAGCAAGAGATTCTTGCTAAATCACGCAGGGACCTCAGAATGACCTCGGGTTTCCAATGTCACTCAGATGTTATCATGCAATTGTATACTATTTAACAGCATGTTAATGCAAGAGTTGTTTTTTTTTTTACATCTTTAAATATCTCTGAGCTTGCAGATAATCAAAGGTCATCCTGATCACAGGGCTGGTGTCTTTTGTCTTTTCAGCTACATTTAGCGAAATAATTTAAATATGATAACTGACACAAATTCACAATTATTCTTAGATAGCAGATTATGTTTATCCATAGTCAACGGCAAAATGAAAATTGTGATCCCATTAACATCCTATGAATTTGAACAAAACAACAACAAAATCCCTGACCCAAACCACAAAAAAATCCAGGTGCATCAGCTGAAGGCTATTGAAGGTCAGTTGGGAAGATGTCATGCTCTTTATTTCAGCTTCTACCTTGTCCATCTCTTTTCACTCTTAAATAAAGCAGTGAAAGTTTCAACGGCCTCCAGATTTTCTTCCAACTACCCACCTATAGTTTAGCACCTCAGCCCCGCCCTTTCTGAGACTGAGATCTTAAAGTTTTGCTTCTAAATCTAATTTAGAAGCAAAAAATGCCCTTTCAAGCAATTACATCTTGGCCCAGGTTCACAATTAAACAAATGATTATATTATGATATCCATAATTATACGCCTAGGCATGGGGGCTCCTTTCAAGTGTCATGTGTGTCTAGTTACAGCTGATGAGATCAGGAGTTAGGCTGGTTTGGATCCCGTTAACAGAATGCTTAATGGAATAAGAATGGAATGGGTGAATAATGGAAGCATGCTGTTTGCGGTTTCACTCCTTTAATGTGAACCAGTGTGTGGCACATTTCAGCCTAAAACTTTAGACATTAACAACATATAATAATAATACTACATATGATCATTCCCTAAATAAATACAAAACACCTTCCTTCATGTATGTACAAACACAATCACACATGTATGTCATCTGTGTGGATGACCAAAAGCGAGTTTGTGCTTTGAAACCTGATCTCCTCCAACAGTCCTATTCCTGCCTCTGCTCACCACAGGAATGACTGGAGAATGTTCTGGGAATATGTGGAAATGCTTATCAGGAAAATTCAGATCTGATCATTTCTAACTGAAACATGACAGACAGTGACTGTATCAGTAAGGCAGCCTGTAGGATTTAAATGATTTCAACACCATGATAAGCAGCAGTAAGGATCTATTACTGCTAAAGACCTTGGGTGAAAAGCACAATGAGAAAGCCTGTCCAAGACAATGACAGGGATACTTCAAGATGATGGCAGAAACAGGGGAAATGCTGATCTCTGTAAATTGTTTCACAATGTAAAGGTTATTTTTGAATACTGGAAAATACATAGTAAAAAAATTACTTTCATGATTTGTTATCACGACATTTTTTTTAACTTAGATAATTAATGTGGTTCAGATAACAAAATATCTTGAGTTTCTGTTGATTAAACCAATCGCCTTCATTGTATTAACTCAAATTTTTAATTTGAATAAACTCAAAATTTTAAGGCAACCAGGTAACCGAACAATTCTTTTTCACAGGGTACTTAATGAATTTGTTTCATTCTTGTACATGAATCCAAAGACCAAATTTTTCACAAAAAACATACAGAACTACAACACTGAATATTGCCCGAATGCTTTAAAAATGCCATCTCACATTTATGAGGATAAAAGTTCTTCTTTCCAGTACTGGCAACCCAGCCAGATTCTGTACCAAACAGGACATGCTGTAATATATGCTATCTACCAAAGAGCTGCCTTATTCATTTAGTCAAACGGTCCATTATTCATGTGTCAAGAGCTGAGTGAATGGTGATTGAAGCTGCCATTTTATGCCACTTTTATATTCCACAGAAGAAAGAAAGTCATGCAGGTTTAGAACAACGTAAGGGTAAACAAATTACATTTTATTAGCCCAAAATGACACAGATGCTTACTTGTAATATCCGCCATCACCACTAGATGTCTGCAAATACCACTGAACTACACACTGGACCTCAAGCGTAACAGGTCCTTTATAAGGAACTAAATAAGGAAGGAGAACATGCATGGATTAAAACAACTGAGTGGAACTTCAGTGTAGTTTTCCCTCATAACAGTGTAATTTCTCTCATAAATCCCCGGATCATTCCCCGTCTGTTTTTTTGTTGTTGTTTTTTTTTTTACAAAGTAGTCTATTGGCTTTAAGTTAAATATAACCTATTAAATAACACTAGAAAAACAAACAAACATCAGAACCCTTAAAATCGTCGCGCCTTAACAAAACAAGAGTGTTGTTAAGAGAAACGGTGGAACAATTAGACCAAGCTAGTACATGTATGTATAGCGTTTACGTCCAGTAAACCCTCCTCATCCCAGTGGAATGCGTCAGTTGAGTGAGTGAGTGAGTGAGATAGAGTCACGCATGCAGTTCGCAGGGCCTAGTCTGCGTGGAGATATTTACACGACATTAAAAACATTCGCGACTGCGTAAGTTGTTGTTATCGCATTACATTATGTCTATTTCCGGGTGAAATCACGGCTCTGAAGTTCGGGTGCCTGTGAACTGTTGACAAAATAGCGGTTACGTGTGGAAAGGGAGGGAGTGCGAAACTGCAAACAGGGAAAAAAATCGAGCGATCACTTGTTTCACTCAGCCTGCTGAAAGAAGCAGGAAGCGGTCTAGAGCTGTTCACCTGTCGAATGAAAGACTGCATCGGACATTTGAAGGAGAAGAACGCTATGCTTTTGCTTTCTTACTGTGATTGAAACCTTCCCGGTGTTTTGGAGTTCAACCCGAGACACATACAGTTAACTTTGAACATTCCGTTTCCGTGAATCCTACAGAACTGGCTTCGGACATTCCAGTCCAGTGGAATAATCTGTTATAAAGGTGAGCGTTTTGTTCTGTGAAATGTTTCGTGTTCGGTGATGTGTGTTTTACTTTGAGTGGTGTAGATTTTTGTTACATTGCATTGATCTTGGCCGACGGCTTCTCTAATCCCAGGCGCTGTCCGCCTCAATGTTATTTTTTATTAATCATATGCCGTTGAATAAATTGGATACTACGCTTAGACTGCACAAATGACACATTCGTGAAGTGCTTTAGTGCTCCAAAACGCTTAATTTATCATTTACTTCTTTTGGCATAAAAACATAGAATTACGTTTCTGTCTAAAAGTTTCAGACTTAATCATTCTTCACATTTGGAGTATCAAACTGAGGTGCTTGACTTTCAGTGCTATTCAGTTGTAGATATGGAACAGTTGACATCTATTTGGTTTATATTGAATGCTTTCACTTGCTTTATTGAACAAGGCTTTTTAAGTGTTAAAGTTAGGAATCACAATTTTATCATCAAACAATCGTAATAGATCCATTACGGCCACTCGTTGAAATGTAGGATGACACTCGATCACAAGTTTACCTGACAGCGCATAAAACGGGGGTTTATCGGACAAGGGAGGCACGACTTTGGCTGTTTGTGTCTTAGACGGATGCGATGGCATAATACTGGACAAAACTGTGAGTCAAACCCCATACAGACATGAGTAATGAAGGCTGAACACACTCAGCCTCAGGACACGCCTACAGGCCATTCACCAACCCTGATGTATATTTGTACATAAAACTGAAAAGCACTTTCTCCATCTAGTTATGCTTCCCAGATAATTTAGAAATTGGAATTCTCAAAGCTCCCTCTTGAAAGTAAGCACTGGAGAGGCTCTCTGTCTCCAGGTTAGACGTTCAACTTGAAAAAACAAGGCAGATCAGTCAACACCGTCTTCAGTTTGACGTCATCCCTAAGGTTGTGGCTATTAAATCAACATTCCACTAGTTATTTACCATTAGAGAAGAGAAAATTCTGATTTCGGTATTGTCTGGAATGCAATATAAGGTCAGAAGTGGGTCAAAATTTAAACCCAAATATTCTAACTTCCGGCTACACCTGGAACACGGCCAGATTTATTATTATTTTTTCACAGTTTTTAGTCACAGATTTGGTCTTTTAACCAAATTAATTATCAAAAGCCAAATTTCCTGACTTATTCTTTAATTTTAGTAATTTTTACTTAAATGGCATCTAATTGAAATAATAAGTATAGGGTAAATAGCTAAGTAAAACTTTTCACGTGCACACTAGCGTATGCATACAGTGCGCATGGTGTACATTTCATCATCAGCAGGGTACTTGCACAGTCCGATTTTTCTAACCATGTGTGCACTGTAAACATAATGGCCCGGTTTCACAGACGGGGCTCAGCCTAAGCCAGGATTAGTCTTAGTTCAATTAGGATATTTAAGTAGCTCTTATAAATATACACTTGAAAAAACTTTACTGGTGTGCATCTTGAGACAAAAAAAATGGCAGTGACATATTTTAAGATATGTCAGTACAAGTTTCTTTCAGGTAAAACATGCACTTTAGTCTAGGACTAGCTTAAGCCTTATCTGTGAAACCAGGGGAAGATGTGCTTAGAAGAGTAGTTGCAAGCTTTTTCACTCTCAGACTGAACCATTCTCGTTGCTTAACCGTTCCATTCCGTGTCAATCCGGCCCAGCTGATACGGATATGGTTTCGTTAACGTCGCTGACATTTGCTGCATCCGAAATCGAATACTTCCCTACTGTGTAGTATGCGAAAAACAGTAGGCCTACGCCAAAAGAGTAGTATGTGAAAACAGTAGGTGAAAAGTACACGGATGACCTACTACTACTGCCGAGATTCTGAAGTGTGCATTCAATGGACACTTTACTATCCCATGAGGCCACGGGAGAGAATTTATGAATGCCAGTGAAGTGACACAACTGACGCTGGTAGGTCACGTGATAGTAACAACATGGCGAATGTAATAGTTCATTCATACTACCCATAAGCAATAAAATAAAATCAATAAAATGACGATAAAATGATTGAAAACATGTTATGTGTTTGATGTTTTCACATGAGCCATAAGTCGTTAGCTATGTTTCCATCCACCTATTTTTATGCACATTTTGGGATATCGCATAAAAACAGTGGATGAAAACATGTACATTTTAAAAATGTGCATCATAACTTGTGTGCTCGATTGAGGCAGATAATTTTTTTTATCTGATAAGAAGACATGCGCATAAACTACAATGGAAACTTATTTATCGAATAAATCCCTCCATGCGCAACAAAAACTTCAGGTGACTTTGCCTCAACAGATGATGTGATTGATAACCAGACTAACCAGCGGAACAATCGCATCACACAGCATCTCAAATGTTGGTTTGGTCATTTGGAAATCCCTGAGCCAAATTCCATCATCAAAATGATTTGGTATAAATAAAGCTTCTCACACGATTGCGTTCCTGAACACTAGCATCTGGACGCAAGATAACATGACAGCGTTTATTGCTTTTCGTCTGATGTATAGGAAAAAGAGCCTCAGTAACTTCCCTGATTACAGCATCTTCCATTTTTATTACAGATATTTTCCTAGGAAGTGATGATTTTGTTCTCCTGAACACATGAAATGTCATCTTCAGTCAGATATAGTATATTAGTGTTTTTTGTGAGTTGAGCTTCTTGGCCCTCACCCAAATACATGTGACCGGAGCTTCAGAGAGACTTCGGTGGCAGACTGTGATGTCATCAGTCAGGGGACACAAACACTTTGGGATGCCCACACACACTCGCTCATAGTCAGAAGAGAGGTCACTGTGGTGACAGGGGCCATGAATGGGCTGATTCTCTCAGTCATGTGAGAGCACAGTGTGTGTGTTTGTTTTAGAGGCGCAGGAAAACATTTTTCCTTAGAAATGGGGACAAACACACACATACACACCCCCAGGGCTGACTGTATGGTTTAAAGAGCAGATTATGTATCGGGAGAGCCAGTTAGCATAGAGAATTAAGAATCTTTAATGTTGTAATGTTTTAGAAATAATAACAATATTGTTTTTTTTTTTATGTCAACAAAATTGACTCTTTTTACTTAGTACATGTTTGAGGTCATATTGTGCATGTTATTGTAAAGAAAAAGGTTTGTCTTCATAATCCTTCATCAAAATGTAATAACTTGCTCTGCCTTTGAATCAAGTTACCTAGGCTGTGCAGGCTTTTGGATAATGGTAGGTTTTGTAGTCATTGAAGATAATGCAGCCTTTCAAAAATCTTGCCAATAGTTAGTAATTCAAAGCTGATTAACTGTAATGTAATACTGGAAGTGACTCAACTACACCTAGTCTATGTGTCTATGTCCAGTGATAGAAATAAAAATAAGATGATAAAGATGAAGATTACTAAGTGACTCCTTTCAGCCCAATAGCCATAAAAGTGTAACTAGCTTATCTAAAACTCTAGATCACAGAAAGTGAACTGCTGCCGTGACATGCATTTCATTTTATTTCATAGAACATTAGCTCATAAATACTAAATAAAATTACGATGTAACAAACATGTGCATTTGTTGTGAATCATGTTCTCTTTTGTCACAAGATGTGGACTTAAACGGTACATAGGCAAGGTTCACTTTCCTGAAAGATTACGTAATTGTCAAAATGCAGTAGGGTCATTCTGTGTCATAATTTTTCCATTTTGATAATTTCTTTTCTGGTGAAAGACATGCATAAATGAAGAAGAAAGCCAAAATATTAAATGTCATGGATGAATATTTACTGAGTAATCCAATATTTTGTTCTAGAGGGGGTGAAAATGACTTTAGAAATCTGTTGACTTTGTTGCATTATATGGCAATGGTGATGGATTAAAAATGAGAAGAAAAAAAAGGGAATCTTTAAAACTTCTAATCTTATAGGCACGTAAACTTGGGGAAAAAGAATACTTATGGTATTCAGACAGGAATATGCAATTGTTTTTAAGAGGGAAACAAGATACATTTCTAGTTTTGACATTATTTGTTCTTCAGACATTCCTCTTTAAAAGAAAAAAGTATCAGCTGAGCACCGTTGGTGTTAGGACCCTATTGTAATTGCTCAGTCAATTCTTCTTCTTCTCCAAAATGAATCACATTTTTGAGGGCCTAAACATGCTCGAAAACTCATGAAACTTTGCACACGCAACAGAAGTGGTGAAAATTTACATCTGATATGGGTTTCAGAATTAGGTGTGGCAAAATGGCTCGATAGCGCCACCTACAAAATTTCAATTAAGCGCCCTTCATGCTATGTTTCACGTACAGGTATGAAATTAGGTTGACACATGTAACAGCCCAATAGAGATTTTATCAGATAAACATCATATTTGGTCAGTTTAATCTAAAGGCCTTTGCGACGTTAAATTGCAAAGATCTTGAGTTTTCGTTGAATGGTGTGTCTGTGGCGGCCTGACAAAATTCGATGTTTCGCTATGAAAGAGGAAGTTGTTGTAACTCAGGCATACAATGTCTGATCTGCCCCAAACTTTACATGTTTTATTAGAGTCCTGGCCTGAAGAAATCTACATGGCAATATTCAGTTACATTCATAGCGCCACCTGTGGGCAACAAGAAATGGCATGTTTTACACTGTGAATAACTCCTCATAGAGATTTAACCAGATCAACATCATATTTGGTCAGTCTAATCTTAAGGCCTTAGCGATGTTAAATTGCAAAGATCTTGAGTTTTCGCTGAAGGGCGTGTCCGTGGCGGCCTGTCAAAATCTGATGTTTTGCCTTGATAGAGGAAGCTGTTGTAACTCAGGCATACAGTGTCCGATCTGCCCCAAACTTCACATGTTTGATAAGAGTCTCTGGCCTAAAGACATCTACATGCCATATTCAGTTAGTCATAGTGCCACCTGCTGGCAACAGGAAATGGCATTCTTTGCACTGTAATTCACTCCCAGAAACACATTTACACATTAAATCATGCAACACTTGGCTAAGTGCTAATGTATGTGATTAACGTCATGAAAGAGAGTCACTCTTTGCTTTTGACTGAATAACTTTTCTAACTTTTAATTGTAAGCATTACCACTGTCAGACTCTTAGATGCTGCTTTATTACTGACTGTTTACTTGTCCTTTTTTTTTTTGTTGTAAATTTAGTTTAAAGTTTCAAACAAAGTCTCCCTGTGCTTTGTGCAAGCTATTGCAACAAAATGACCCAAATTATAAAAAAATTATATTAATAATAAAAAGATCTATGTGGCAGTTTTCCCTGTGGTATTGAAAATGGCATCGAATATTGATATTTTCAGGGTATCCAAATCGAAGACAGAAACTCCAGGATCGTCACAACACTAGTTACTATTGGGTTGAATTAAGATATCCTCAGTAGTCATAAATTCTCGATAGAAGTGTGTGTCACTGATGTTTCAGGAGGGGAGTTCTTTACAATCAATTGCAAATATATTCCGCTCTGGTCTAGTGTTTTTATCTGTTTCTTCATCTGTTTCAGTAAGAGCATGTAATTAAGACTCATTCAATTTATTCAGCACATGGTTGTGGCTACCAGGTAGCCTAACATGAATTGTAGTGACCTGATGTTTTTGTTGTTGTTGTTTTAATTCTACAGAACTACCTTTTCTTAGATTGCAGTTTTACAGCCATTTGTGGAATGAAATAGCCATTTGTAGATTAACTTTATTTCTGTCATGACAACTCTGAGAGATTGGCATGGTAATGGATATGGCAGTGTAATGTATTTGGTCTTGGCGGAATAGATCTGCTATGCTGCTGCTGCTGCTGCAGAGCAAGTACAGAGACTTGCTACTGCTGCCAATTAGGGCTGGGTATTGACACAATTTTCACTATTCGATTAAATTTCTATTCACATGCTTTCGATTCGATTCTGATTTATTCTGATATTGATTATTTTGGATGTAGTATATCAGATACCGTACATGGCAAATTTCCTAGAGGAAAAAAATCTCTCAACTAATGCTGTAAACTACACATGGGAGTCAGTTGGTACTACATTACTTTAATATTGAAGGTTAAAATTAACTTATTTATATACAAACATTTAAATTGCACTCGGTTTTTTAGAATTACATAATCATATTTCTTCTCCAATTTGTTTTTTGAAATATAAACATTTAAATCGTGTTGTCAGTCATAACTGATTTATTCAAACATGCATTAAATATTGAAGAACATTAAAAATTATAATGAATATGTAACGGTGCACATATTCATCAGAATGCTGTACTCTAAAGTTTATTTTTCTAGCTGACTAATGAGTTTATGGTCACTGAATATGGTTTTTCTGAAGTAAGATAAATGTGACGTTACGTGACATTGTTTACAAGCTGTTTTATTGACATCTTTCCGAGGTTGAAACACTGATTGAGCGATTACACGAGACATGATACGGATTTCGGTAAGTTGTACTGTATCTTTTAACATACCTTCAGATGTTTATTCATGTTTATTTCGCGCTGTAACTGGTATTAAAACGGAGGAGAGGATGTTCACATGCGCTCCGTGCTGCCGTGCTGCCGCTTCTCTGGTTCTACAGCGATCTGTCACACCACATTAAACAGCACAAAAACGGTATTTATGTTTTGAATCTCATATTAAGATGGACGTCATTTGAAATTGGAGTCTTTGCTTCATATCAAAAGTAACAAAGCACAAAGATTATTGCGATGTATTGGATGGGAGGCACGCTACATGTTCTGTTCATTCATCAACTGAAAACAGACTAGGCTAATCGATTCTTGGGATTTTAAGAATCGATATCGGTTCGTAGAAATGAGAATCGATTAAAATCGAGAAATCAATATTTTTTTACCCATCCCTACTGCCAGTACATTCACAGACATTGCTGTGAGCATGTAAGACATGCTGCTGCTGCTGCAAAAATAACATACATTAAATAAACCCCGTAGCAGATCTATACAGATGAAGTTTCATGCCAGAACTTTGTATTTAGAAAAAAGCGCATTATTTTTACATTTTTAGAAGTGTCTAAACAGGTTTTCTACTCGAGTGATACAAGTGTCAGAAAGTGGTTAATAAGAAAAAAAGAATCATGGTTCCTCTTTCTTTTTACATTGTCTCTGCACCATTGTGTTTGTGACCATAATTTGATCAGTTAGTGTCAGAACAGTCAATGCAAGACATCTGCACTTTCCTGTGGAAATGAGTGCAGATTGGCAGTTTTAATTGAGTCACACACTTTCTTAAATTCGCATGTGGCCTCACATTTGCGCAGTTGTCTCTTCTCTTTCATGCACTTATGTAATAGCTGAATTGCATTCTCATCTACAGAACTAATTTCCATGCATATGCATACTCGAACACCTGTATGCACACCTGCGCACTTGTGAGAGCTGCTACAGTGAACAGAGCACTGAGCGTGCCCACACTTGGAATCCTATAATTCTCTGCATACGGGTCAGGACACGCCAAAGAATTCAGTATCTAGGAACAGGAAAGGAGGGAGTGAAACATTCCAAAAGAAATATATGGACGAGAGGAATAAAATGGAGGAAAACTGTGTTAGAGCAAATATGTTGAATTTATGAATATACATGATTATATGTTCATATTTAGTCTGAAATGCTTTGGAAAGTGATTACAAGCATGTGTGTTAAGGTGCTTTTGTAAGTGTGTTTGAAGGATCAAGAGGCTGATCTTTGTAGCTTGACCGAGTAAGACATTTGAAAGTGTGCCAATATTTCACACACACTTGCACACTTTGCTAGCTATTTAAAACCCTCTTTTGGTCAAACCAAATTTTTAATCAATATAGGTATAATAACTTACTTACTGATTATATACTTATTTATTGGTTTGTTTCAACACAGGGTTACATAAGATTAGAATATCCACTTAAATCAAGTTAATAATAAACTTATAACACCTTTTTAAATGGCTTGATGTTAGGGATGTCCCGATCAAGTTTTTTGTGCCCTGATCTGATCCTAGTCAGTGAGTATTGAGTATCTGTCGATATCATGTTGTTCCAATTCGGTACTTGTATTTTCCTAGTACTTGGTGCACACTTCAAGTACATTCGTTTCTCAGGGGCTCAGATGTAAAAAATGGGCATCTATCACTATGGAATATAGTGGAATATATTTATATATTTCTAGGCCTATATTGTACATGCATACACACACATATTATATAAGTAAAGACATTAGTAAATAATTGTAAACAGACTGTGGTCACAATTATAAATGTGGGACTACTGGTGTAAACTTCTTATGTTTTATATGTACAATAAGCAGAATAATTGCAAGAAAAAAAGGGGAAAAGTGGATTTAAGGTTAAAAAGCATGAAGCTCGTGGTGTCAGAATGTCAAGTGAGATGCATCCCATAGCAGCGCGTTATGGCAATGACATCTCAGGTAGTCTGATGGCTGATATCAGTAAATAAAACCCAATAATAAAACACGTAATCGCACAAACAAACAGATTTCTTGAAAGCCTTAAACTAAGTGAGAAACCGCACTGAAGCACTGAACTCATCAGAAGCGGTGTGACAGCTGCTTTCTCATTTACACTGTATCTTTCTGTCTCTCACGTATGTGTGCATGCGGTGAATTGTTAGTTAGTTAGTTTGTAAAGTCTATGCTTTCCATCTGTCAGCTCTTGCATAACTTTCTCATGTAGACGCATATCACAGCTTTATTCAGACATGCACATACAGTTAGTCGTACAGGAAGAGAGAGAAAGAGACACTTGTGTGCTCCACCCACAGCTAAAATGGGACCTTTGTTCAGTCAGGCCTCAGTAGGTAACTGATTAACGTCTTTTTTAGTATGTGCTTGTGTGTTTATTGACATTTTGCCACCGTGGCACAGCATTGAAAGGGCATCTGCACAATGGACTCTATGTTTAGAGGTTAAAGGAATAGTTCACCCAAAAATAAACATTTTATCATCATTTACTTTCTTTAAAAGTCACCATGAAATCAAAATTCACAAATTCTTGTTTTTTAACAGAATGTTGCACTATTTATTATAAATGATTTATCCATGCACATCTTTTTTTTTTTTTTAATTCATGTGCACTTTAATCAAAAAACGTTAACCTCCCCTCCCCCTCAAAACTCATTTTGACAGATTACACGGAGTATGATCTATTGTAACCTAACTGTAATNGCACCATCACTTCGAAGGAATTATATTTGAAATTCTTTTGAACGGTTTTGAATATATTACTATAAATTACAGCGACACCTCCCCCTTTGCCTTTCTGTCGAGGATTGTGTCGATAGTCATAACCTTGAGGACTAGACTCATTTAAAGTAATGTAATCGTCTGGTTTTAGCCAGGTTTCTGTCAGACACAGCAAGTCTAGTTTATTTTCCCACCCCTGTCCAGTGTGGCAGCAGAGCGCAGGTTCATCCTCCAAGTTTAAAACTGCCATGTGATGTAAAAGATGCAAAATGTAATGACAGTTATTTTAAATATAAACATAGCCTCTGCATCAGTCTCCCTTGATGCTATTGATTACGCACAGGCGAGTATCCAGTTTAAGTCGATGTGGACCAGGAGGAAGATTTGAGTTCAGACAGATACAGAGCATCGATTGAGTTTTGTTTTGTTTCATATTATAATCAGAATTGTATCTTGTACAGTATTGTGTTGTTCATATTTGCTTGTTCAAGCACAAAAGGTTGTGTTTTAGTGGCCTCCGCTGTCACTGCATTGAAAAAAAATTGTTCCTCCTGTTGTTCCAAATTCAAAAGACTTTCTTTCTTCCATGGAACACAAAGAGTAATTTGATGATTAGGTCTTTCAAGCTCCAAAAGTGTTTCAAAATGAGGTCAATATGATTTGTTCCTAAGCCTTCTGAAGCCATACAAAAGCTTTTGTAAGGAACAGAAATTAAATTTAAGTCTGAAAATCTTGAAATTGACCCTTATCTTCTGCAATAAGCATTAAAGCCGACTCACACACTTGGGTGAACAGACATTGGAGGAAGACATTAAATTTATAAAAGGGTGTGGATATTTAGCTGGTTGTGTTGTCCTGAGCTGTTACTGATGTGGGAAATGTAAGGAGGAGTGTGGCAGCTACAGCGCTCTCTTTGTTTGTTATGAGGTTGTGGTAGATATGGTACAGATCCTTTTGGCCACCCTAACGTTAGCTGTTTTGTCAAAACACATCTGACATCATAATTACAAATTTACTACTGTTTGTGGTTCTTTTCTAACTCTTTGGAGAAGCTTTACATTTATAATTACACAAGTGGCCGACTCTTGATATCATCTTTAGTTCCTGTAAATTATAGTGATGTCAATGGAAAACATGTTCATAATTATTATGAGCAAAGTGCGTTCCCCTTTTTTATGCCACTTGAGCTGAATGATGCAACCTTTGGTACAAATCCAGCCTATACTTGTACTATATTAAGTCATCCAAATGAGGTATGTCCTCTCTCCTTCTTCTTAGCTTGTGCCTCTTCATACTTATAAAAATGTGCCTTTTTCGCAAATGGATTAATGTCTTCTTCCAAAACATACTGTGCTCCATTTGGTATTCAGTGCTTGACAATATCTTATTTTAAATCAGTTTTTCCTTCATAGTCTATGAGTTTCAAAAGCTTAATCAGCATCTTAGACATTTAGGGCCAGATTTACTAAACAGGGCAAATTAGCATCAGAACGTAATTCCATAAAAGCGCAGATGGGAGTGGAAAGTTCTGTGTGTGATCTACTGACAACGAACAAATTAAAGAACACCGACACAGCCGGATCATTTCTATAATGACCAAAGCAATCTACCAAGAGCAGCACAAATTAGCGTCTGGTTTAAGACAAGCTTTTTTGGGGGAGGTAAGTAATGCCGCAAATACCAGTAAATTGACTTGCGCAAACCTTAGTGAATCACACCGTGCATGATTCAATTAAATACTCTCCTCCCATAAATTTTGCGTCTGAAAGGGAAACTCCTACAAATGCATATGCAATAAGATTAACTGCAAAATTAGCGCTGAAAAGGTTTTTCACTGCGGGTCTTTAGTAAATTCTGACATTAGATTTTTAATGCCAAAAGAAGGTTTGCGCTGACGCAAGCTGTTAGTAAAATCTGTCCCATTGTCCCTTCCTTATTTAATTAAATATGTGGCCCTTAGTTTTAGGTCAGTGATCAATGTTGATATTTACATTAAATCATTTATCAGACGCTTTTATCCAAAGCGACTTTCAAATGAGGAGAACAATAGAAGCAATCAAACCAACAATAGGGCAGCTGTAATGATATGTCAAACAGGTGCGAATCTAAATTAGGGATCGACCGATATGCATTTTTCAGGGCCGATACCGATTATTACAGATCAAGGAGACCGATAACCGATATTTTGAACCGATATGTGTCTAGTGTAAAAATGAAAATTAATGTCAAAATTAAGAATAAAAAGGCCTCTGACAAAGACTCTCTTTAAATTATTTGAACACATCTTTAATTCTGAGAACTGTTCATAATAACAACATTAATATTAATAATAACAACAAACATAAAAAGTGCTTGGAGCATCCATCAGCAGCATTCTGTAAACAAAGTAAAACTTATATACTAAAATAATAGAGGTGACTACTCAGTTAATAGTCTAATGCACATCAATGGATTAACTAAAAAAGCACACACATACACACACACACACACACGTGTATATATGTGTGTGTGTGTGTTATATTTAGCATTTTATTTGCAACCCAGAATTGCATTAAAATCACACACAACCCATATTGTAATAGTGTTTTATTTTTATTTTTGATGTGTAAAATGTTTGTTTGACTGTTTATCACGGCGATACAAACTAGGAAGTATACAGGACAGCGTCATCCAGAAACGTGCAATGTGAGATTATTGACAATTTACGTTATTAGCATAGGGTTATTAGTCAAATGAGAGAGCGCGGCCGCGGAGATAACTAAATCAGGAATAGGGAGCTCGCGTCGCGTCAGGGCGTCAGAGCTCGCGCTTGATGCCCTTTCAGCTCTTCAAAATTGCATAATGGTAATTCTGAATCTGTATGATAAATTATTTTGCAATCATGTTAGAATAAAGCAATATTTCTCCAAATATGCGCGATTTTTTTTACTAAGAGCCCTAACGGAACGGACGCTGTTCAGTGAAGCTATGTGAACAACACAAAAAAAACCGCAGCAGACGTGAGTGAATTCATTCGTGTTGATAATCTATTCACAATATAATGTTAAGTTGGCCGAATGGTGAGAGAAGTAGGTTTTAGTTTCACTATCTCAGCACTGATGTGATGATCCGTTAAAGCATATCACTGCAATGACGGACATTGACCGGGAATTCACAGTATAATAACTGAACGGGGCTTGTCGTCATCATAAATCGATTATATTTAGGTGTTTTGCAACTTCAGTGTAGTGATCGGGTGTGCCTCATACGTCCTGAAAAGTGAAGCTGCGGGCTCTTTGATCGCCCTCTGGAGGCTGGAATCAGTATAGGTCATAAACCCCGCCCTCTCAATGCAGACGAATGAGACTTAACTTAAAACATAAAAATAAATTATGCTTCAAATAAAATTTTCCGAAAGATGGTTTTGGTCATTTAAGGTAGTTGTTATCACGCTGATTTATATTCAATTGTTCGTTTTTGTGATAAGTTTGATTTTAGCTAGCAATTTGGTGCTATAGAAACGGGGCGTGTCGTCGTGATTTCGCAGTTGATTGACAGCTTCTCTGAGGACTGTCGGGGCTTCGAGGGGAGATTGAAGATATATAACTAACTATTACTTTTCAATTTCTGTGTTATTTCACACCTACAAAATGAGTTGTTCATCAGTAAACTACTAACTGACCTACAGGATCTGACGGGATATCTGATCTTTTCTCGGTAATGTTAAATGTGGGCTTCATAAGCTAATTAATAAACGTTATTAGTTAAGATAACACGCCTACCGTTAGCCATGACGGGGGAAAAAAAGCAGGTGATCGTTTTCTGGCAGTTACTAATTATTTTTATGGGTATAAAATAATAATTAGCAGGATAAAACTAATGATAGCCTACTCTAATTAATTATAGAGCACTGTCTACAGCAATCGATCTCCTGTAACGTTAGTTTAACCCTTTATTTAAAATGGCAGGACCGTTTCTGACATTTTAGAGTTGTTTCTAGTGGCATATTATATTGAGTTTATCTACTGAATTGGCTGTTTCAAAAATATTATTGCTCCAGAAACAGAATAGCCTATTATTTTATAGGTAGAATTTTAAATTACGTATAATTTATATAGCCTATTTTACACACATTAATGATGACGCAGCCGTCTGGGCAGAAGTTTGATACCGCGACTCCGCCTCCGGGCCCCACTGACGATTCTTTCTGCGCATGCCCAGGTTCCAAACTTTTTTTTATTTTTTACATTTTTGCGTAACGTGTCAGCGCCCATCGGCGTCCGTTTTGGCTTCAGTTCAATACAATGGAAGGAAGCGCCGTCGCGTCGTCCATCTTTTTTTACAGTCTATGGTAGTGATTGATTGCAACTTAAGGAACGTTTACTGCATTCTTACCTTCGAGAGATAACTTATTGATGTGTGATGATGATCACTGAAGCAGCGCCTGTGCTTTCGGTGTGAGAGCGGAACATTTTCCAGCCGCGCCAGCCATATTGATTGGCCAGGCTCGTGACTCCCAACAAATCAGACGGACGATGGGCGGGGCTTAGTCTAGGCCACAGAGCGGTGCGCTCTGACTGAGGTGGCTGGATCAGTGCCAGATCACGCATTTCAAAATAAAATGGTTTTATCGGCAAATCGGTTTTGAAAATGGCCGATGCCGATAACAATAAAAATGCTTAATATCGGCGCCGATAATCGGCCACGCCGATAATCGGTCGACCCCTAATCTAAATGCAGCTTTTATTAAAATGAGAGCGTGGTACAGCAGGCAAGGACAAAACAGGAGCAGACAGGAACAGCAAGGGACAGGCAGAATCGTGGTCACAGTACAGGCAGAAGTCGAGGCAGGCAGATATCACTCACAGGTCTGGAAACACTAAACAGTCCAAAGGCAGAGAATCGTAGACGAGAGGCAGACAGGATCGGTGGCAGACAGACAATACAGGAATAATGCTTAGAAGTGTACACCGTGGCAATACAAGACCTCGCAATGTTTGTGTGGATATGAGTGGCTTGAATAGTCCGGATAATGTGCTGCAGCTGCGTGTGGTGATTACTGATTAGTGTGGAGTGAGTGCAGGTGACTAGCAGGGAGGATTATGGGAACTGGAGTCCGGGAATGACAGGAACCGTGACATAATGCCCCCCTTCCGGAAGGTGCACCCTCACTCCGTGAATGGCACCACCGGGGAGGGGGGGTGGTTGCCTTGGAGACCTACTGGCAGACGGGTAAGGGGGTCTCCAGGGCAGGTCCAGGGACTCTAGGCGCGGGTCGGGAGCCTCGGGACGCCAAGGCGGGTCGGGTGCCTCGGGCGGCCACGGCGGTTCGGGACGCCAAGGCGGGTCAGGCGAGTCGGGCGGCCATGGCAGTACGGGAGCCTTGTGACGCCAAGGCGGGTCAGGAGAGTCGGGCGGCCCTGGCAGTACGGGAGCCTTGGGACGCCAAGGCGGGTCAGGGGAGTGGGACTGCCATGGTGGGTAAGAATCTGGCTCGTGGTGGGCTGGAGCGGGCTCTGGTGCGGAGTCTGGAGCTGACTCGGGCTCTGGCGGGGCGGAGTCTGGAGCTGACTCGGGCTCTGGCGGGGCGGAGTCTGGAGCTGACTCGGGCTCTGGCGGGGCGGCCATCTTGTCCTCGGGCTCTGGCGGGGCGGCCATCTTGTCCTCGGGCTCTGGCGGGGCGGGCTTGAGTGCGTAGCGGGCGGCGGGCTTGAGTGCGACGCGGTCGGTGGAGGCTTCGGAATTCCAGCTGCTCGTGCTGACATCAGAGGTGGATCGTCCACACTGGACAACAATCCTCTCCGCTCTCGGACGGATCCAGAGACGTGACGTGACTCTGGGCGATCAGCGGAGACGTGACGTGACTCTGGGCGATCAGCGGAGAAGTGACTTGATTCAGGAAGATCAACTGTGACTTGACTTGGCTCATGAAGATCAACTGTGACTTGACTGCGCTCATGAAGATCAACTGTGACTTGACTTTGCTCAGGAAGATCAGCTGTGACTTGACTTGGCTCAGGGAGATCAAATGTGACTTGACTTGGCTCCCCCACAGCAGCCATTACATGAGGAGATGAGGCGTCGGGTTCCTCCGTCACACCCACAGTAAAGAGAGAGCAGCTCAGTTGCAATGCCAGATCTGTATAATATTCTAATGTCCAACTAGGGTCTTGAAAAGGCAAGACGGAACTGAGCGGATCAGACAGTTCTCCTCGAAAGAAGATCATAAGACACACTTCATCAAAACATGTTAAAGGCGCCAGTCCAATAAAGTCCTCGACGTAATCCTCTATCGTTCTGTCTCTTTGACGGAGACCTATTAACTGGGCAGATGGATTCATTTTGGATGAGACACACACTCACGAAAGCTGCTGGATCCTGGTAGGGCGAGGTCTTCTGTAATGATATGTCAAACAGGTTCGAATCCAAATGCAGCTTTTATTAAAATGAGAGCGTGGTACAGCAGGCAAGGTAAAAACAGGGGCAGACAGGAACAGCAAGAGACAGGCAGAATCGCACAGTACACATAGCAAGTTTTTTTATAAAATTTTTTTAATAAATAATTATACAAAATAGTGTCAGTATTAATGGGCCAAGTGTTTAAAAAGATTAATCTTTAGCCGTTTATTGATATTTATCCATGACTTCCTTTTCATTCATGTTCCAAATCCGATCAAATTTATTTAGTTTCCTGAAGTGTCTTTTTTTTTTTTTTTCTTGTTCTTACCAGAATT
>RJVU01001449.1:90826-107147 GCA_003731715.1 Anabarilius grahami | reverse complement strand
ATTATTTTATACAATTATAAAATAATATGGCTTGCTGCGTTAGTGGTCGAGCCTCGAGACAGATGTGCATCTGTGTAGATGTGCAATCATGTGGAAGGTAAGCAGAACACACGTTGTTGGATTGTGGCATTGGCTAAAAGTTGGGAGGCTTGAGCCCCTGCCCCTTTGATCGCGAAAGTGAAAGTGCCCTTCGCGGTCGCATCGCGGTCGCATCACGGGGCCCCCGCATTTCCATTTCTCTCAACTTGAACAACCGGAACACGATTTCTACCGAGGGAGACCCACAGAAAAGCCGGCGTCCCCAATCCCCCCCACAGAAAATCCACCATCACCCCCCCACCCCCGGAACGCGATTTCGCTGTCCGGGTTGGAGGGCTGTAAGGTCTGGACCTCTAACTGTGCCTCTCTCTGTTTGTTCTGTGATAAGGACACAGTGGCTGGTCTGTGTAATGCATGTACAAATGAAGAATAGTTATGCTCTCCTAGGGCTGCACCATAATGGTTGAATTGATAATCACAATTATTCTGCTCATTATGCCGTTCAAAAGTTTGGGATCGGTAAGATTTTTTCTGTTTTTAAAAGAAGTCTCTTATGCTCACCAAGGCTGCATTTACTTGATTAAAAATACAAAAAAGTCATATTTTGAAATATTGCAATTTAAAATAACTGTTTTCTATTTAAATATATTTTAAAATGTAATTTATTCCTGTAATGCAAACCTGAATTTTCAGCATCATTACTACAGTCTTCAGTGTCACATGATCCTTTTCCAAATCATTCTAATATGTTGATTTGCTGCTCAAGAAACATTTATTATTATAAATGTTGAAAACAGTTGTGTATTTTTTTTTTTCAGGATTCTTTAATAAATAGAATGTTCAAAAGAACAGCATTTATTTGAAATAGAAAGCTTTTGTAACATCATTCACTACCATTCAAAAGTTTGGGTTCAGTAAGATTTTTCTTTTTTCTTTTGAAAATAAATTAATACCTTTTATTCAGCATGGATGCATTAAATTGATCAAAAGGGACAGTAAAGACATTTGTAATGTTATAAAAGTTTTTATTTCAAATAAATGCTGTTATTTTGAACTTTCTAGTCATTGATGTCAAAAATCCAGCTTTAATCAAATAAATTCAGCCTTGGTGAGCATAAGAGACATCTTTTAAAAACATTAAAAATCTTACCGATCCCAAACTTTTGAACAGCAATGTATATTGTATTGCTTTGTAATTTGCCTTCACATTAGATACTTTATGAGAAGCAATTCAGTTGCAAATGAGACAAACCACAGATTCAGATCTCTCCACAAATGCAAATTTTTACAGACAGCCCATAAAGAATGATACTCTTTTTTGTTTTAGCTATTTTCATCTTTGGAATCGCTAAACACAGCAAATAGATGGTGGCTATGAAGTTTTCAACTGTTTTACATTACGAAACTGGTGAAATCTTAATAAGCTTCTCTGAAAAGCTAAAACGTGAAAAGTTTAAGTTCCTAATATTAATTCCAATAATTCCAAATTATATTAATTTAATTGTATTGTAGCACAGAGTTTGCATATTAATGCCATCAGGTTAGCTAGAATAACCAGAGGTGCTGCTGAAATATTAGCTCCATGAGTTGCTGTCTCAGCTTATATGGGGACACTCAGTGTCCTTCAGTTCTGACTCTCTTCATCTCACATATTCTCACCTGAAGTTTTTTTCTGTGTCTCTCTATCAGATGCAGCATCCTCTTCATCCCATCATGGAGCAGGCTGAGAAATAAGAGACTGCAGAGACAGGAGGAGAAGGCACTCTGACAGACCAGAGTACAAGGACTCCACTGTAAGTAATTGCAGCAGGCAATCATAATATTCTCATTCAGGGGGAAAAAAAGCTAAACCTCTTTGTAAAACCTTAGAGGAAATTATTGGCAATTCCTTAAATTGGCTGATTGGTGTTCCATTGCGATTTTTAAAAATAAATAAATTCACAAATTCCATGCCTTTTGGATAGCATATTAGAATCAAAAAACCTGACTGTTCCCACAACTACAAAGCCTTCTTCTCCAGTATCCTGGAAGAGGCCCAGAAAAGGCATCCATGCCTGTAAAAAGAGTCCCATGGCTAGGACATCAAATGTCTGCAGAATCCAGGGTTTAATTTGTGCCGGAACAAGGCAGATCCAGATCCGGCACCTCAGATTCTGATCTGACACCTCATTTGGCAGCTCATTTGGGGGATCCCCCATCTCATACACCACTGAAAGATATTTATTTACAGATATGTTCAGGAAAATTATGTATTATAATGATAATGTTGTTAATAACTTGCTATGTTAAATGCATAAAAACAATTAAGAAGTGCATAATGCTGCTGCAAAGTGATCCATGCCATGTTTTGGTGATGATTTATTGTATTTGACCACTATCCGCATTTCCAACACATGACAAGCAACATATAAAGAATATATAAACTTCGATGCACTTTTGTTATGTGGGAAGTGGTTTTCTGAAACATATGCATGCAAGTCACTATGGATATTTTCACATTTGAGTACTTTTTCAATCTTAAAATTGCCGGACTTTTCAAGTTCTAGCTGAACATGTTAACATTATTATTAGGTATTACACGTTACATGTTGAAGGAACATTGCTTCAGAGAGAGTTATTTGTGTTGTTGAAAATCGATTTATTAAATGCTGCGAGGAGAACTGATGAAATATGGGGGCTTAAATGCACGCAAAATGACAGACTAGAGATTAAACTTCCGAACTCTGTACAAATATGTTGGGCTATATGTTGGTCAGACCTTTCGTTGGGCTTAATGCATAATGCCATGATGTTTTACATGCACCAACTGTAACGACACGTCATCAGTATGCGAATAAACTGTTTCCATCGCTCTAACGCACATTTGATCTAACACAAAACTCAAGATAATCTGTGTCTAGCACGTTACCTTTCTGTTAATTCTGAGAGTATATTCACATGTCCGTTTCATTCAGGATTTTCTTATGTGCATTTTCAAATTGCGCATTAAAAAAGTTGGATGGAAATCGAGTGATAATGTGCATATGTTCCATTACCTTTCCTTACCCCAGAATTTACAAATTAAACACTGGCAGAAACCCCAAGAGGGTGATGTTAGGGGTATCTGAGCCCAGCACCTCCTTTACCTGTGAGTGTGACTTCACTGCCTGAGACTGTTGAGTCAAAGGAAGACAAGTCTTTTCGCTAAACATCATCCTGCCAACTCCCAAAGGGCAAAGAAGAGGTGGGCAAACTATAAGTCTAAAATGCCAGCACTGCAGGTTATCTATTCCACCCCTGTGGGATAAGCACCCCTTTCTCTCTCCTAGGGAAAAACAACAGAAGAGAGTTTCAGCTGCTCAGTGGTTCCAAACTAGGCCCGTTCAATTTATATGCCACACAATTTCAATTGAGTAGAGACACAAGTTCCTCTGATATCACCCAAGGAGTTCAGTTCAAAAAGAGGAAAAAAGTTTGCGCAAGTAGTCCAGAAAAAAGCTGCCTGCACAACCAGGACATGGGCCAAGGGCACACCAAAATATAAAAAGTCTCATCAGTTGAAACTTTTATAGGTCTGCAACCCTGCTGCTGGGGACCCACTGTCCTGTATAGGAGTCAAGTCAAGTCAAGTCACCTTTATTTATATAGCGCTTTTTACAATGCAGATTGTGTCAAAGCAGCTTTACATTGATAACTGGTACATAATTTTGGCTGCACAGCAGCTCTTAAAGAATAGTGTCAATGCAGGCAGATCAGAAGCACTGTTGATTAAATGTCAAGAATACTGTTGAATATCAAATGTCAAGTCAAATGTCAAGTGTCCCCAACTAAGCAAGCCAAAGGCGACAGCGGCAAGGAACCCAAACTCATCAGGTGACATCAGGTGGCAAACAGGTGGCAAACAAGTGGCAAATAGGTGTTAAAATGGAGAAAAAAAAAAACCTTGGGAGAAACCAGGCTTAGTCAGGGGGCCAGTTCTCCTCTGGCGAACAGTGCTTTGTTACGAATCAGGTTGCTATCATAAGTCTGATAGGATCGCAACAATCAAAGTGTTTATTTCAGTTATATCCAGTTGAGGATCGTATTCATCACGCCGGTATGGACGGTTTGTTGAGGAACTGTGCTACTGGCTGTCGTGTCGATGAGGCCTTCACAATGGATGATCTAGTCGACTCGATCTCTGCTGATACTTCAGGGCTGCGTTGTGGTCATGTCCAGTTGAGGATCGTATTCATCACGCCGGTATGGACGGTTTGTTGAGGAACTGTGCTACTGGCTGTCGTGTCAATGAGGCCTTCACAATGGATGATCTAGTCGACTCGATCTCTGCTGATACTTCAGGGCTGCGTTGTGGTCGTGTCATGGCTCCGGTCCTTGGTCTCAGCTGAATACGGCCCGGATCCGGTTGACTACGGTAAACCTCGGGATAAACAGAAAGACTAATATTAGCGTAGATGCCATTCTTTTTCAGATGTAACGAGTACATCTGGTGTTATAGAAAGTGTTCCTGAGTGTAATGGATCGTAGTTGATCCGTGATCTGTATTGACCAGGCCCCACGTTTCGGCATGCATGTGATTCGGGGATTAATTTTTTTTGTGGATTCGTAGATTACACTTTTTTTTGTCTTGGCAGTTTACACATATACACTACTTTAAACCATTCCAGCACAAGAAGAGATGAAAGAGAACTTGGTACTCACTCGCTGTTATATGTGCACACAGCCGCGCACACCGAGCCATGTTTCAGATAGCGTGCGAACAACGAGTTGATTCCAAATTTGTCAAAATGCCCATCTTGGCTAGTATTTATGGTTACGCAGTCGGTTATATCTTAAAGGATTAGTTCACTTTAAAATGAAAGTTACCCCAAGATTTACTCACCTTCAAGCCATCAGGTGTATATGACTTTCTTCTTTCTGATGAACTCAATCGGAGTTATATTAATAAATATCCTGATGTGTCCAAGCTTTATAATGGCAGTGAATGGGAAACAATGAGTATGAAGCTCAAGAAAGTGCATCCATCCATTATAAACATACTCCACATGGCTCCAGGAAGTCCTTCTGAAGCGAATCAATGAGTTTGTGTAAGAAAGATCACCTTCCCTATTCAACTTAGGAAGAAAGCGTAACTGTTGTAGTTCTGTTCAGGAGTTGTTTTTGGAAAGTGCCTGTTATTATCCAAAGCTGTTAACTTATCTGTCAATAATATGCTTGTTAAATCATATTAGATGTTGCAGGTATATGCTGCTTGACTGGCGCTGATCTTTAAGGGCTCATATGATGCTATTTTAAAAGATCATTGTTTTGTGTATTGGTTGTAATAGAATATGTTAACATGTTTTAAAGGGGTCCTTTATTATGATTTCACTTTTTTAACTTTAGTTAGTGTGTAATGTTGCTGTTTGAGTTCAAAGTTCAGTGCAAAGGGAGATATTTTCTTTTAGAATAAGGAACATGAATTCACTATTAACCCTCTGGAGTCTGAGGCTGATTTGGGGCCTGGAGAAGTTTTGACATGCCCTGACATTTGTGCTTTTTTTCAGTTGTTCATAAACATATTAATGACACAAGTGTCATTACACTGTATTCAGCATAAAATAGGCTACCATAATATGTGAGGAACATGTATGTACATGTTTGTGTTTTTGAAGGAATAACGTTTATGCGTGGTTATTGAAAAAACTAAAAACCTAAGTCACTCAAATAAGGCCAAAAAATATATATTAAATCTGTTCACACAAGACTTCTGGGTATTGGAGGTTGTAGACTAGAGTTTTTGCTTCAAAATTATGTAAATATTATCCTGCCTACTCTTTCATTTATAAAAATATATTGATTTAGTTTTTGTAACACACTTTTTGTCAAGAAACACAGTATGCGTGGAGGCGTGAATCATCATGAATAATGGGTGATTTACACCTGAGAAGACAAAAGAATCACATAAAGAAGCTCTAATGAGCTGCATAATAATGAGCTCTTTCAGTCAGGTAGGCTGTGAAAAAAAATAGCAATACTTCACAGCAATACTGTGATATATTATTACAATTTAAAATAATGGTATTCTATTATATATTTTAAAATATAATGTATTTCTGTGATGCAAAGTGTCTGAACAATTATGTTTCCTGTATGGCATTTCATATAGTATGTGTTACTTCAGAATTTGCGTCTGAATAGCGCTGGCTCCGTGGGCGTGGCCGCATTAGCGGATAATGAGCTGAATCACGGACTTCTGACATGGCTCTCTTTTCATACAGATTACATAAACAGAGAATATTTGTTTTCGATTTGACTTACACGATTTAAAACCTGACATTTCTACGTCTTTTTAGACATAAGTCTCATTTTTTTGTTAAATTTTTTAGTTGATAAGTTTAGGTATTGGGTAGGATTAAGAATGTAGAATAAGGTCATGCAGAATAAGGCATTAATATGTGCTTAATAATTACTAATAAACAGCCAATATTCTAATCATATGCATGCTAATAAGCAACTAGTAAAAATACCCTAAAATAAAGTGTTACCGTAATCGTTTCTAATGAGTACAACAAACGGCTGGTAGGGACAACAACAAGCTTCTTCCCGGGTTGTTGACATCACAAAGTCCAAAATTTACATAAACCCTCCCCCCGGGAACATGCAACAAAGGGGGTGAGGCCATGTTGGGCTGCTTTAGAGAAGAGGAAAAGTTTTTGTAGTAGAGTGTTGTTGCCATGCCGTCATATCTGATGAGCGCGTCATGTGTGATGTGATGGCCAATCAGAGGTGTTTATGAATCCGTTCAACAGTCACATTTTTTAAATTTCAGTTCCAACTTGGTACCGAAGTCAGTACTTTTGACAACTCTACTGACAATTGTCATTTTGGCTGCGTGTGGTTCTCCAGCTTTGTTGTTGTTGAGCAACCAAAGCGTGAGCTGTTAAAGCTCCGCCCTCTTTTGGAAAGCGGGCCGGGAGCAGCAGCGCATTTGCATTTAAAGGGACACACACAAAAATGGCATGTTTTTGCTCACATACAAATAGGGGCAAATTTGACAAGCTATAATAAATGATCTGTGGGGTATTTTGAGTTGAAACTTCAGACACATTCTGAGGAGAACAGAGGACACTATGTTTGTACACATAAATCCATCTATGCACTTTTGATCTTAAGAACAACAAACAAATTGCATTACTCTACACTGCACAAAACTCCACATTTGAACAGTCTATATTAGGGCTGGACGATTATGGCCTAAAATCAAAACCTCGATTAATTGAAAATTTTACCTCGATTGCGATTAATGAACGATTATTTTGTTTCTGGTTTTTTTTGTTTTTTTTTGCCCTCATAGTTCACTGACAAGGTTTGTACTGTAAATATGATTGACTATTAAAGGTGGGATATTTTTTCCTATTGAAAGAGTGATCTGACATCATAGCTCACTATCAGCAGTTATTTTATCTATGGTTCTTAACATTTCTTACAGATTTCTGCTCGTTGTAAATCAGATAAAGATAAATTAGCACAGTACCAGTACGAGTGATTGCGTGTGTGAATTAGTCATACCATCTCTCTATTAATTGTGAAGCTGTGGGTTGTAAATAATTCCTTCAAAAGTAGAAAAATATATGCTATAATAAGTTTTGAGTTTCTAAGCTACACAAGACAGCGCTGACAACTAGTTTCTGCGTTCCTCTCTGTGCGCGCGATCTTCACGTTTTGCACAGCTACTGTTTGTATGAGTGTTCGTGCCACAATGCAGCTGCACGAGCACGGTAGCTCGAAATAATAATACACATCCGATTGTCTAATCGCTTGAATGTCCAAACCATAAAACAAATACAACTGACAAAGTTTAGTGAAGACGCAAGGCTCACCGCTCACACGCCATCACTATGTGTTGAACTGGCATTCATTCACCTCCGTGTTTTGATTATGCCACTGACTGGACGGGGCAGAGTCATGTGGCTACACGCGCGGTAGTATGTTTTTAAGGGGGAAGTATTAACAGGATTAAAAACCGAAGTAACCGACATGGGAAAACTACTATATCGATTACTTTTACTTTTCGATTAATCGTCCAGCCCTAGTCTATATATAGCAAGTACATCCACATTTGGAAGGCCAAATACAGTACTGCTTTTGCTTTCGTATAGAAATACACAGCGTGTCTGTGACATGGGTGCAACAACACTACTACGATAACTGAAGCCACGCCTTGTTTATTTGCACATGCATTTGAGTGGCATTATGCAAATATTTCCACCTTGTGACATAGATCATTGAGGGAGAATTCGATCGAGATGTTTTAGCTAGGTCTGGATCTGCCTTCTCTTTTAGATAGAATAAATCTTTTTGTGGGAGACTTTGAGCTTTATAACTTTGCAGATCTTATATATGCACAAACAGCTACATAACACACTAAAGAAAAAGGAAAATATGAAAACGCATCATATGACCCCTTTAAAATTATTATTATTATTCGATTATTTACAGCAGTTCAAAGTTACAAACTGTTTTATATGTGTGGAATATGTTTCACTCCCTTTTAAACTCTATAGTTAGTCTTACATGTATGCTTACCGTGTGTCTCAATCAGCTCCCTAGTTCAGTAGTCAGGGCACTGATCAGGGTATCAGCCACATTCACTTTCATTACATACTGATTCACGACCTAGGGAGCTAGGGAGCTTATTGAGACGCAGGGATAGACTTGGCTAACGTCATGCCCGGACTGGCTAATCCGGAGCACCGGGTGAATTCCCGGTGGGCCGGTCTGTTTATTTGTTGTCATGTGTTGTCATGGCACTGGGTTGAAATATGGATGCTCTAGAAACTGTGGACGCGGCCAAATGTACTAAGCTGAGTAGCCTAACTTTTTCCTTAAAACCAGTCAGTGACAGATTTAGGCCTGGACGACATGGGCAACGGCAAACAAACAAACGAATGCGTACGGGTTTTTACCGCTCACTTGCACGTAACGTCAATGATATCATGTCACTCGGTGGGTAAATTAACCTGGTCGGGAGGGACTCGGAGTGTGCGCCCGGAGAAGACAACTCACTCAAAAGTATACGAGAAGAAGGGATGAGGTGACGTCTGTAGGGACAGCGGGACAAGTTCTAAATCAACGCTAAATTATGGTAAGGCAAAAGGTCTAAGCCACCGGAGGCCGATTTAAGTAACCTAAATAAATAAAAAGGAAGAGGGGAAAACATGCAAAAGATAAAGGCATGTATGCAGCTTACTCATATTGTAATATATTATGTTGCTTGCTATGCTATTACACATTGGCCAACAATATAAATTTTTCTGTCCAACTAGCTTACATGACCAGACAGTAAAATGTGATTTTGTAACATGTAACTTTTTTTTATTTTTTATGTTAAATCCACTTTAATAAAGATCTACATTTCTAAATTTCATTCATAGTGATAGACATGAAAAATGTGCCTGGGTTTAGTGGACGATTACTGCCATCTACTGGAAAGCAAACACTTAATTAAATTCAAATTAAAATAACATGAATTTTTAACTACAGCCACTAGATGGCTAGAGAATTAGTCAATGGTTAACATTTTAAAATCATTATTATAACTATAAAAATAACTCTATCAAATTTTAGCTTTTTTTTTTGTACTATCATTTGTACTATCATGGGTATTTGAAGATATTTTTAAAAAATACAATTAATTACAAGGCCGTAGAGAACCGTGCACTATTGCAGACTTATATACTGAGGTTTTAATTACATTATTTTAATATAGTCAGTCGTGAATTAAAGTGGGCCGGTCTAAGGCATGAAACTCCAGGGCTGAAAATGAGTCCCAATCCGGCCCTGGCTAACGTTAGCTACAGCTTGATGAATTGAGTCATTGAACACAGCAGGAGAGAACGCAACGTTAGCCAGCTAGCTAAAGCTCCAGTGGAAAATTATTAGCTAACGCTACCGTTTTTGAGGAGATAGATTTTGAGGTGAGGGGACTGACAAGGCAGAAGGTAAAGTGGTCCACCGTTCTATCAATAAGCAGACCTGCCAATCTGTACGCAATTTGCGTAGCTGATATGCATTTTGACTTCAAAGTGCGCTGGTACGATTTGTCACTCTAAACTACGCAAAAACCTGGTGATGCCTCTGTGCATGCGCAGTCCTCAAATCAAGCAACAGCAAAAGAAGAAGAGTTCGACCAATCATAGCGCTAGGTTCTTCCCCCAAATAGCAAGTGGGGATGATTGACAGATGCGTAAAGCCTATCATTAAAAAGAGACTGAAAATCGACACCAATAAAGATTCCCGCTCGATCCCCTTTCATAATACTTAGTAAGGAGGCCATAATAATTTTTGACATACTAAAAGTTACGTTTCTCCAGCTCTCCCCAGGTTGGCAAAAAAACCATCTCAAAATGCATCAGATTTATGCTTTAAAATATGGAATATTTAAATTTTTCTTACGGGGGAGCATGCCCCCGGACCCCCCTAGAGGGGTAATATCCTTCTCACCTTTTTCACCCCTGACCCGTTTTCATGCCTGTAACTAAGTTAGTACGTTTTTACAACTTTTTTGAAACATGCTCGCACTGTGGCACCTTCAAAACATTGGTTGTTTTAGGAGTAGCCTACTAACGTGGCAACAGATATATTAGATCTGTGGCGCATTCCCTTAAAAATAAAACTAATCCACTGCGTGTTCAGCAGCTCAGATGTCGGGACCGTTATGTTCACTCTTACATCCAACAACAAAACACCTCAATTGCTTACTGGTCATTTTTGTCACTACAGCTGCTCCAATGTCTAGACAATGGCGGACAGTGTACAAATCACTCAGAGCAGAAACTATGCTAATACGGTAGAGTACGTCAGCAGTCGTGGGCGAGGCCTGAGCAATGTGACGTCACATTGTTCAGAAAATGAAAATGGCATGTTCTGTGAGACTGTTGAGGTTTTATGGGGATTAAAAAAGGAGTGGGTGAATTTTTATCATTATTAGGGCTGAAACGATTAGTAGATATTATAGTAGACAGAGCAAAGAGGACACTGACAACGTGCCGACAGATAAGACAGAGCAAGTTACTTTTTATATAAAACAAGGTTTCAGCTTTTAAATTCTGTCAATTTTACTATGGAATTCAAACAATACACGTGGTTTTGGTGCTCTTTAATGTGGCGTGACAGAATGCTGTAACACCTCAGGTCAAGTGGCACATGAACCTTTTATCTCTTCCTCTTTTCTACTTTTACAGCACAAAATAAACATAAATGAACATCAAAAAGTATGTTGAAAGATACAGTACAACTTGCTAAAATTAATCCATCTCTAATGTAATCACTTAATCAGAGTTTCAACCCCAGAAAGACATTTATAAAACAGCTTGCAAACAATGTTACAAAATGTTGCATTTACTTAAGGAAAGCCATTCAATGACTTCATAAACTTGATAGTTAGTTAAAAAAAAAACTTTAGAGATAAACATTTTTCAAAAAATATGCACAATATTACATATTCATATTTTTACTCCTATTAAAAAGTTATTATTACAATTCCAAGACTTAATAAAAACACAGTGCCACATTGCAATAGTTGGATTATTGATGTCTTCTGAGGAGGAAAGAAAACCTGAAGGAGATTGGTCCATTTAGTTGGCTCGAAATTCATTAAAAATACATTTTCAAAAGCTGAAGTGATTTCTTTGTTTTATTTATTGATTAAAATAGGTACCAATATTTTAACTAATTGCAAAAGTGGAATAACGGATCAAAGCCTACTGTTAACCAGTGAAATAATCGACAATCAGTCGATTAGTCGTTCCAATAATTGTTAGATTAATCGATTATCAAAATAATAGTTTGTTGCTGCTCTAATCATTATAGGGCGGTTGTGTACACACACTGCCGACACACATTTATGAATCTGATCTCCTTGACAATAGTGTGTGCATATACAGTATTTGTATGTATGTGTTTACATGTTAGTTTTGCTTGTGTTTTTGACATGTAATTAGAGTAATGTTTCTCTGGTTGTTGTTTTTTTCTAAATGATGGAGTGATAGTGGGAGGGATGTATAGAACAACAGCAGAGATTTGGGCATAGAGAATGCGGGGTGTTGTCAAAGTGGCATTATTAATAGATCCTGCTTCGTAGAATCAGAGTGAAATTTGCATGTGGTTTTCCCGTTTGCCTATGAGAGCCTGTAATTTTTTTTAAATTGTGAATGTGTGACCTCTGTTGAACCCACCACTCTGTGTGTGTGTGTGTGTGTGTGTGTAAAGTGGTGAAGAAGAGTGTGTAAAAAGATCTTTTGTTCCTCTGTGGTAAAGAAACTAACGCAAGTGTATTCTCTTTCTCTCAAAGAAGCAATTCATTTTCACAACATGACAACATGGGAGGTTTTATATTGCCTTAGCGTCACACTGCATCTGAAATAGAGGAAGTGTCACTTAACTGATATTCAGTTTGATTTCCTACTTTTGACATGGTGAAATAACAGTCATTTACAACAGAAAAACTTGAGGTAAAGTTCTTGATGCATTGTGTTACTAATTCAGTAATGGCTTGGTCTGAAAGCATGTGTTTTAAACTCACAGGAATATAATAATGGGTTCATGCACAGAGTGCTGTTTTTGTGAGATTTTTTCCCCCCTTTTATTAGTGGCACAAGCACAAAATGGTGGTATTTGGTCATATTTTTATGTCCCCAGATTCCTTGGCTCATTCTCATGTTTTAAGCCTAAGCTTTTTTGTTGTTGTTGTTGGTGGTGGTGTTTTTTTCCAGCATATCAATATTTTTTTAAGACACTTTAGTGTTCAGTCTGATATTTTAACCCCCCAACATTACCCTACATTACTGTATCTGTGTTATTCATTTAGGTGATGCTCGCAGCTGCACTGAATTGATGTACTTGTGCACGAAAAGTACCAGTAATACTGGTAAAAGGATGAACAGTTTTAACTGATTAATAAGCTTGTAAGTTTATCTTTAAATGATGAACTAAACAGATAGTTTCTGCTTGGACCTTGAAAATTGCTTGCAGCTATATTAATGGGTTTGTTTTTGTGCTGCTGTAAATAATTTTTCATGGCTCTCTGGTTACTGATTGGTCTATTGCTGCATTCTGTGGTAAAATATTTTTAAATAATGATGGATAATAGACCATTGATTCAGGCAACTGGTTTTCTATAACTCTGCTAGTTTCATGTTTCTCATATCACTTTGTGCCCTCTTTCTTCTCACGTAATAAAATAATTTCTCAAATCAATCGTTCATGATAATGACCAATATATCATTCTGTTTCTTCTGTGTTCTCTTTCCTTGTTTGCCTATTTTCACTTAAACACATCCAATTCTGCAGATCCACGTGATGGATCATGTGCTGACCAGGCCCGGATGAAGAGCACTTAGGGCCCTGGGGCTATAGCAAACCCAAGGGCCCCTTCATAGTAGCCTATCTTGGTGCCACAACGTTTTCTACCACAAAAATAATTAGTATTTAAAAAAATCATACAGAGTATTTATGAAATTTTAAAATATTCCAGGCTACAACACTTTAAAAGCATAAATGCATTAACACTAGATATGAGGTCAAAGCAAACAGGTTTCCAGAAACAGCAACAACTTTTGTGCATATAACTGCTTTAAGGAGTTTACTTTTAAATAGTTAGTTCTAATTAATAATTAGAAGGTCTTCTTTCTGGTTCTAGACAATGAGAATCATCATGGCTCAAATTCAGCCCATGCATCCGACCCACACATTCCCCCATTAATGTTTTGCTGGGGTAAATTGGAATAAATGAATACATTTAAGGGGACCTATTATGCAAAATTCACCTTTTCATGGTGTTTAAACATAAATGTGTGTCGGCAATGTGTGTACACAACCACCCTATAATAATAAAAATCCACTGAGCCTCACTGAGCCATCGGATTTAATCAACAATATCTTAATTTGTGTTCCGAAGATGAATGAAGGTCTTACAGGTGTAATGAGGGTGAGTAATAAATGACATTATTTTCATTTTTGGGTGAACTAACCCTTTAATGCAGCCATGGTGCTGACGTGCGTTAATATAAATAATAAAGAACACTTTATGACATCGCAATTTGTTGACCAGCTGATGCCATAACGGGAGTCAATAAATCAGTTTAGTGCTGAGAGAGAGAGAGCTCTAAATCCAATATCCTGCTGAGAACTTTTACAGCTTATTGTCCCCCACCCCCATCTCTGTCTTTCTCTTCCAGGCTTTCTCACACTACAGTTTTTTTTCTTCCTCATTGTATCTGACAAATGATTGCAGCATTGTGTATTTGGTGCCTTCACCATTCTTCAAATTAACACAAAATTGGTACAGTGACATTACATTAGTTGATACAGTAGCCCAAAAAGTATCTGGATATCTAGTGTTCATTTCAGAAGTGAAGGAGGCAGACTGTTCAGTATAAGACTTAAGGGTTTGTTTCTCCAATTTGTAGAAAGTTGTCAAGGACTGGACAGGACAAAATGTCAATGAGCTTTCAATAAAACTTTTCTGCCGATGCGATAGAAAGGCAAAAAAAGAAAAAAAAAGAAATTGAAATCGGTGCTACCTGACTAGAAAAAAACAGAGAAAAGGGGCTGGTCTCTTCCCTTTTGCCAAATAGGTAGAAAAACTTCAACACCCATAAACTTAATGCACTGGGCATGGCCACTCCCAGTCTGTTTCTATTGGATAAGTTTGACCAGAAAACTTGATTAGGAAACACTTCTTAGCAAACTTTCGGAAATCAGCAAACTTACACTTTAAGCATAGCATTTCACATTTGAGTTTTTAAATGATAAAACAATTGATGTACTATAAAAAAGACTAAAATTCATAAAATAAAAAAGTATAGTTTTTTTCATGTTGCTTTGATTCCCTAAAACCATAAGATAGAAGAAAAAAAGTTACTAAAAATAAAACACTCTTTAACACATACCTGCAAAGTAGTCGCTTTTCGTGTATTCATGTACTTAACACGTGCTTCAATACTGAATGTATAAAACCGGTTTATGACGGCCACCATTTAAATTTTTAGGCCGATATTAAAAATGAGTAGAAACATAATTGTCATTTAAAAATTTATTATAACGTTATTTTAAAAACTTTTGTGTAATTTATATGTTAGTAGCGTACAAATCAATTAATTTTAATCTTTAATATTATAATGATGTACCAGCTGTGGTTCCCTGTAGTTTACAGCATTAGTTGAGAGATATTTTTTCTTCGAGGGAATTTGCCATGTACTGTACACGATAGGCCCCAAATTAATCAATATTGAATTGAAGGTAATCAAATTGAAATCAAATCGCAAGCTTCTGAATCAAAATCAAATCCAGTTGTGAAATTTGTGTCAATGCCCAGCCCTAGTGTCAATAAATGTTTTTTTTTTATTATTATTTTTTGTTTGTTTTTTTATCTTGAAGAAAATGTTGTTTTTTACATTTATTTTCTTGTGGGAGTTCACCAGAATGCATAACACATAGTTTATATGTTAAAATCACGAAAATTTTCTTCTGGGGGAGGATGTCCCCAGACCCCCCGACTACTATTTACTTTGTAAACATGTCACCTTTTTCACAACTTTGGAGTTTGCAGGTATGTTAACAAGTTCTTTTAAAATAACAAGACCACACTTCTGATCTACAAATGTTGAATCCTTAAATAAACAAATCATGTGACATTTCTTTAGTAAAGAAGTAAGGATACAGGATCATGGGCTTTTCAATCCATCCAAATAAGATTAACCAGCGGAGCTGTGACCATAGTTACGGCATCACTATCCGGAAATCTCCTGGATTCAGTGTTGCCCTTGTCTCTGTACAGGAATGTAGAGTCAGGGCTTTTTAAAGTGTTTGCTGCACATTTGGTCCCTCAGTCTTTTGTTTTATTTATGCTGTAGCTTTGATCTGCTTTATGTGCTCATTTATCAGTGTTTTGATAAATGTGTTCTGTGTGACGGGTGGGTGTGATCTCAGTCACTTCGGCAGTATTTTTTTAGCATTTGCGTGTGGCTGGGTCATAAGGTCTTCCATTAGTCATGGTACTTTTGAGAGAGAGACAGTGGTGTGTGTGTGTGAGTGTGTGTGAGCGAGTATATAGGGAGAGAGAACTTCCTGTTTTTTTTGTGTTAAAAGATTAATCTGTAGTAAAACCTTACGGTCTTTACGTAAGGCTTTGACACTCCCTTTGTTTAATGTCCTTCATGTCTATCAGAAACAGATTAATAGACAAAAAATTCCATAGCCACTCTCTGTAAAACACAGGCAACTAAAGATCAGAGAATTCACAACATTCTATTACAATAGT
>RJVU01001449.1:62176-86334 GCA_003731715.1 Anabarilius grahami | reverse complement strand
AGGGCTGTGTATTCCCAATTTGTGGAAATGAGACACGATTGCTTAGTTTAAATAGGTTTTAAAAGTAACCAAATTGCTAAACATTAAAATGAAAGCAGAACAAACATGAACAGAAATATTTGATCCGAGCTTGTTCAGTTTTGTTATGATCTGATGTCACTTTTATATATTTTAAGCTCTAAATAACAACGAAAATAATATTGCAATAGATAATTTATCCGATTTTTAAAAATATTTCTGTTGAGACCCATTCAAAAGTATAGAACGTGTAACATTTAAAAACTTGCAGAAATTGAGAAGAAATAATTAAAATTAAATTTTAAAATGCAATTTATTTACAGTAAAGTTGACCCCTTTCTTTCTTTGTTTATATATGTGACCTTGAAGTAATCCAAAAGTAATCAGATTACATTACTTTCATATTGTGGTACTTGGATTACGTTACTGAATACTTTTTTTATGAAGTAATTTGTAACTGTAACGGAATACATTTTTAAAGTAACCCTTTAGTAAGTCTGTTTAGTTTTTTGTTTGTTCTCTCCTGTGATCTATGTACAGTAAATATCTCTTTGTAGATTCATAATTTCCTTTTAATATAATAGATTGTTGGGGTGATTTGATATTGGGAGTGTTGTTTGAGAGCTGTGATACTAGCAGGCAGAGAGGAAGTTTCTGTGGATTCAGTTCTACTGAAAGTACTGTAATTTAAGTGCATCCAGAATTTGAATGCTCCTTTTTATTGTTTAATTTAAAGGAAGAACTTACATGAAGTGTTAAAAAGCCGCAGAGCACAGTAGCTCTTAACAAACCGTGCCATCAACAGGGAGACGTCAGAGGTCTGAAAACATCAGTGATATTGAGCCGCGGTGGACTTGGAGGTTGGGCTTCCTGAAGCACTTCACGGCATAGTTATTAGAACCTCTTGATATGAGCTGTAATGGATGTGGTGCACTGTGGCCCAGCTAAAAGCAGACAAAGTGCACTTACAGCTGCATTGACACAGCAATTAACTCTTGTTGGTTTGGGTTTGTGTATATCTAAATAAACAATAGTGTGCTTGTACAGTATGTGAAAATCTGTTCACAGATTGAAAAGCCACATCCTCTGTCCCCTAATGTGGGTATGTCTTTGTGTAACTTGCCATTTCTCACCAGCTTGTGTGGAAGCGAGCCGTGAACCACATCCCCCTCCTCCGACCCTGTGTCTCATCGACTGACATTGTGTGACTGAGTCTCCACACCTGTCTGCTGGTCTGTGTGTGATGATGTCCTGCTTATGAGGTTTTGAGTTCGTTTGTAAGGTGAGAACAGAGATAAGCAGCATCATGTGGTTCAGTGACTCATTGTTGTGCTCTTCTAGGAAAACACTGGCTGAAAATAGCAAGTGTTTGTTGTTGGACCCACAAAGGGGATATTTTTTAATTGAGGCTATAGCACAGTGTATTTTAGATATAGTTCACTCAAAAATTCTGTCATAATTTACTCACCCTTATGTCATTCTAAACCCATAAGACTTACATTCATCTGCAAACACAAATGAGTTTATATCTAATATTCTCTCATTATTTTTATAAGTCCATTGGAGCACAAATTTCAAACTTCAAAAAGTATGTAAAGACTTTGTAAAAGTATTCCATATACAGTTGAGCTCAAAAGTTTACATACCACTTGCAGAATCTTTGAAAATGTGAATAATTTTAACAAAATAAGAGATCATACAAAATGCATGTTATTTTTTATTTAGTACTGTTCTGAGTAATATATTTTACTTAAAAGATGTTTACATATAATCCACAAGACAAAAAAAAAATTGCTGAATTTATAAATATGACCCCGTTTAAAAGTTTACATACCCTTGATTCTTAATACTGTTTGTGTTTACCTGGATGATCTACGACTGTTTTTTTGTTTTGTTATGGTTGTTCATGAGTTGTTCATCTCTGTTCTTCAGAAAAATCCTCCAGGTTTTGCAGAATCTTAAGTTTTCAAGCATTTTTTGCATATTTGAACAATTCCAGCAGTGACTGTATGATTTTGAGATCCATATTTTCACACTGAGGACAACTGAAGGACTCAAACACAACTATTAAAAAAGGTTCAAACATTCACTGATGCTCCAGAAGGAAACACGGTGCATTAAGAGCCGGGGGTGAAAACTTTCGAACAGGATGAAGTCGTCCAAATTTTTCTTATTTTGTTTAAATATCAGATTTTTTCATTTAGTACTTCCCTTTGGAAGCAAAAGAAGATGTTTTCACATTTCCTGGAAGACAAATTAAGTACAATTTACCTCGATATTCAAATTTAAAAAGCTCAGTTTAACTGCTCAGGACAAACAAGGGACTCATGAACAACCATCACAAAACAAAAAAACAGTCATGGATCATCCAGGTAACCACACACAGTATTAAAAATTCAAGGGTTCAAACTTTTGAACGGGGCCATTTTAATAAACTCAGCTATTTTTTTTTTTCTTGTAGACTACATGTAAACATCTGTTATGTAAAATATCTTATTTAGGACAGTACTAAATAAAAAATAACATGCATTTTGTATGATCCCTCTTATCTTGTTAAAATGATTCAAATTTTCACAGATTCTGCAAGGGGTATGTAAACTTTTGAGCTCAACTGTAAACAGTGGTTTAATTTAGGCTCTTGTTCGCTCACAAACATTGGTTCAATGCACATACATAGAGCAAGCATGGTTGAGCTTCTGTTTACCATATTTGATGTGCTCTGTGTACAGTACCCGTTGATCAAATGTCTAATTTCTGGACCACTCAAGACATAAAACAGAAATGCAAAAATTAGATTTTTTTTTTTATGTGTTTGCTAAGGCATTACTATTACTATTCATAGTTCATACATGTGACTGACATAGGGACTTGGAGGGCAACCATAGAACTGCAGTACTGGCCTGTCAATTTTCCATCTGTTTCAAGACATGTAAATGTTGACTTGACACATGACGTATTGACGAACACGGAAACGCAGAGGAGAGAGCAAAACAAAACACTGGTCACGAATTAGAAGTCTGAAATGAGAATTTTTAAAGAGAAATGTCGGAGGAGCTTGAGTTTGTTGCCCAGCCCCATTTGTTTGAACCGCAAGAGGCGCCTACTCTCACCTAAACGTACGCTACTCCTACGTCATACGGCGGAACTCGACTCTCTCGAAAGCTAGTTATTATAAAGTTATAAATATGGATATTTTTCTTACAAAAAATGCATCGCTTTGCTATGGATTACTTTTATGATGGATGGATGTGCTTTTTTGCAAAAAAATAATTAATTTTTGGGTGAACTAACCATTTAAAGTGCCTTAATGTACTAAAACAGTGATATTGAAAGATCAAATTCCGTATACACCTTATTGAGGATGTGTACTTTATACAGGCAAGCAGATGAGCCCAGAATATAAATGCAACATGGCATGCTAAGTGGTTTTAAATTAAGTAATTAAAAACATTTTCTTTGTAATTGGTTTTCAATCGAAAAACTCGAGAAACTGCATTGCGTTTATATTCTCAGTTCATCTGCTTGCCTGTACATAGTATGCGTCATCAGTAAGGTTTACATTGAATTCAGTCTTTTAATGTCACTGTCTTTCTACATTAGTACTTAGTTGAAACCTGGTAAAAATGACTGGCGGGCAATGGAGGAAAGCCTTGTTTGGCCCTCCAGGTTGGCGTTACTATAAGTGTGTGACATCACATGAAACTATGATTAGCTCATATTTGAGCAAGTCCCTCAAAATGACACCACAATTTGCTGAGGAGAAATGTGGCAGTCTGACAGATGAGACTGGAGCCATTTCTATCAACCAGAAATATCATACAGAATCCATTCAGCACACCTTTGCAACTGCTTAGTAATGCTTTTGCCATCTCTCAATAAACTCTAGCTCAGCAGTGTTCAATTCTGCTCCAGGAAGGGCCAAGTTTTGCTCCAGCTTACTACAACACACTTGCCTAGAATTTTGTAGTGTTGTGGCTGAAATTGCCCCTATACCCTTAACCCTTATATGGTGCACTATTTGAGGGGAAAGTTATTTGTAGTGGTGTGCGAAATGATAGTGGACATTATCGAGTGCACTCATTCGATTCTGTTCCACTGAGCTTGTCTAGGATTATTTGGAGTGCTTAAATAATGGGCCAGTTCGCTGCCAAAATCTGACTCCTCGACAGATTATGAATCCCCTGCTTCTCCCTACCACACAGTAAAATGAGACATGACAGTGCAGATTTGATGGAATTTTTATTACGCACTATAATTTCCCTTATGTCAGGTCAAGTCACCTTTATTTATATAGTGATTTATACAATACAGTAGGAAAATGATTAAGGGCCCACTGAAGTGCCTTGAAACTTGCAGCATTATTTAGTGTGTTGATGTAATTTCCACTGAAACAAGAAGACAGGGCTGGATATATCAAAGAGCTCCTCCCCTTTTTTTAAAATAGCCAATAGTGTTTATTTTATATCACAGCTCGGCCAGAGCTGTTGAGCTTGGTAAAGTCGCAGTTTCCTCCTAATCTCTAACCTTTTCTCCTCCTAATCTCCTAAAATATGGCATTTTGTGCAGAATTCAAATGGGTCCAATACGTTTTGTGGTCTGCGCCGACTATTGTTTGACTCTGGAACAGAGCAGACTGTGTGCGCGCTGCGGACATGAACACAAACAAACATGAAACCAGACTTCATTCGCCTCAATGGATAGCATATTTACACTCTCTGAATCGTTCCCTATCCCCTATATAGTGCACCATGTGCCATTCACCAAATAGAAAATAGTTCATGTGTTAACAAGTTACCGATTTCAGCCACAGCTTCAGTGTCTATGTATAGTGTATGGGCGGAACGCTTTAGATTCTAGAGAGCATTTGATTGGACAGAAAATCTGAAGCTATAGTGCAGTGTGATGTCATCAAAATCATTGATCCATATTGGAGGAAGTGAGAGACTGTAAGTTTTGAATGATTATGTCTTCTAAATGCAAATTTTGTCATTGTTTTGGATAACACTAGCTTATACACTGCGTTCCAAATTATTATGCAAGTGACATATCAGTAAGATTTCAGTACAATAAACATTCAGATTTTAGTTTTTCTAAGAAAATGTTTGTTTGTTTATTTTTCCATGTCTTCTTAGATAACGGGTATCAATCTCAGACAAAATAATTTTCCAGATCTATGAAAACCCTACTTAGAGGTTGTTCCACATTATTAAGCAAGTCACAGTTCTCATGCAGTATGGGAGGAAGAAAGATCTTTCTGAAGATGAAAAGCATGAAATGGTCCAATGTTGTGCAAAAGGCATGAAAACAACTAATATTGTGTGAAACTGAATGGAGATTATGGAATTATTATAAGATTTGTGAGTGATATAGAGCACAGCAGAACTCGGTCAGATAAAGGTTGATAAAGGTTTATTAAGGAAAGTTCTTGTCAAAAAAATGAATTGTATTAAAAGGATAGCTATAAAAAAGCCAGTGTTGAGCAGCAAACAGGTATTAGAAGCTGCTGGTGTCTCTTGTTAGCCACCACTAACCAAACCTCACAAAGAGAAACATTTACAGTGGGTGTAGAAATACATTTTCAAACAGTTTTATTGCTGTGGTGTTTTTTTTTTTTTTGCAGCATGAGATAGTGTATAGTACATTGTATTTCAGAAGGCACTATCCTCCTTTTTATACCATAGCTGAAAATGGCCAGTTATGAACTCCACATATCTTGCAAAAGTCATTTTAATACCCCCAGAGACCCTAAAGGGACCTTACATCTCACTTCCCAATATTCCAGCCCAAATCATCACCCGCCAGCTCCCTGCTGACGTCACAGTCTTGTTGGAACGTGGTGGCCATTCACCAACCATCCAGAAATCCATCCATTTAGACCATCCATTGTAGTACGGCATTAGTCAGTGAATAAAATTATTTAAAAATGAGTCTTCGTGTATTTCTAAACCCACTGTAAACATTTCTCTTTGTGAGCTTTGGTTTAGAGTGGCTAAAATATATCTTTATGCACAACTGCCAGCCTGCATGGAGAGCTTCTCAAGACTTCAGAGACACCAGAAGCTTCAAATACCTGTTTCCTGCTCAACACTGGCTTTTTTTATAGCTACCCTTTTAATACAATACATTTTTTTGACAGGAACTTTAATTAATAAGCCTTTATCTGACCGAGTTCTGCTGTGCTCTAAATCACTCAAAAATCTTATGATAATTTGATAATTTCCATTCAGTTTCACACAATATTAGTTGTTTTCATGCCTTTTGCACAACATTGCATCATTTCATGCTTTTCATCTTCAGAAAGAGCTGTCTTCCTCCCCATATTGCATGAGAACTGTGACTTTCTTAATAATGTGGAACAACCTCTAAGTAGGGTTTTCATAGATCTGGCAAATTATTTTGTCTGACATTGATACCAGTTATCTAAAAAGACATGGATAAATAAACAAACAAACATTTTCTTAGAAAAACTAAAATCTGAATGTTTATTGTACTGAAATCTTACTGATATATCACTTGCATAATAATTTGGAACGCAGTGTAGATAACAGTAAGGCTAACATATTCATACTAAAAGTCAAAAAACGTAAATTTTGATTTCATGGGGACTTTAAATGATGCAAACAGTTCATTTCGGCTGTACAGCAGCTCTAAAAGAAAATAGTGTCATTGTTCAGCTGAAGCCTTTTTCTTTATCTTTTTACTTTACCTTTTTTGTTTTATTTAGTGGCTAACCTTTATTTTGATTTGTTTTGAGGTTCCCATGGTTTGGCTCCAGCGTGCTCTCTGCCATGCCTCCCGCCAAGACAGATCAGCTGGACTTGTGGGCGGAGTCAGGGATGGATGGAGACGACCAGGTGATGGTGGACTTCCTGTTGCCCACTGGAATCTATATCCAGATGGAGGTTCCTCGCGAGAGCACCATCCAACACATCAAACTGGTGCGTATGTTTGTTTACAAGCAGATTCTCTCTTTCAGAGTAAGGAGTAACACTTCAGGCATGAAAACTGGGCTTCAAATAACTTTTAACAAAGATATTTTAGCAAACACAAAGCATGCCCTGGGCGAACCACCCAAAACAAGCATTCTGGTGGAGTTTTCCATGTGTGAGCACCACACATTTTCTTCTGAAATTGTCATTCTTACCTTTAGATATTAGTTTAACCATTACCAAGAAAGAATTCAAGGCACTTTAGATCTAAATATAGGGCCTGTCCAAATACCCACACTTGCGTTCTTGGCCACTTGAAGTAAGACTGTCCCATGTCTTAAAAAGGCAAGCAGTGCAGTGGCCTTAACGCACACTAAACCCACACTATCTCAAATACCGTTTTTGGAGCGGTATTCGAGGCTAACCGTATCCCATCATGCATTATGTTCGGGAACTCGCATGCCCCGAAATCGCGAGATGTCAAGGAAAACATTCCACTGTAAGTTAAATTAATTAGATATTACATATTATTTGGTAGAAAAACAAAAAATGTTAAACATTTTATTGGTGAAAAGATGAGCAGGCTATGTGTATTTTGTACAACATTTGCAGCTGCTTTTTATAACTGAATTAGAAGCACCACAATTTTTAAACTGTGTCTTCTGTTACATAGGGACTACTGAATAAACATTTAAGAAGTTTATTTTAAAATGAAAATCAAAATAAAGCTCTGTAAACACTTGCATTTTTGCAACACTATAAGTGTGTCCCATCGGGTAATCAAAAGTTCTACACACCACTTGTGATCTTCACGCCAACTTGAACACTTGAGCCAAATACAGGAAATACGTCATGTAAGTAGACAAGTGGTCAAGTGGTATTTGGACAGGCCCATAGACTTTGGTCTATAGCAGAGCACTTCAGCTTCAGTCCTGGAGGGCCAGTGTCCTGCTCAGTTCAGCCAAAGTCCCTCTAAGAGAAGTAATTCTCAGTGGCCATCTTTGACGTGCCTTTCGGGCAGCTTTTTCAGCCATGCAAGTACAGCTCCAATCTCTTTTAATGGGGAAACATCAAATTCTCCTAAGCTGTTCACCAAGCTTACGATTAAGGTTCATATTTGAAATCACCAATGAAATCTGACAACAACTGTCTCATAAATGTTGTTTCTAAATGCTCAAATCTTGACGACAAAACCTGCGTTTTTTTCAGGCTGGACCAGCCGATTGGTTCTTTTATTTAGAAGGCGTGATGTATTCCACCCAATTGCACTTAGTACTTTCCCCTATTCATAGTAACATGATTGCATCGTCACTGGAGAGGATTTGTACATGACAGTGAAGCGATGCAACTGACGCCGTACATTACAGTAACAACATGGCGGATGTAGTACATCCGAATTTCATTCAGACTATATCAAACGTACCTTTTAACAGTCACAAAGTAAATTCAAATTCAAATATAGTACCTACTCAGACAGTATGCGATTTCAGACGCAGTGATGGTGTTCAGAATTACTTGCTAATCAGAGACAGGTGTGTTTAATTAGGGTTAGAACTGAAGTCTGCAAGACACCAGGGTCCGTATCCCTAAAGATTCTGAGAATCCTCTCAGAGAGCTCCTAACTTAACCTAAAAATTCCTTGCCAGGAGTTTTAGCTTAGAAGTGATTCCAGAACATTTTCAGTGAACTCTGAGCAAGGAATGGATGGAAAATCCTATCTTTGTGAGGAGGTGTGGTTGACCCCGTTGCTAGGTATGAGTCATCATTTCAAAAGCCGTGATTGGTTGATCCTACAAGTTTGATGAAAATGAACTTTTGGTGATAATGAGCAAAGGATGTACCCTCAAATCAATAAACATAATTATACACTCTAATCTTATGCAGACTGTAATTGTAAATAATATTTCACATTCAAGAAAATATCTGGGAAATGAATAGTAAGCTGTAGGGGTAATAGCCTAACATTAGAATCTAAAATATGTGAAAACTTAAGCTCATTACACCCTGTTCAAATAATGATTCCTGTCTTATTTGCTCAGATTAATATCCTAGCTGGCATATTTTGTACTTTCACTCCCATATGGACCCCATTGAAAACAAGATGGCCTATCTCAAGGGGCTGTCCTTAATGAAGTAGAAATTACAACGTTACAACTCAGTGTGGTCTTAACGAGGGTTACACGGCTCAGCTTTTATCAATGTCTGTGATTGCTGGCTGGTCTATTTATGAAGGCTTGTTAACAAATATCCTACAAACACAGAAAATGGAGAAAAAAAGGAATCGCAAGCCGAACTGGACTGAGGAGCAAGGTTTGTTGCTGGCCCAGTTGGTGAAGTAATTGCATCTCTAAGGAGATCCACCACAAACATGATTCCTGCACGATCCAATCTGTAGCGTCTCAATAATTCCCTGTCATACAGTGTTTGCAGGACATCTCTCCTGCCTCCTCTGTTGGCCATTTTGTGCAGCTGCTTAGGGGAACTCCTAAGCCACTAAAAGTCCTCTTCCCTGCTCTTAGCAGATCTCGCCTTAGGAGCCCTTTTAAGCGCTAGGAATCTTGAGGAATAGCTTTTATATTAACTGGGATTTTTGTGTCACTTTTAGGGGAAATTCTAAGAAAACGTCATGACTCTGAGAATTTTCTTAGAATTTGGCCGCTAGGAGCCACTTTTTGCACAAAAATTCTTTAGGGATACGGGCCCAGCCCTCCAGCACTGGAGCTGAAGAGCCCTGGGGCCGTATTCACAAAACATCTTAAGGCTAAAAGTAGCTCCTAACTTGCCGATTTATGAGAGACTCTTAAAAATAATGGGCGTGTCAGTCCTAATTTTAGGAATCCTAAATTTTTGCTCTAAGAGTATTTCACAAAGCATTTTAGCGCTAAAACTAGCTCCTAAGTCTGTGAAACGTTAGGAGTAGTCAAGAGGACTCCTAAGTCACTAAGACCAAATCACAAACAGTCCTAATCCACCCAAAGACACTGTACACCATTGAGGGAATAGCAATAGAGCCTTGGGTGCTGAACCTTTTCTTCATAAATGCAATACAATTTGATTTATATATTTGAATCTACGATGAGACACCAAAAAAAATCTTTAACAAATAAATATTGTCTGATTACCTGTGCCAGTGGTTTTCATGAGTTTACACTTACAAATGACTGAATAGAGTAAAATAAAATTTTAAAAAATATATATATATATATATAAGTGTATTTGGTGTGCTGTCCAAGGGGATCGAGGGCTCCGAGCTTGAAATTTAGCCCAAAACCAAAGTTCTCCCCATATCCCCAGCCGAGAGAGGAGAGGGTTGGCGAAGGGATGCAGAAAACCGTCGAAGTAACTATAGGCGAGTCGGCTCTCGTCTGTGTATATATTCCTCCTCTCAAGTTGATTAGAAAGACCGTTTGAATGTGTTTCTCCCAAACTTTGTTTATAAAACATAATTTGTCGCTTGAATTCTGCATTCTCTTGAGATGCAGACATCCAAGAGGTGGACAATTAACTATAGCCTACATTTTAAAACCTTTATGGCAACAATATGGCAACATTTTATTTTGACTATGGCAGCATTTTTATTAAAAAATATTTATTTGAATAGGGCAAGATTTGTATTTTAAAACCTTTATTTTAATGTGGAAACATGACACCTCATTCTACAATATTTCTATGATTAAATCGCTGACTCCTCCCCCATCAGCCAATCACTGTATGTTTATTCCATAGCAACGAGGTCAACCCCGCCCTTACTCTTAGCTTAAGACTTCAGTCAATTCCTTAGTAAAAGTTTGTCTCAGCAGCTTTGTGAATAGGTTTTAAGAGAAAACTCTTAGCTAAGAACTTTTACTGCTATTTAGGAGAACTCTTAGTGGTAAGATAAAATGTTTTGTGAATACGGCCCCTGGTGTATAGTATAGATAGTATTGAGTATTGATATTTAACATGCAGTTTTGATTATTTTATTCACTCTTGACATCTTGTTTTTGTGTTGATGTAGCTGTTATGGAAGGAGGCGCAGACATACCCTCTCTTCTCATTGCTGGGGGAGATGGAGGGTCACATGTTCGAGTGTGTGAACCAGGCAGCAGTGCACGAGGAGCTGGAGGATGAGACCAGGCGTCTATGCGATGTGCGACCGTTCCTGCCTGTCCTCAAACTGATCACACGCAACTGTGGACGTGCAGAGCGCCTACTAGACTCTAAGATTGGAGTCCTCATTGGGAAAGGTGACACGCATATGCATATAATCACATGCATAATGAGAGCTATACGTTTAGCTCATTATATCCATTAGTTAGGATGTGACCATCTGGGATTTTTCAGTGACACTTTCTGCAGGTTACATTTACCCCAGTGGGTGATTACAAGCAATGTATTTTTTGTATTATGAGAGAATCATTGATTCATTCAACTCAACCAATTTGTTCAAAAACTGTGATTAATTCAGGAATGAACTATCATTAAATCTTGCAAAAATAGACCAAGCAACTAGCAATATTGTGTCTTAAACTCCATGTGCTCCTTGTGCACATTACTCCATATCAACTTGTTTATTGAACTGATATTTAAAACAATATCACACTCACAATTGAGTTAAGGACTGTGTGTTGACCTATGGTCAAATCACAGCTGTGCTGATATTAGGAACAACAACACTTTTGCTTTTGTCTTTTTAAAAATGTGGTAATACCTGAATTTTTTTTTTATATTTAGTGTTTTTAATGTACAATATATAATATATATTTATATCACTGTGCTTTGTTTTGAAAATATTGGCATTAAAAATTAGCTTTCCTGTAGCTCAGTGGTTAGAGCATGGCTTTCCTGTAGCTCAGTGGTTAGAGCATGGCACTAGCAATGCCAAGGTCATGGGTTCGATCCCAGGGATTGCACATACTCCGATACAAATGTATAGTATAATGCAATGTAAGTCGCTTTGGATAAAAGCGTCTGCCAAATGCATAAATGTAAATGTAAATGTAAAAATTAAAACACTTGAGTTGGGCGATTTGTTGGAATTGCACTAGTATATAATTAGTTTTTTAAGAGAGAAATCAAATTTGCCTTGATTTTTTGACATATAAGAACTCTTTGTACCATTAAAACATCCTGAAAGTTTCATAGCTTAAAACGTCCTCGTCTTTATAAAAAAAAGCATTTATTTAATGAAGCTCCAAAAACAGCTCGTTCTGATATTGAAATCTGTGACGTCACATGGGCAAATTCATTTGCATATGCCTGCCTCCAGGGCAAGTCATCAACAAATAATTCTACCACAGGCACCGCCCACTGGCTTTCAGTTGCTTATTTGCTGACACTTGCCTACACTGGATTTGAATGTTGCATCACATCAAAAGCAAATAGAACCCATTATAATCACTGACACTGTCTACACTGGATAAAGTAAACAGGTGTGCATTCAGTTTCTTACATACTCCACGCGCTTGAGTCTATCGACAACAGGACAGATGGAAGAGTGAAAGAACGTTCACCTTGACGCCAGTTTAAACGGGTAGTTTGCATCTCTGTACAGACTTCAAAAGAATCCCAGCATCAGAAACAAGTAGATAGTTTAGTTTAATGGCGTTGTGCAATAGCGAGTGGCCATTGATACTGTTTCCTATGCAATGAAGTTAGCCAATCATAACAGTGGCCGTTTACTGACAAGCCTTAAAGGAGATGCCCCTTAAAAACGTATTGTTTCAGACAGAGGGTCAGAGTGAGGGATGAAAATAGTTTTTCTGCATTTATATTTGTTTTTGGTTTTTGTTTTTTTTGTGCAAAACTTTATTAACTTTATTAACATAAGTGAATTTTAAGGAACATATTAAAATAAAAAATAAAAATCCATGTCATGAGCCCTTTAATTTTGTGATCTTTGGCACACTCTTTTGTCTGTTCTTTGGCACACACTTTTGGTGCCAGCAATTGTGCATGAGACTCAGCAAAGACAGATTTGAGAGTGATGCTGATTGTCTGTTTATATGTATGCAAGTATTAATCATCATAAGACTGTGATGAGATGTCAGGCACAACCCGCGAGGCTTACGGACTCGCACATTAAACTTCCCTTGCTCATTCACTGGCTCTGAAACACACACACACGCAATATGGGCAGTATCTTTTAGTGGAGAGGATCAAATGAATTTTTAATGCTCTTTAAATGTCATCATGTGTGTTATCAGGAAGCCATTTGAAACCTTTCCCTCAGAGCTCTGTCTCACAACAAAACACACTGATGTCATTCAACAGAAATATACACTCATTAAAGGAATAGTTCAGTCAAAAATGAAAATCATTTTCTCATCTTTAATTTTGCAGATCTGAATTTCTTTTTCAGTGAAACACAAAAGGAGAAATCTTGATCTTATTTTTTCAATGTAATTACATATAGTGTTCTATATTGTAAGCCTGTTTTAATTCATGCAACTAGTTTATGTGAGGAACAAACAGAAATTGAAGTCACCTTATTTTTTGCTTGTTCCACACACAAACCTGGCCATTGCATAGCTTCACAACTCGCAGACTTTAATATTTTCTTTGACTTAACACACACTGTTTTTACTCTTTTATAAAACTTAAAAAAGACTTGATATTGGACCAGTGTTAAAGTGTGTTGGGGAAGAAAGCATGATTTTGAAGCAGAAATTCATATATGCATAGGTGTTAAAACAACATTTTATCTGTGACAGAGTGGTTCACACTCAGCTGAGTTCACATTCAGATTCTGTGTTATTCATTGCATAAACACCATGTCTGTCGTGGATGTTGTTGATATTGTGAGAGTGTAAAGTCACTGAACGTTATGCCACATGGCACAGGTCTTCACGAGTTGGACGCCCTGCAAGACCAGGAAGTGAAAGACTTTCGTTCCAAAATGAAGCGAATCAGCGAAGAGAAAATGCACCAAATGCAGATGATGTCGTGGAGGGAGTGGCTTCGGAGCTGTTACTCACCTCAGCTGGAGACAGGGTTATTGGAGAATTTGATTGAAAAGCATGAGGGCGTCATCAAAATTACCATGCACTACGACCAGTCACAGGTGTGTTTAGTGATTTTAGTGTATGGTATGTTGCGTAATTCTACATGAAATGAATTATCAGACTTATCCTTGTTTTTCTATCGCTCTTTATAGGACACAGCTAGCCTGAAAGTGTCATTGCATTGTACAGTATCTGAACTAATGGACCAGGCTCTCAAGAAATGGCAGACCACTCATGGCCCAGAGGAAGATATTGGTGCCCGTAGCGATTATGTGCTGCGTGTCAGCAGCAAACTTGAGTTCCTCTTTGAAGATCACCCTCTTAGTCAGTACAAAGTAAGATACAATGGCAGAAATGGCTTTGAAAGGTCAAATATGGAAGTAAAATAATGCCATATGTTTTTGAAACAAAAAGCTTCTTGAATTGCACTACTTGAAAAAAAAATGCATTGCATTAACCGTGCTTGTATTTTAATGCATTGTATTTTTAGGGCTTGCATTTTTATGGGCTGAAATTCAACATGGTTGTATATTTAAGCTGCGAATATTTCAATTCAAAACATTTCACACACATTTTCATTTTAAAAAATTCAATAATCCATATTAACCTTTCAGATTTCACTTCCAAAATTCATTCTGATTAAAAATACAACCTATAATATTCAGCAGGCAATTTTCGGTCCATTTTATTTCGCGTCCACAAATTCACATCCACAAATTCAGTGGTTCAGATTTCAACATTTCATATCCGGGAACTGCAGGAAAAGCAGTAGAGTACCGAGCATAATCTCCATCTGCTGTTAGTCGACCTCACCAGCAGGTGGTGCAAGCGTGTGTTGACGAAGAGCAGAGCAACAGTTAGAGCAAGTCATTCATTTTCATTCATTAAAACGGATTTACATTAACGGAGCAAGCGGTAAGTGCATGTGTGATTATTATCAGGGACCGTATGTATGCAGAAAAGCTGATAAAGGCACAAAAGTTGTGTAATTTAATGTCTTCACTGTTACTTTCCCTGTGTAGCCTACATGTAAGCAGCTTTCTCTACAGTGAATGAGAATATAACGTTATTCCCCGATGCTGATGTACAGTTCAAACACTAAATCTGAGGTAGACATATAACTTTCATTATTTCGCGGCTGTGCTGCAGTACTGCGGTTTCCCGCAATACGTTATACTCCAGGATTCCCCTGCCATCGGGACATATAGAACGCTTAACTTAACTTTTAGAGAATGGCTTATAGTCATGAAACCAACTGTAAAATGTTCATGTAGGTTTCAGGTATGATGCACACCTTTTAGATTCTTGATATTGAATAAAATAAACTGTCAAGTCATATGGACATATCGTTATTTATTTCACTTAGCCAACTTTATGCTCATACACAAAATATACCATAATTTAAAGCTCTATAGTATTTGAAGAGAATGAATATGAACTCATGCTGTAGTGAAAAATAGTAATATTTACACATGATTTTATTAAATATTAAAAATCTACCATATACAATAATTTTAGATTGTTGATATTAACATAAATATAAACTCATGCAGTAGTAAAACATTAGCAATATGCTTGACACCTACACGAGAACATTACAGTTTATGACTGTGTCATTATCTTCAAATGATATTGAAGTTTGAAATGTGTACACCAATGCCATATGTAACTTTAGAGATGGTCCCTAAATTTGTGAATATGGACCATCCAATGTCAAGCCAACTTTATGTCAGTATTTCACTAGTAAACGCTTAGTGTCAAACTTTGCACATTACGTCCATATTCTGAGTCCACCTGCTTGCCTGTAGCCTATATAGTATAGTATAGGCGCGAGTTCGGTGGTCTTTTATATCACTGTATTTAGTATATAAAGCTAAGTTAAGCATTCTATATGTCCCGACGGCAGGGGAATCCTGGAGTATGACGTATTGAGGGAAACCCCAGTACTGCAGCACAGCCGCGATATAAAGTTAAGGAAAGTTATACGTCTACCTCAGATTTAACATTTGAATTGTAGGCTACATCAGCATCGGGGAATAACGTTATAATCTCGTTCGCTGTAGCTGCTTACATGTAGGCTACACAGGGAAAGTAACAGTAAAGACATTGAATTAAATTTAAACAACTTTTGTGTCTTTATCAGCTGTCCCTGATAATAATCACACATGCACTTACCGCTTGCTCCGTTAATGTAAATCCATTTTAATGAATTAAATGAATGACTTGCTCTAACTGTTGCTCTGCTATTCGTCAACACGGGCTTGCACCACCTGCTGGTGAGGTCGACAAACAGCAGATGGAGATTATGCTCGGTACTCTACTGCTTATCCTGCAGTTCCCGGATGTGAAATGTTGCAATTTGAACCACTGAATTTGTGGACGTGACATGAAATGGACAGAAAATTGCCTGCTGAATATTATAGGTTGTATTTTTAAACAGAATGAATATTTTGGAAGTGAAATCTGAAAGGTGAATTTGGATTATTGAATTTTTTAACATTGAAATTTGTGTGAACTGTTTTGAATTGAAATATTCACAGCTTAAATATACAACCATGTTAAATTTCAGCCCATAAAAATGCAAGCCCTAAAAATACAATGCATTAAAATACAAGCACGGTTAATGCAATGCATATTTTTTTTCAAGTAGTGCAATTCAACAAGCTTTTTATTTCAAAAACATATGGCATTATTTTACTTCCATAGTCAAACTGTATTTTCCAATGTTCATTGTTGTTGATATGGCAAAGTACAGTATGTGCTTTATAAAGTCATGCATTTTGCACTTCTTCATTCAATTTATAATTTTGTCATTTTTTACTCATCATCATGCAGTTTCAAACATATGTTTATGACATCCCTCCCCCCACACACATATAATGTGTGTGTTTGTACTGGTTTGACCTACATTGAGGACCAAATTATATTGTGGTGTGTATTAAGGTTTTAGACTATGCCCCCTATATTATGAGGACGTGCCGATGTCCTCATAATTCAAATCGCTAAATAAACTAAACAATTTTTTATTAAAAATATTTTCTGTGAGGGTTATGTTTAGGTTTAACACTGATCTATATAAATGACATTTAGTGGATTGACCTCGTAATCTTTAATCAAAACAAGCATTAAAATGAATGGGGTCAATAGTCCTAGTGACAAGCGTGCTATGCTCCAAGTCTTCTGGAGCTGTAAATTAAAATAAGTACAAGATTTTTTAATCACTGAACATCTTGTAACCAAAATATTTCTGTGAAATGTATTACTTTACATAAAGTTGAGCAGGAACATTGGAAGTGAGCACACGGAAGATTACAAGTAATGATTGTTATTAAAATATTTCTTGGGTTCTTGGATTGGGTTCTCCATTTGGACTTGAATTATTTTATCTGTTGTTTGATTGATTGTTGTTTGATTTAAAATTCAGCATGCATCAAAATACCACTGTGAGCTTCATTGTAGTTCATTAGCATTTTTTTACTATGCAAAACTTTCCTGAGAATGAGATATACCTGTACAGTAACGCCCCTAAAAACAATGAAAAGAATTCCGCTTAGTGAAGTGTGTCTAACTGGTAGGTCATGTTCAGACATCAAACAAAAGTGTGTGTGCTTTACTTTAAATTTTGTGTACATAATAGTTAATTTCCATCGTGAGCCTAAAACCAGTCAGGTGAGTGATCGGTGACAGCAGTCCATTAAAGACGCATGTTTGGATCATAAGTGCTGTGTTGTTCCAGGAAATGCATTAAAAATCAAGCCATGCAGACACATAAACACACACTCAGTTGCTCACACAGATTTCAGAAATCAATTTACAACCAAAATTACAAAAAATAAGCTGTATTATTTTGGGCACGGACCATGGTTGCATGGTATTCTTTGAGGTACTTGGAGCCATTTGTTGGGACAGAAGTATGTTCAATATTTTCTGTATGAAAACACTAATATAAATGTTTGTTTGTTTGTAGTACATTAGGGCTTGTTTGTTGGCAAATGAGAACCCTCATCTGACAATGGTTCACTGTAGCATTGTGAAGGCCATGTTTGAGAAGGAAATCAGCACCATTGGATCGGTGCTTGCACGGAAGACTTCGAACCCTCCTCTACCACTGCCCCCGAAGAAGAGGCAGCCAACGGTAAGGACTTGTCTGTGTGTACTGCACTTCAGCTAATCAAAGGTTGTCTTAGTTTTGCGCTCCCAGCAGCACCAAAACAGCACTGCAAAAATAATTATTTTTTTGGAAATGAGTTTCCCAAACAGTCCTGTCGCATCTCCACCTCGCATCTCGTCTGCTATTGCCAGTCCCACCCCAAATGTGCACCTTAGGTTGAGGCGGAAGTTGACAAGTTGAACTGCTTAAACAAACAGAGCATTGTTTTGAAATTGCCATAGGGTCACAGTGTTTACACTCTTCTGTAAATCTAACTATGAATGAGTTGCTTGTGGTGCTTTTTGCACATTAAACTGGAATAAGAGAAAGTAGAGACAATTACCTGAATAATTTGAATGCATTTATCTCAGCAGGTGTTGTATAAATGCATGTGCATACATACAAGTGCAATACAGTAGAAAACTTGCTACTTGGTGAAACTTGGTGTTTTTTGTCATTTCTTTTCTTGCTGTGCAGTTATGCTGTCTTTCTTCACAGTCTTGTGGTACTTGTTTATTGGCTGGTATGTTTTAGCTAATGTTTTCTGCTGTCTGGATGAGTAGTGTTTTGTGTATGTATGTGTGTCCGGCAGATATATCATGTAAATTGTAATCATGTGTAGTGTCCAGTGCACAGTACAGTTTTTCTTCATACATGGTTTTGGGCCAGTGAGTTTCAAAAATGTGTTCCAGGAAGTGAGTCAGGCATGTGTGTGTTAGCACAGATCATGTGAGTTATTTTGCAGATGTCAGATTGCTGACCGCATCAAAACTGCATGTGTTAAACCAATCCCCTGAAGGGAATGTATATGTGAATTTGTGTGAGTGTGTATATGCGTTTGTCTATGAGGTCACAGTGTCAAAGGTATAGCAAATTGGGTCCCACTTTATATTAAATCTTTAACTGCTATGTAGTGTTGTAGTCAAGACCAGCTAAACTGAGACCAGGTCAAGATCAAGTCCAGCCTGTGTTGAGACCAAGACAAGACTAAATCTTTCAGGGGTTAAGACCAAGACAAGAACGAGACCAAATTGAGAGCAAAACGGAGTCGAGACCAGACTTATGTGCAATGTCTTATGTATTTAATTAATAAATACATTTTATATAGGTTGCAAAAGAGTTGAATCTAAATTAGTAGAATTACAACTGCATAAATAATGTTGAGATTAATGTTTTGAAAATACTATGTTGAATCTAAAAATATGATAGAAAATAAAATGAGTCTTTTAAATATGAAATACTATGTTGAATCTAAAAATATGATAGAAAATAAAATGAGTCTTTTAAATATGAAATTAAAACCGCCAGTAGGTGGCGGCAGATCATTTATGAATGAGTCACAGAATCATTTATTCAACCGATTCGATCAAAGCAGCTGATTCATTCAGTAATGAAACACCACTGTGTGCTGCTCAGAAATGCACAACAGTAGGACTTGTTTGGAGTTATTTTTGTTGCCGAAATAACCTTGTTCAAAATTGTGTCTAAAATGTAAGTCACTTAAAATTAACTTCTTGTATATTGAACGTGTGTATAAAATCAATATTACGTTTGCAGTCGTGCTCATATTCATGAAAACAGCTCTCTTGTGATATTGCTTAATTAGATAAATCATATGTTATAAAGAACAAGATCTCATAGTTGCTACTTTTTTGCAGTCATAGCTTAAATTTTTGGGGCATTTGTATTCATTTTGGTGATATTTTGACAAAGTTCCCTGTTCATTTCTGACCCGGCTCAACAGTAACAAAAGGAATCAAATTACAAATAAGTTATTGATAGCATTTGAGTTTTACATCAAGTCACGGTAATGATTTTAAGAAATAAATCAGACAATGCACTGGCAATTTACTGATATCCCTGGAGTTGTGGTCTTGACTGGTCTTGAAATAAAATCCTGAGTCCTCTTTGTCTGAAACTAGATCGAGATCTTCAAACAAGACGGGACTCAAGTACTACAACACTACTAATATGTGCTAACATTTAAATTACCTTACTTTAAATTCCCTTACGCTTAAACCCCCCTTAAACCTACACATACCACCAAACCTGTCCCTTACCCTGCTACTATCCTGCATCAATAGCAGCAATTGTGTTTTGCAATACAACATGTATTAACAACATTGCAATACAAAAATACCTCATACAACAGAATAAATACATTGTACCTAATAAATATATATATATATATACATTTTTGTTTTTTTATTTTTTGGTGGAAGTACATAGTTAAAGACAGCTAATGTACAGCTAATATAAGTGTGACTGCAAACTGTATAGTGATTTAGATAATATCAGATAACAAAATAAATATCAAACCAAGAACCATATGCAAAAAATGGTGCTCAAATTAACTTTTAAAAGATGACTTTTCTGAATCATTTTAGAGGATGTCATGTTCATACAAGTGTCCCAGTAGAGAAACCACATAGATAATTCATTACATTAACTGTGGGTATGTTCCACTGGCATTTGACAACCAAAACATGTCCGGCATTTTCTACATTTTGATGTTGAAATCTAATTAAGACCCAATTGTTACCCAATACACTGATAATACAATATGTATATGTAACCATAATTTCATAATTTATTTATTTTTATAATTTACTTACATTCTCCTTTTATCTTTCTCTCTCCTCAGCAGTTACATACGTGTGTTTGGAAGGTTCATTCTGTGTTCAGAATTAATCTTGTGAAAGGTAACAAGGTGAACGCTGACGATGCTGCTAAGGTAAACATTGTCAACACCTCTGAATTCAGAATGATCTCACTAACACTAACCTTTATCTGCCTCCTGGTGGCCCAGAATCAGTATTACATTAAAATGAAAACATGTTTATTTAAAGGTGCAGTGTGTCTTTATGTTCCATTTCAAAATAATAACTGTTTCCAAACATACAAAAGCAGACCTTTAGGGACAGTAAGTGTGAAAGTTCTAGCATGCAACCTTTTACCTCAATCAGTAACACACTTCCAGATGTCAGCAAGAAAAGTAGTCCCACCTCTAAACTTACAAATATGAATAAATATACAAATAACAAAGAAGACACATTGTTTTACTGAAGAATTCATGTAAGTGTTTTACCAAAAATCAAACTTATAATTACTGACTTTTAAACCCTCCTCCAAGATTTCATGCTAGGCATTCCATTGTAATTAAGTTGGATACCTGGAATATTTAAGCTCATCTTTACTTCATATGTTGATCTAAAACTGCCCCTTACTTTGACAAACTTATATACCAATGCTAAATACATTTTCAGTCAGACAATCACACAAAGCAAATAAAACATTTTTAGAATAATGTCAGTCAAGTCATGTCACCTTTATTTATATAGCACTTTATACAATACAGAATGTTTCAAAGCAGCTTTACAGTGATTAACAGGAAAATAATGATTCAGTGATGCAAACAATCAAATTCTGCTGTAAAGCAGACTATACTGAACAGTCGTTATTCAGCTGAAATCAGTTCAGTGTTGATTCAGTTCAGTAACAGGTAATAAAGGTTCATCAATTATGAAATGAGCTCTGTAAAAAACAGTGATGTCATCGTCCAGGTCAGTTCAGTTCCCATCTAATAGTGTCAGTGCAGTCAAGTCAATAATATTACTGAATATTATTCAATCAGACAAATTACCTGGATAAGAGTAGCGTTTGCACATACATTTGATTAATCTAATCCAAGAACAGTTGTATGTCATGATGATTTATTTGTGTAACTTGTGTACATGTAGATCCAGGTTCGAGCAGGGCTGTTTCACGGTACAGAGCTGTTGTGCAAGACAGCAGTCAGCAGTGAGAGCAGCAGTCGATCTGAACATGTGTGGAACAAAACACTGGAGTTTGACATTGCTGTTTGCGACCTGCCGCGGATGGCGCGCCTCTGTTTCGCCATTTACGCCGTCATGGACAAAGTGAAGAAACAGAGATCCACTAAGAACCCCCAGAGCAAATACCAGACTATCCGCAAGGCAGGGAAAGTGGTGAGGTCAACACGCACACAAACATTATTCATAGCACACATTCTTAAGCAATGACATACCAATCCTTGAATTTACTTTCCTATGGGTTATGGGTGGTTGCCAAAACAATCATTGAGGATCCTACACCACCCTCATCCCCCGATTCCATTTATTTATTTTTTTTCCCACCCCTCAATTATTGCACACATACACACTAACTAATCATCTGTTTTATTTGTTATATTTTCTATCTAGCACTACCCAATAGCATGGGTGAACACGATGGTGTTTGACTACAGAGGGCAGCTGAAAACTGGTGACATTATCCTTCACTGCTGGTCCTCTTTCCCTGGTGAGAAAACACATACACATTCATAGGCACCAAAAATGTCAGAGCACGCACGGAAAAACAATAACCAATCAAAAAATCGATTGAAATTCGGGAACCTTTCTTATTGTTGGATCTTACATCGGGTCCAGCGATTTAATCACAGTTTAAATAACAGATTGTTTTCATTCTACTAAGAGAAACAACTTGGTTGACCGTTTAGTCACTGGTTTGATTTACTGACACATAGACAAAGAACATCTGACTGTACATGAATCATCACATATCAGAAATCAGTGGTCACAGATCAGGCATTAGAATTGACACCGTTACTAATACTGACATGTCGTCGCATTACTATCGAGTCCATATCGTAAAAGTGTGTTTGCAAAGCCTGTGCCAAAATTGCAACTGATTTACCAAAGAATCCACAGTGAAATGTATCAAATACAAATAAATAAAGCTCAACTGAGACATTCACATTGTTGAAAATAAATAACCATATTCATATCATTTGAAAGGTAATGTTAATTTTAGTCCTGTATCCTGATCCTCTTCTCTCCTCGTCATCTCACTAACATGCCAGTGGACTAACTTTGCAATGATGAAGTAGGCCTTGGTTTTCTTCTGCAGAGGTGGTCTTTCACCTATCTGTCATAGATAGTCACATTCCACAAGTCATAATCTGGCCTGGGTTACAATAAAAGCTGTTTTTGGACTAACAAGGAAGTTTTCAGTTCTGAAACTTACAGGATATTCTTATAGTATGATGACCTCTTACATGTCAAAAGCTCAAGGAAAGTTTGATTTCTCAGTTCATGACCCCTTTAAGTAATTAACTCCAAAATCATCAGGTGTAAGAGAGCAACCCGTGACCACACTCATGGAAAGAGTATGTGGTTTTGATTGAATTGTAATGTATTCGCAGTTCGTGTGTTTCTCTTCGCGAGACACAAATAACTTTGTGTAATGAATTCATCAAGCCGCACCATCGTATGGAGAAAACTGGGGTGTGATTGTGACTATGTGGTTGTGTAAACTGCTGTGTAGATGTGTCATAGGGTGTGTGTCTCTAGAGTTAGAAAAACTCTGAGTTATCAATTCATCTGAAAGTAGTACTTCATTTTTTGTAAGGTTGTGCACTGATGTCTTGTAAAGGAAGGAAATGTGTTCAGGAAATGCCTTTTTTTCTGTTTGTTGCAGATGAGCTGGAGGAGATGTTGAACCCTATTGGGACGATTCAGACCAATCCATACACAGAGAATGCCACAGAACTACATATAAGCTTTCCAGAATACTCAACACAACCAGTTGTATTTCCCGCTTTTGACAAGGTATCCATATCTCCCATATCACACTCATACATGTGAGCATGACTAATTACACACATACTGTTTACCCACACATGTACACATGACTAGTTGCACACATTATTCTTATGTACGTATTATTTTATAGACAGAACTTTGAAAACCCAATATACTGTTTTTAGCATGGATATCTAGTATCTAGTTTACTAGACATTACTAGTTTATAGCCCCATTTACATTCAATTTACTGAATAAAAAATAGCAGAGCTATCAGAAAGATTGGCTTCTACACAATTTCAGAGACTTAAGATGCACTTAGTCTCGCATAGTCAGGAAAGGACTGACACCTTTTACATAATGTCTTTTGCTCTAGTCCATAATGCAGCATATTTTTTCAAGAATTGGCCACTTGGACAAAGCTGTCTGAGCATGTATAAACAAAAGTATTTTCATTTTTTTTTTTTCCTTAATA
>RJVU01001449.1:0-61383 GCA_003731715.1 Anabarilius grahami | reverse complement strand
TGTGGCTCAAAACTCTGAATATGTTTATTTCTTAATCTTATTCTCTGAATAAGTTTGTTTGTTTTTTTAATTTAACTTTTATATTGTTGTCAAGTGATAGTTTCTGGAATATTTTCAGCTCTTTATTCTCTTTTGGCTGAAAACTGAAAAACCATTTTATAAGTTGCCAAAATGTTGCCAAAAAGTTACCAAATATTTCAAACAAAAAAATATTGTGCACTCAAACCCGAAAAAGCAAGTGTTTACCATTTTTGTGTGTAACATGCATTAGTCAGTGAATGGTCCGTGGGTGTACACACATATATAATCAAACTTTAGGCAACACTTGTCATGTTCTGATATTTCTTTCCATAGATCTTGGAAAAAGCTGCAGAAATAGCAGGATCCAGTGATTTAATGACAATGGTAAAATAATGACATCCATAAACATTTAACATCCAAGGTTATATAAAGTTTAAGTAATGTCCCAGCTTCTTGTTTTGATGTAGCCTAATTGTGAATTCTAGTTTTATCAAATCCATTGGTGCATTAATGTCATAACCTCCACATAAATAATATTGTTTCTATGAGATAATCTTACTAATGAATTGAAATAAATGTCTTTAGGGTCGTGGGGGTAAGAAGTTTTACATAGAGCTGAAGGAGATCATGGAAAGGGATCCTCTCTCTCAGCTGTGTGAGAATGAGAAAGATCTGATCTGGACGCTTCGCTACGACTGCAGAGAAAACTTTCCTCAGTCTCTCCCCAAACTGTTGCTGTCTGTCAAATGGAGCAAACATGAAGACATGGCTCAGGTATACGCACAAACATACACAGGCTTATATATTCCTCTGTAGATGTGTTTAAACAGTGTTTTTCAAAATTCTCTCTCTTGTACTGCAGCTCCAGGCTTTGCTGCAGATTTGGCCCAAGCTAAGCCCTCGAGACGCTCTAGAACTCCTGGACTTCAACTATCCCGACCAGTTTGTCAGGGAATTTGCAGTCAACTGCCTTAGAGATATGAGGTGAGGAGCCCAGAGCACCCTGCCATGTCAAAGAAACCTCATGAGAAATGCTGAAATCCTGAATGTTTGTTTGTGTGTGTGTGTGTTAGTGATGATGAGCTGTTGCAGTATTTGCTGCAGCTTGTGCAGGTGTTGCGCTATGAGCCTTACTACGACTGCGCCCTCAGCCGTTTCCTCCTGGAGCGCGCTCAGACCAGCCGCAAAATCGGCCATTTCCTATTCTGGCATCTCAGGCAAGTTTGTACATGTGAAGAAGCCTGAATATGTAAATACTTCAGTTCACCTGTTATCTCAGTATACTTGTGCAGAACTAAAGTTTATGATTGTGTGTGTTGTACGTTACAGGTCTGAAATGTACATGCCACCGGTATCGGTTCATTTTGCTCTGATTTTGGAAGCATACTGCCGAGGCTGCATCCCACACATAGAAGTTCTCAAAAAACAGGTCCTCCTTTTTCAAGTATTATCTGTTTCAGTCAGAGATAGCATTTGATCTGTTTAATATAAAATCAGAGAAAAAAAATACAATTGTTGTTTTGCACTGGAGAATCTCTGCTTCATTGATCAAAATATTGCAGTTCTGATTTCTTCCTTTAATAATAGATTTTCTTAGTTATTATCACCTCTAGGAGTGGAATTTGATTCATTGAGATTGAGATTTTTTAGGTGTTCAAGTGTACCAGTTTTTGTTTGAACATTGTGTCTATAAGATATACAGTGCTGTGAAAAAGTTGTAGAGACAGCTACAAAGTTTTAAGTCATGTTAAAGTTGATTACAAATGAGCGGTTATATAGGACATTTAAAGTGCCCCTATTATGCTTTTTCATATTACTTTTCATGCAATGTGTAATATAGCTGTTTGTGAAGGTAAAAGGTCTGCAAAGTTTCAAAGATCAAAGTGCACGACAAATAAAGTTATTGTCTCCTAAAAGGAGGAATCGATTCTGAACTGCCAAAAACAAGTTGTTAGTAATTCCAGTCTTACTTCCTGTTACATATTTGCGTAACAATTATCAAATTTGAATAATGCTTGGCTGCCTGCGAACAACATCTACTTTGACCCTCAAACACTGTAATTGTAGCTGAGACTGGAAGAGTTTGGTTTGTGTTGTCATGTGGAGAAGACTCTGCTTTATGCACTGCACTTCATAAGGATCACACTGTAATTGATAAGGAAATAATGACACCATCGTTCATATACCTGTGCATCAAGCACTGAGGAAGATCCGGAGCTGAGATTTCAATATGGTAATAGGCATTTGGTTTCCGACGCACGCTGTAAGGGGTCGACCAATCACAACAGACTGGGCCATCTGACCAATCACAGCAATGCAGGCTCTTGGAAATAAGGGGCTTAAAGAGACTGAATATTTGAACTAACCTTTTTCAGACTCTTTGAGGTGATGTGCAATGTATATTATGAGAAAATTAAAGTGTTTTTGATCTTGGAGGCATGAAACCTATTGTAGGAGACCTCCAAAACAAAATTAGGAACCTTTAAAATAACATGATAGAGGCACTTTGATAATTAGCATTATGAGGAGTGAGGTAATGCAACATGACTAACAAGTGGTCAACTATTGGTCACAATTTGTTTTAAATGTGTAAAAGGGAACAGTGTCAAAAATAACAAGTGCAAATGCCAGATATGGACAAACTGTATCAGTGAAGAGGAACAGTACTTAACCATCAAGGCTTGCCAGAAATGACAGCTGAACATTTCAAAATCAAGTCAAAAGTCACCTCTTCTGTGACACACTGTCAATAAAAGCTGCTACAAAATATTCTATGTTTAATGTGCAGTTAAATCAATAAGTTCAATGAGTCATGTACTGTCAGATTGCGTGTCACATTTGATGAAGAACTTAAAAATATATATTCTGTATAGTATGGATGCAATCCAGACGTACCTCATCCGTAATGTTGTCATTGTCATGCAGCGTTCACACATTAAAGGTAACGCGAGTTACATAATCAAATTACTTTAAGTAACTAGTAAAGTAATGCATTACTTTTAAATTTGCAACAAAATATCTGAGTTAAGTAAGTAACTCAAGTGACTTTGTTTTCCCATTTATTGACTGACAGCTCTCCTGTCTCCATGTTCAGAGAAATCTTAAGTGCAGAGGTGTTGTGTGCACTGTGTGAACATGGTTGTTATTGTAGTTCTAGACTAAATGTGAGCATTTACTCGTCTCACTTGCACAAAAACAGGTTCAGTATTCCACGAAATAAATGAAAACAGTGAAATGCAAACTCAGAATATTACGCAAAACTGCAAAAAGTATATTTGTATTATTTACCATATTTAATTAATGTATTTAAGCTCACTTTATTAACCATTGTCTTTGCTGCTGACCTTCGATGATCCAACTTGAGAATCTCGCCGGAAGTATAAGGTCATCCAGGTACTTTTCACCTAATGTTTTATGAATACTGTAAATTTCGGCAAACTGCTCATTTCACGTACTGCTTTTCAATTAGAATCGTAGGCATATTCAGACACGAGACCTGATAAGCTTGTTTTGTTGCGTTCAATTAAGGTTGGATCTAAACTCGCAGAATTGGACGCTCCTGATTTTACATTGAAGAGATTAACTTTTTTTAGCACTTGTTACTTTATGGGACTTTTTTGGATGAATCACTTTTGTTATTGTGTTTTTCATTTGTAATTCGCTTTGGATAAAAGCATCTCTTGAGCGATTAAATGTAAAAAAAAAAATCAAGTCAGCAGCCTCCTGACTTTTACATCTAAATATCATTAAACATTTATGGAATTAAGTTCTAGAGTGTGAAGTGTGCAGATGTGTTCAAGAGCAACCAAATGACAAAAGTAGCATTTAAGAAACCATGAAAAGATATTGCTATGCTGCTGACATTTTCTCTGCTTAGTGCATTATTCAATCACATTACTTGTTTAGGCATCAAAACATTTATATTGTTTTGATGTGAATCAAGGAATTTATTCATTCAGGTCAAGTCACCTTTATTTATATAGCGCTTTATACAATACAGGTTATTTTAAATCAGCTTTAATAAACAGGAAAATAATAATTCAATGATGCAAACAGAGTTCAATACTGCTGTAAAGGAGCTCTGATAAGACAATAGTGTTATTGATCAGCTGAGGTCAGTTCAGTGTTGATTCAGTTCAGTTCAATAACTCTGTAAAATTCATCAATTATAAGATGTTCAATTCATCTATAAAGCAGCTCTGGAGAAAGAGAAATCCAAATCTGGAGAAATAATATTTCTGAATATTAATGTCCCCAACTAAGCAAGCCAGAGGCAACAGTGGCAAGGAACCCAAACTCCAAACTGACAGAAAAGAGAAAAATTCATTAAATGCTTTTGCATCATTGTTTTCTGTGCATTTCCTATTTCTGAATAAAATTATCCGCTCTACATGAGTGTATACGTTTTTATGCGCATTAGATTTTACTTGCATCTTGCTGTTTCCATTGCATTTTGTGTGTGTGATATCCCAACATGTGCATAAAAATATGTTGATGGAAACCCAGCTACTGTCCCTCTTCAAACAGCTCAGGACGTTTTAAAGCTGTCTGTTGGACTGAAGCAGTTTTGAAGGCAGGATTATATGGCCATACAATCTGGAGCTTAACATTATGATGTGTTGTAATTATTTTGTAGGTTGAAGCTCTCAGTAAGCTGAAAGCTGTAAATGAGCTGATTAAATTGGCCACCATAAAAACGAAGGCAAAACAAGCTCATCTTAAAGAGGCCATGATGACATGCCTTCGACAGACGGGATTCATCGAGACTCTTTCCGACCTGCATTCACCTCTCAACCCCAACGTTTTGCTCGCTGGAGTCAAGTAAGATTTGTGTTTCATTTTATGCAAACAGCGTTTTCAAAGTTTACTGCACATCAGTTGAATTTTATGGGGCTAATGAACTATATTAGTTGGTAAAGGAATTGTTTATTTTCATTATTATTATTAAAGTAAACATGCAAAGGCCATTTTACTAATCAGGTTATGAGAAGTTGTCTCTGTATGACGGGTAGCTGGGGGAGTTGAGAAATAAGTAGGGTTGGTGACGTCAGCTGAAAATAAAAGTGGTTTCAAAGACTCATTTTGATGGAAGATTATATACAGTAGTCAAACCATTTTGATGTGTTGAGTGTTCTCTTTTATCAAATTGTCATTGTCATCATTTTAGAAAAATACTACAAACTAAGATTTTTTTTTCCTTCTCTGCCAGTGTTGAGAGGTGCAAATACATGGACTCTAAGATGAAACCCCTGTGGATTGTTTACAATAACAAGCTGTTGGGAGGAGACACAGTGGACATCATCTTCAAAAATGGAGATGGTGAGGGACAGAGGGCTTGGATGATAGACAAAAGGCTGTCACAGAATGACATTACAATACTTTTAAAAATCTGTCTTTTTCAGACCTGAGGCAGGACATGTTGACTCTACAGATCTTGAGGTTGATGGATCTGCTATGGAAGGAGGCCAACCTGGACCTCAGGTAGAGAGAGAGAGAGAGAGTGTCTGTCTGTCTGTCTGTCTGTCTGTCTGTCTGTCTGTCTGTTGGGAAAGGTGAGACTGAGGAAAGGGGCCCAGAGCTATGGCTTCCCCCCGAGGGCCCCTTCTATTTCTACAGAAGGGCAGTATGAGTACAGAGTAGAATTTGATTTACATTTGGTTAAAAGATTGAATGTTACAGAGTGTCAGAGGATGCACTCATGTTCACCACTTCCTTTTACACTGAACACATTGTTGTTTTAGGTGCTTGTAAATGCTTCTGGACACAAGCCAATCAAAATATTTTTCAGTCAATCTTTGATTTTGTTTTTCAATCTTTGAAACTAGATTTTGATTAGAACACTATCGACCTAACCTAACATTGAATTGTTGTACTTGAATGCCTGTCAACATTGGAAACGGCTCCCTCTAGTGTTCAGAGTTATCTTAGGCCATGAACACACAATTTTGAGAATGTTAACTGCAACAGTAGCGAGTCCCCTAAAAATTATTACACGTTTGTAATATTTTAGTTACTCCCTAAACTGCAATGATTGACAATAATAGTTTTTACTAGTTTCAGCCATAAACTAGAAATATGAATGTCAAGGGTTTAATCTGTTTGGTTGAGCTGTTTTTCAGTATTATTTGTGACCAGAGACATTTCATCATCCAGCCATTATTAGTAATTTGCATTTACATCTGTTGAAATACCTCTATTTTTGAGGACAAACCACAAACATTACATACTCAGTGCCTGAGCCCTTTGAGGAACAGAAGTATGTGGTGCCTTTTAAAAGAAGATAGTTGGGACTTCATTAAAAAGAAATAAATCCTTTAAATAATTTCTCCCGGCACGTGCCCGAGCATCAAACTTTTTTAGACATTTTACCTGCGACAACTGATCATATTTTTATTAACGGGTTAGTTCACCCAAAAATTTAATTTCTGTCATTAATTATTCACCCTCATGTCATTCCAAACCCATAAGACCTTCGTTTATCTTCAGAACACAAATTAAGATATTTTTGATGAAATCCAAGAGCTTTTTGAACCACAAATAGGCAGTAACTTCATTGCACTTTTCAAGGCCCAGAAAGGTAGCAAAGACATCGTTAAAATAGTTCACCTGACAACAGTGGTTCAAACTTAATGTTATGAAGCGAAGTGAATACTTTTTGTGCGCAAAAACAAAACAAAAATAGCGACTTAATTCAACAATTTCTTCTCTTCTCAGTCAGTCTCCTACGCTGTTCATGTTGTAAACACAGTGCAGCGCTTCCGGGTTCTACGTCAGAACTTCGGCTCATAGTGCTCTGCACTGTGCTTACAGTGTCTTGGAATTGTGAGAAGGCTTATGCATGGGGGTTAAAGAGATTAAATAGCTGTTTTTAAACAACTGCTCGCTCTGGACTGTTATTTATAGGTTTCCCTAAGAGAGCAGTTCTGGTGAAGAGAGACATTATCAAAATTTGTGAGTGAGTTAACACTGTTAACACAATTTCAGTTTTTTTTTTTCTAGCATCTATAGCGACCACAACTGCCAGTGTCCAAAAGAGTGTGATGTTACTGAATTAAAAAACACATTTGTATAAATGTGGTTCTCATTACCTGGAGTGCATTCGGTTGGCACTCCCAAAAGTACTGTATGTGTATGTAACACGATTAAGCACAAGGAGTGACCGCTGTATTTAGTGAATAGTGAATAGTGAAGTGACATGTGGCCAAGTATGGTGACCCATACTCGGAATTTGTGCTCTGCATTTAACCCATCCAAGTGCACACACACAGCAGTGAACACACACACCAGTGAACACACACCCGGAGCAGTGGGCAGCCATTGCTGCGGCGCCCGGGGAGCAGTTGGGGGTACGGTGCCTTGCTCAAGGGTCTCACCTCAGTCGTGGTATTGAGGGTGGGGAGAGCGCTGGACATTCACTCCCCTCACCGACAATCCCTGCCGGACCTGAGACTCGAACCCATGACCTTTGGGTTACAAGTCCGACTCTCTATCCATTAGGCCACGACTGCCCCGATTTAGTTGCAGTTAATGGCTTTATGGCTTCAAATTATGTTGTTTTTTTGTTTTGTTTTTACATCTCATAGAATTGTGCCTTATGGCTGCTTGGCGACAGGAGATCACTCTGGTCTGATTGAGGTTGTGTCTTCGGCTGATACCATTGCGAACATCCAAAAAACAAGCAGCAACATGGCCGCTGCTGCCGCCTTCAATAAAGATGCGCTGCTGAACTGGCTTAAAGACAAGAACTCTGGGTGAATTATACCTGTCTACTACAGTTATACTTCTGATAACAGTATTTGATTATTTCAATGCAAATTTGGTTTTCTTGATTCTAAAGCCTTTGGATATTTAAATTTACATTGTTTAGGGCCCTGTGATTTCTGCTAAAATCATAAAATCCAATCATCCTGAAAACCAATCAATCATAAAAATGGAATTTACAGTATAGAGCAGATTGTCACAGAATTTGGCAAATATCAGGTGAATAAATCAAAAGTTGGGCTGTATACTTAAACACTTATTCAAATTGTGATGTAGATTAGAGATCTGCACGGGCTTTAAACTGAAGCCCGTGCGGTCCGTACCCGAGATTGTTTAACCCAACACGAACGGTAAGCTGCCTTTCCACTGCACAAGGCAAACAACAGCCGATGGACCAGAAGTAATTTGTTTGCTATGGAGAGTCACACAGGGGCTGCGTGGGGTGCCGATCATCTGTAGATCCAGGATGTTCGGATCCGTTTTGAGCTTTGGATGCATTAAAACATCTGAACTTTTGCGACTACACTGTGCAAGATCAGATGTATTCCAGATGTATTCCAATCAGAATGGAGAAATATTAATACTTTTTGTTCAACTTTATCAAAACACTTGATACATTTAAAAACTTTAAAAAATGCATGGTTATTGATAAATAAGTCATCAATTATTAATTTAATTTAATATTTATATTTTTTTATGTTGTATGGCACCGTATTTTCACTAAAAATTATTGGCAGTTATTTTTCCTATATGCATAGCTGTTTATTGTTTGCATTCATTTATTCATTCCACCATGGTGAGAGTTCGGAGGATAAAGGTTCTTGCTTTTGCATTCCTTTACTGGAGATGCAAAATGAAACTACCTGGCTCGAGTATTACCATTTAGTGCAAGAGATGCACCTTCACAGGGAAGATTTCCATGTTGCCACACATGATCATAATGAAAGTTAATTTTGAATTAATGAAAGGTAATTCTGACAGTCCTGTCCAAATGTTTGTGTGTATTGGAAAAACGCTTTACATTTTAAGCCCGAACAGCAAATACCATTTTGCAATATGCTGTATTTTAGGATTGCATGCAACGATCAGATTGATTACTACCATTTCATAATACATTTGTATTAAATCAAAATTTAAGAAAAATCTAAACCAACAACAACAAAAAAAACATTTCATAGGGCCCTGTGATTGTACAAATAAATAAATAAATAAAAAGTTATTTTGTTATAGTTTCATTATTTTAATTAATTAGACATACTTTTTGATTACTAAAATTTAAACATTAATATAGAATCCAGATATAAATTAAAACATAAAAACGGAATCTGGGTAAAAATAAAAATAAAAATTGGCAAAAAATTAAAAGGATTTCATAGGGACCTAATTGTTGTTGTGTTTTTGTTGTTATTTGGCATCTTGAGATTATCGATTATTGATAGATTAATAGGGTAGCGCCCCCTTCTGTCATTTCCTAAATCTACATGACACAGTCTTGTCAATGGATAATACACATTTATATTTATATATAATCAAATCTTGATGCTTTTATTTTTGCACAATACTGACCTCCAAACCTTTTGATTAGCAGCCCACACTTGGTTATCATCTCTTATTGTGAATAGTTTTTTTTTAGTTTTTTTTTTAAATGCTGTCTTTTTTAATGCAATAATGCTATCTGTGTCAAAACTGACTGGTGATGTGATGTGATGTGTTGACATAGAGATGCTTTGGACAAAGCCATTGAGGAGTTCACTCTATCATGTGCTGGTTATTGTGTTGCCACCTACGTCTTGGGCATTGGTGATCGTCATAGCGACAACATCATGGTTCGCAGTACAGGGCAGGTAGGTTGGGAAACCGTTCTACACATGAACCCATGTGAATGTATCATGTTCCCACAGAATGTATGCTGCTTTAAAATGCCATTCTATAGTCCCTTGTTGATTAAAATGGTAATGAAGTTTGGTTGTTTTTAGATTGACAGTATATTTACAAACTGTGTGTGTGTGTGTGTGTGTGTGTAATTCAGCTCTTCCACATAGACTTTGGTCATATCCTAGGAAACTTTAAATCCAAGTTTGGGATCAAGCGTGAGCGTGTTCCTTTCATCCTCACTCATGACTTCATCCACGTGATTCAACAGGGAAAAACGGGCAACACTGAGAAATTTGGAAAGTTAGTGACTGACTTCTTTGTCTAATTTGCTTTTGCTCCCTCCCTCTTAATGCACAATTCCATTTCTCTTTTTCATTATTTTTAATGATATAGGACACTAATCTAACATAGTGCTTTGTATATATGTGTAGTTTTAGGCAATACTGTGAGGAAGCGTATCTGATTCTGAGGAAGAATGGAAATCTGTTCATCACACTCTTTGCTCTGATGCTCACAGCAGGCCTGCCAGAGCTTACGTCTGTCAAAGATATCCAGTATTTAAAGGTAAACAGACACGTACAGCGCATAATTCCCTCCAAGGATCTCCTTCAAGGGAAAGTACATCCAAAAATGAAAATGATCATTTATTCATTCTCAAACTGCTCAAAACCCATATGAAATGGTAAGCGAATATTAATGGGGCTTTCAAGCTCCAACAAGACTGACAAGCACCATAAAAATAATCCACATGAAGTCATACTATAGATTTGTTTGAGGAAAAGAAATTTAACAAGTTCACTGAAAATCTTGGCATTAGCATCCTTATGCATTATTTATATATATAAAGAAGAAACTTCATTGCTTGTTATGCATATTGTGAATGTGCCAGATTTGAACAAGTAAACTGTATTTGAGAGCTATGGCAAAAAGACAGATTTTCTGAAAATAATTACTTAACTTTGTCAATTATTCAAATAAAGCTATTGTATAGCCTCAGAAGAATAGGAAGTCTTATATATCTGCTTGTTAAGTCATGATGTATTGAATACGGTTTCTGGACACCAATAATGATTCAGAGTCAATGTTTGGCCTACTGAGTTTTAGTATGGAGATAAATGTTAGAATTATGATTTTTCAGTAGTACCACAGCGCACCATGAGTGTATATTAGGACCGTTTGTTGTTTGCTTTTGGAAACCGTGGTATGAGACTTAAAAAACTGGATTTATATGCCGTTTTTAGGGTACTGCTACAGCATATCCTTTATGGACCTGGAAAACCACTGGTATTCCGCTTTTTGTATGCAGGGCCAGACTTACCTCATATTGTGACGTAGGCAAAATACATTTTTGAATACATTTAACCGTGTTGCTATGTGTCATGAGTAAGCAACTGATTAGCCTAAACACACTGTCAAGAGCAAACGCAAGCGTTTTGCTTATAATAAGCATATCCTGCACCAGCTGACGTAATGTGGCACAACTGTTTAAGGCTATCTTCACAGGGGATTGTCTAGTAGACACTGTCTCTGCTGACATTCATTGCTGCGTTGTGGTCGTGTATAGGTGCAAGTCCACATCTGATCTGGATATGGACTGGATCCAGCTGACTATGATAACCTCGGGATACGGATGAGACTGACAGACTAATATTAGCATGTTCTTGGTTCCAGTTGACCTAATTTATGCAGCCTAACAATCATTTAACTGATTTGAATAACAGAAATTGGTGTTATGTGTATGCCAGGTTAAAGAGATGTGTTTTTAGTCTAGATTTAAACTTGACAGAGAGTGCCTGCTTCCCGAACAAGGCTAGGAAGAGTATTGCAGAGTTTGGGTGCTAAATAGGAAAAGGATCTACCGCCTGCATTTGATTTTGATATTCTAGGTATTATCAACTGGCTAGAATTTTAAGATCGCAATAGACGTGAAGGACTATAATGTGTTAAGAGCTCGCTCAAGTACTGGGGAGCTAAACCATTTAGTGCTTTGTAAGTAATTAGCAAGATTTTAAAATCTATACGATGTTTAATAGGCTGACAATGCAGTGTTGACGGAGCTGAGCTAATGTGGTCATACTTCCTGGTTCTAGTAAGAATTCTAGCTGCTCCGTTTTGGACCAGCTGGAGTTTGTTTATTAGGCATGCAGGGCAACCACCGAGTAGAGCATTACAATAATCTAGCCTTGAAGTCATGAACGCATGAACTAACTTTTCTGCTTTTGTCATTGAGAACATATGTTGTAATTTAGATATATTTCTAAGATAAAAGAATGCGGTTTTACAGATGCTAGAAACATGGCTTTCAAATGAAAGCTTGTGATCAAAGAGCACTCCCAGATTCCTAACTGACGATGAAGACTTAACAGAGTGTTAGACAGTTTTCTAGGTTATTATTTGCAGAAGTTTTTGGTCCAATAATTAAAATCTCTTTTGTTTTGTTTTTGTTTTGTTTTTTTCCAAAATTAAGTAGTAGGAAATTACTAGTCATCCAATTTTTTGTATCAACTATGCATTCTGTTAATTTTGTGAATTGGAAAGTTTCGTCAGGGTGCGAAGAAATATAGAGCTGAGTATCATCAGCGTAACAGTGAAAACTAATGCCATGCTTCCTTATGATATCATATCTCCCAAGAGTAGCATGTACAGAGTGAAAAGAAATGGTCCTAGTACTGAGCCTTGCTGTACAGGTACTCCATACTGAACTTGTGATCGGTATGACATCTCTACATTTACTACTACAAATCGGTAACAGACAGATAAGTATGATTTGAACCATGCCAATGCAATTACACTAATGTCATTGTAATTTTTGCTTCTATTCAAAAGAATGTTGTGGTTGAAATTATCAAATGCAGCACTAAGATCCAGTCACACTAATAGGGAGATACAACCATGAACAGATAATAAGAGCTAATCATTTGTAACTCTAATGAGAGCAGTCTCAGTACGGTCTAAATCCTGACTGGAAATCCTCACAGATACCAATTGCAGATACCACACTACCATTCAAAAGCTTTAGATCGGTAAGATTTTTTAATGTTTTTAAAAGAAGTCTCTTCTGCTCACCAATGCTGCATTTATTTGATCCAAAATACAGCAAAAACAATAATATTGTGAAATATTTTTACTATTTAAAATAACTTTTCTATTTGAATATATTTTAAAATGCAATTTATTCCTGTGTTGTGTCTGAAATAGAAAGCTTTTGTAACATTATACACTACCATTCAAAAGGTTTTTTTTTTGTTTTTTTGAAGAAATTAATACTTTTATTCAGCAAGGATGCATTAAATTGATCAAAAGTGACAGTAAAGACATGTATAATGTTACAAAAGATTAGAACAACATTAACTGCTTTGTGGCAATTGGCAAATTAATAAAATTTAACAAGTCATGATCTCAAACCACACATCATCTCACTTTTATGGCATAACCCTGACTGGAATATCAACAAATCACCACTTACTATTCTTGGATATCCCAGGTATTACACAATATACCACTAATAATAAATTAATTACATTCTCACAGTTAACACAGAAATATAAATTAGGTAATGAAACACTATTATTTACAGTAGTTTACAATTACTATTATTTACAAATTTAAATTTCCATTAAAGACGCAATTAAAGGTAGGATTTTAGAACAACTTTTAGAACCCATTAAAAATGTCATTCATTAAAATTCAGACAAAATTATACAATTTCATCCATACTACTTCAGTATCAGTGAAACAATGCAGAAAGGATTTTAACATCATCAAGAATTCTGGAAACTAGTCTGCAGAAAAACATTCAACATGACTACAAATGCAAACCATACAACTGATCCAGTAAAAACTCTTACACAGAACACATATTACATAACACAAGATGTTTAAAATGGGACTAGCAAGTCGCACTGAATACAAATGCATTCACTGAAACCTTAAATTACCGCTAATCAATTTTAGAACAATGGTGCCAATAAAAGTTATCAGATTTGCATGATTGTCTTTTAAAAGACATCAAAAATCATAAATAAAACTAGTATTATTTATGAGTTTGTTTACTCTCCTTTTCTTCCTCTTGTCTCTTGCTGTCCTTAGTATTATTATTGTTGTTGTTCTTGTTGAAATTATTTATTATTATCGTTCTTCACTTCCCGGGCTGTCTCTGTAAGGTTGGGAGGGAGAAGAGATAGGGGTAGGGGAGTAGGAAGAAAAGGGGGGAAAAGAGGTGGAGGAAGAAGTGAAGAAGCTAAAACATGTAAGACCAATGTCTATAAACCTTTTAAAATGCCCTATCAGTTATGTTTAACTGCTACTATGTTGATCTGTGTCTTTTGTTTTTATATACCTCTCATGTGTTTTTGAGTTGGTGTACTGCAAATAAGGTCAGAGTCAAAAATAAAGATAAGAACATCACACAAAACAGAATTATAATAAAATTAATATCAAATTAGGTCAATGCATTAACTGTGTTAAATGAGATGCCACCATTCAAAGTAAACAAATAAATATGAAGTGACACCAGCTGTATGTTTGTTTTCCAGGACTCTCTGGCATTAGGTAAAACCGATGAGGAGGCCCTCAAACAGTTCCGACAGAAGTTTGATGAAGCTCTGCGAGAGAGTTGGACCACCAAAGTCAACTGGATGGCCCACATTGTGGCTCACCCTTCATAAACACTAACATCTGGCCACACAAAGATCTCACCAAACTGAAGTCAGGATTCACCATAAAGCACCATTAAACTGTCTACTACAGTCAAACCAGCTTATTTATGATCTCAGAAAATTGATGGCCGAATCACATGGATCTAAATGATCTTCAGAGGTCTAGAGTCTGCAGGTATAAACGAAAAACTCAGCTTCTACCCCTTTTTGTTGTGTTGAATATCAACTGCCTCTGACCATAGTAGAGCCATGCAAAACCCTGACTTGACATTGGATGTAAAAGCAAGAACTTCAGCATTTTCTTCCTCCACTGAAAACTCTGAAAAGTAAATAAACAATAAACAACTCCAGTGTGTCCTTCCAGAGAGAAAGAGAAGTTGCCGAACCTTGAAACAACAAGGCAGGTTTTGGCCATCCAGAAATGAGATTTTGTTTTTGTTTTTGTACAGCCGTGTTTACGTATCGGGACTTTTGAAAATGGACCAATCAGAGCACAAGCTCAGAGGAAGTGCATCTTATCAGACCAAAAGGTATACATGTGCCTCTCTGCACAAGAAACTTTTTGTTTGTATTTGCTTTTGAATTTTTTTAAACTGTATGTGCCAGACTACTTTATTATGAGAAATAGTCTTTAAAACACTGGAATCATGTTATAGGTATAAATATTTTATGAGTTTTAAACGTTGTAATAGTAAAGCACTGTACCTATATCCCACAGTACTACTTGTACAGTATAGCAGAAATTGCTGTAAAATTGAAGAGGCTTCACACGCAAATATTTCATTGAGGATCACTTTGAACAAACACTGTGAAGATCGAGGGCCTTCCCCAACATCCCTCCTCTTATGTAGTTTGTTCTGTGGTGCTAGCCATAAAACATATTCCTCATCTAAATGTAAGCACAGCATTGTAGCCAAACCTGTTGTTTAATGGTACATCCATGAAAATTGCTCGTTTTTGGTGCCTGTTATTTTGAGAGTAATTCACAGATATAAATGGGCTTACTATTGTATGTGCCTGCATATCGAAACTCAAGATTTCAGTGGCCTATTTAGTCAGAATATCTGCACAAAAGACTCAGTGGACCAAAAAGGGGAGGTCTAGCTGTCGTGACGGGGACTGTCTACTGACAGCTCAGACAGTAGTAATCACTGATTAATGCCTATATTTTAAAGCACAGACAGTAATTATCAATGTTTTTACTACTGATAACCTGCTGTCTCTAGTGCTGCTTTTCTTGTTGGCTGTGTGACTAGAGATGTATAGATGCACTGAGCATGTTATTTTTACACTGAATATGCATATGTGTGAATGGGAGGAAATACAGTGTACTGTGATATAGTGAGATTATTAAGAGCAATGCAGAGAGTATAGGACCAACATTCCAGAGAATTATACGTTCATTTCCTGTGCTGTTATGGTATATGAGAGAATAAGAGTTAAGATTTGTGTCTATCAAATTAATTGCAATTTATACTAGAGCAGGTTGTACTCTAATGGCCATCTGTTAGGGGTGTTTTGATGCCTTTGTGCAATATGCAAACGTAAATGTGCAACTATAAACCTATTATGAGAGTGTATGCGTGAGGGCTCGTGCTGCTGTATGTTACACTGATGACCTTTGATTTCACTGAAACGTTTAATACAGCCTTTTTGCTCTGTCTTGCCCATTTCATAGGAATAAAAGTTGTTTTCATTGAACTCTCTTTATAATTTCAGTTTGATTTGGGAAAAAAAAAAACATTAAAATGTAAATGCATAGAAAAAATAAGAAAGTATTTGAAGATTTGAAATCTGTGTTTCAAAAGAAGAAGAAAAAGGGAGACATCCAAAATCCAAAGTCTGATGACTTATACCTTACACAGCTCTACTGTACGGTGTTCATATTAGGACTTCCTCACACCTCAGTCTATGTGCAGCTGTAAAGTATTATGGAATTATTTTTCCTTACCTAATGCAGGTCTTGGATAACCTGCTCTTCACTATGCCAACTATGAATTTGTGAAGCTGCGGATTTGAGGATCGTCCTCTGCTACTCATACTGAAACTAATAACTATAGTGCCATGCACCTTTTGTTTTTGCCTTTAAATTAAATATTAACATTCTCCATGGCGTCGTTTGCAGGAAACACAAGCTATATTAGTGCGCTGCATGATTGATTTGATGTTTTCACTGTAGTTTTGCAGAATTCCGTTCACTGGTTACCATGAGTCGCTGCTGCTTCAGCCCTCACACGGTAGAAATGTGCAAATAAAAAAGTTCAACAAGCTGAAAGAAGTCGATCCATTTCTTTGTTGGTAACGTTTAAATAACTAAGCATTGTTGTCCTTGTAAATGTTTTTTTCCCATGGCCAACCACGGAGGGGAATCAGAGACTGCCTGTAATAACAACACCAGGGTGAGCTTCGAAGAACCTGACAATGCTGGATCGTGTCAAATCGTCAACAGTAAAGGCTGAGTAATCCACGTGCGAAGAACGCGCCCCCATTTAGGCCATAAACTTTTACAGTAAATGCATCATTATGCACAAATATGAGGAGAGTTCTCCGCATGAAAGACCCACGACTGGCAGATCTATGTGCTACTTCTTTCCTCTGTAAACTAGTGATGTCCGGTTCGCGAACGAATCGTTCTTTTTAACCGGTTCTTTTCAGTGAACCGGTTGAACCAGTTCACCAAATCGGTCTGAATCGTTCCAAACAGTTCGCATCTCCAGTAAGCAAACACGAATCCACAAATTACTAAAGTTGCTCACTTTTTGACATGCCTGACACTACCTCTCGAAATAAACCAACATCCCGGAGTTATTCAGTTACTCCAACAGTAAAGAGAGAACTGATGATGATGATGGGCACGAGTAGCAGAGCAGCTGATATGAGTGCGCATGCGCGGAGCACTCGAACGAACTTACACGGCCTGTCACCGTTCTCGTTCTCGAGTCAAGAATCGGTTGCAGCGGTTTTCGGATCATCAGTACACAACCGAGAACCGCTTCTTTCGGACACGTCCGATTTGAGAACCGGTGAGCTGATGATACTGCGCATGCGTGTAATTTTTCAAGAGAACGAAGCATGTTAGTCAAGTTTTGTTTAACATCGGACAGTGTGATAATATAAAACATATACTGGAAATATAACGTTTATTGTGCTTTTCCAAATACACCATAGCAGATTAATAACATAAAATACTGTACATAATACTGTAAATAAAACATGCCAACATGAACATAATATTTTGTACACAGATCAAATAATGTTCAGAAATAGTTCTACAAATTTATTTTTCTATATTAATGTTATTTAAAAAGCAATATAGTAAAAGTTGAGCAGTTGTGCTTTCAAGTTATTTTTTTTTAAGATTGGAAACAATTAGATTTATCAAACTAAACATTTTTTGTTTCATATATAATCCATGGACAGCTTATTTAATTTCTAAACAAGGTGATATAAAGATAAAAAATGACGTAATCAAACTACAGCGAGAGCAAACAAAGCGACTCTTTTGAATCGCTCTCGCGGTTATCGAATCTCAATCTCGTTCTCGAGTAGAATCGGTTGCAGCGGTTTTCGGATCATCAGTACACAACCGAGAACCGCTTCTTTCGGACGTGTCCGATTTGAGAACCGGTGACAGTGTCTAACGCGGGCCGAGATGAAAAACAAGTGATTCAAATATATAAATGTAGTAATCATAACATCAGTCAACCAAAACGTAATAATCTGAAGCGTTTCTTACAATTTAGTTTAGACGACGTCATCGCGGATGACGTCATTATGTCGGAGCGTAAAAGAACCGGTGAACCGGTTTTTTCAACCGGTTTATTGAATCGAACTGTCCGAAAGAACCGGTTCACGGAAAAGAACCGAACTTCCCATCCCATGTGTTTGGATGCTTTATGCTGCGTTCACACCGAACGCGTCTGGGGCGTCTGGAGCGTCTGATTTACATGTTAATGCTGCGTTCACACCGAACGCGTCTGGGGCGTCTGGAGCGTCTGATTTACATGTTAATGCTGCGTTCACACCGAACGCGTCTGGGGCGTCTGGAGCGTCTGATTTACATGTTAAGTCAATGCAAACGCGCGTCTAGACATCCTGCGGCGCGAATCAAGCGTATACCGCGGCGCGAATCGGCCGTTGACGCGCGAATGGCGCGGCGCGAATTGAGCGTTCACGCGCCTGACGCGTCTGACGCGCGAATTGAGCGTCTGACGCCCTAGACGCCCAAGTTGAAAAATCTGAACTTTGGCGTAAATTCGCGGCGCGTTAACCAATCAGGGACTCTGCTTTGGTAGTAACGTGTTCATGACGTGATCAGCGGTGGAGACCAGAACAAAGATAATAGTCTGTGTGTGGCCAAGTTGGCCAACTATGATGTGTCATCATATTTTTACCGAGACAGGAATAAAAAGAACTTTGTCTGGAAGAGGATAAGCGAAGAAATCGGACAATCTGGTTAATTTTAAAACGCTTTGCATGATTTTAGCCGTTGATCATAGCCCACCTGCTCGCTAGCAAAAGCCGGCCGGCATAACCGAGTTAAATTGCCGCTACTGGTTTCCAACTGTCAAGATAATGTGTTTATTCAGAGGATCTGTGCAGAAAGAGATGGAAACCCCTCCCATGACGCGAATTCGTGTCTGAACACACTTTGTTTAGACGCTCGAATAGAGCGAATTTTACGCGCGTCTGAAGCGTCTGACTTCAAAATGTTCAAGCGTCCAACTAGACGCGTTTGACGCGAATTTGACGCCCCAGACGCGTTTGGTGTGAACGCAGCATTAGATGTTCCTAAACCGGTATAGGTGAAATGTGGAGGACGGTAACTGTGAGAAGATGATTGACAGGCCAGTTTATGGTGACCGGATGCACGGAAATACTTGACATTTTATGACTTGCCTACTCTTCTGCAACACACTTAAAAGTATGTAGCCTACTTTTTCTTCAAAAAAATAAAAAATACTTGTATAGGCGGATTGGGACGCAGCACTATTCTAGCGTATGTGTGGGTGTGCCTCATCAGTGCCGTTATACAACATTGAATGTGTGCCAGACTACGAAATAGTGTGTAAGAGTGGAAATATGCATCCGCAGTTCACTCAAATTCAAAGTGTGCCAGTTAAGAAAGCAGCATAAAACGTGTATCATAAAAATGTATTATTTTTATATAAGGTAGAAGCGGTACAGTTGTCTTGAAATTTATATGCACTTTCCGCGATCATAACATCAGCATGGGATTCCACGTGCGGCGCCTTGACGATTTATATAAAGAGATTGGCGGAGCCATACACCAATGAGCGCGGATTGACGTCACTCAGTAGTGTTCTCCATGGGAACCCTTGTGCGGCAGCCAATAGGAAGTAGATGGGGAGGGGCCAAGATCGAGGTCAGCGCGTGAGCCACTGCTTTCAGAGTTGATCGGGACCGGTGATGGAGTATTGTACAGTATGCTAGGATTCTTTTCGCACTCCTGGGAAAACATTGATACTACCAAATAACTGGGATAAAACGTGGATAAAGCGTGCTCTTGCAGGTTTGTGACTTTAGACTACTTCCTTTTATAATATATAGGCGTTTAACAAAATATTGCATAACCTTTCGCGTACTGCGCATGCGCTATTTTCTTATCGTTCTGTTTCGTGTAGTATTCCTATATTTTTGAGTCGTAATGATTATAATACTCTATATATACAATATTATATGCGTGAAATGTTACGTATTACTGCGTGTATGTCAATTAAAAACATCTTGAAACGAATTGTATCGGTGGTAGCACGACTTTTACATCACTGTGTCAGTGTACCGTGCAGTGCATTGCAGGTCAACGTGTGTGAGTGTGGAGAGGCGGACTGGGGGAGCTGTTTAAGCTGAAAATAAAACAAATGCATTTAAATCTATGAAACCATATTCACAACGGTGCTAATGTTTATTATATTGTCTTTTTCTCTATTATATTTGCATTGGTATATTAATAATATTAATGTAATTTTTAGTCCACGTACATTGCGGTCTAGATCTGAACACAACACACATAAAGAACACATGCACAAACATAGTATTATTTTTTAGTTTTACATTCTTACGGGGAAAAGTACAAATATGAGCCCCAAAATAAAGTGAGCAATAGAGTGTTTTATACAACAATGTATCAAATGGAGGTTTGTCAGAGGATTGTCTTATTACTAGCTACAGCAGCAAGAGCCCTAAGAATATGAAATGAAGCATGTTGTATGTTTGTTTATGGTGAAATATCTGTCTTGTTGAAATTAATATGTAGTGTTTAATAATTTAGCTGAAGCTGGACTATTTAGTGTATCTATCAGAAACATTTGTCTGCCATTGTTATACACCACTCAATTTCTTTCCTGATTACCTACATGAAAAACCTGCACACGTTAGCAATAGCCTTTATAACATCATGAATGCTTTACCAGCATTCTTTTTTTTATGGTGAGAAGACTATTTAGGTCATAATGAACATTGTACATCATACATAAAAGGTTTTCATAGTATCAGGTAAGTAGGGGGAAACAGGGGCAATTGCTTTTTGTTGTTGTTGTTTGTTTGTTTGTTTGTTTTATACTTTTTAAAAGTTTCAAACATACATCTTTTTTATTGTAAGGTTTTCTTATTAAAGAGTCATGAATCCCCTTTGGTAAACTTCGAAATGTCTTCTTTTTCATTAGAGACACAATACTAACACAACTATCATGAATAAATTAAATACATTTTGATAAACTACATTTACAAGTATTAACAAATGAGCGTTTTAATATTTCAGAGATATGAAAAGTAATTCTACAAATGGTCTTATTAAGTAATTGGGGAACCCATCATGTCTTTCACAATATCTTTATCACTTTTATGAGCACTACAGACTCTGAACAAATGACATACGCTTAAGCATGAAGAATAAATCCAGTGAGAATTTTCTGTCCATTCTGAATAAAGAACTAAATAATTTTAGAGTTTTTGGAACTTGCTCATTATAAAAGCGGTATATTCAAGCCATTGTTTGCATGGATTGCATTTTAATGTATTTTTGAATAAATGTATTGATTCAGACAGAAAAATTTAAATCAGTTTATTGACTCACATGCAGATGGACGTGTATTTCAGTTTTATTAGCCAAAGATAACGTTATGAGATTAATGACTTCCATAATCAATAAATATAATTGCTTTAAACAAAGATTATTTATTCATTTACCTTATCTTACCAGATGTCTTTTTCACAGCTACAACAATATGATGGGATCAGGAACCTTTGACCTGAAATGTAAAGCTTGACCTTGTCCATGTCAGGTGAGACAGAGCCAAAGCCCTACATGTACAGGGGACCATCTGAGGAGGGGGAGCCGGAGTCCCCGTGTGGCTCCATGTCTCACCTGCACCGCATGGGCGGGGCCTCTGAGGGGAGTGACAGCAGTCATGACCAACCCACGTCTCCCAGACCTCAAACACAGATGCATGAGGACATAGAGATGGGTGGAAATTGCTCCAGTGGAAGTGGCACAGAATCTCACAGTAACGAGTCGCACAGTAATGAATCCCACGAAATTGAGTCTGTGGGGAGTTCCAGTGGAAACGGAAAAGATTATGCCATCATGGCATCATTAGGGAGTAGCAAGAGGTAAGATTCATTGAGTGTTAAAGTTTTAAAGGTGCAGTAAGCAATTTATGAGAAACACTGTGGATATTTGAAATCGTCACCCAAACAAACACACCACTCCTTTCATTGCTCCGCCCCCAAAATAGCGAACACACTATGCAACACAGGCGACAACTAACAGCTGGTGCATCGGACAGCTCTCTTAACCCTCTATTATTCTTCTAGCTCACCAGCCACTTACTTGCATATATTTCGGGAGACACTGATGAATTCACGTGCTGTAAATCCGACTGACAGGACTCTGAGAACTGCGGGGCAAACGAAGATGGCGCCGCCCATCTTGCGTTATAGATCAAGATAAAGATAATTTATAAAGGTTTTTAAACGAAAAACACACTCACTTACACATATTAGTGAATCGGAATATCAGATAGTTGATGACATGGTAAGCAAGTTTGTGATTATTTTAAATAAAAAAGGAAAAACAAAATAATAGCGATCCATCTGTACGTACAGTGTTATTGTGGCTGCGTTCAGCGTACGTGACATGCATGACGCGTTGCCATGGAAACAATAAGGGCTAACGTTGTAAATAATGGTCGCCTTAAAAAAACTCACTCTGGGGGGTCAGTTAGAATATTTTTAACTTAAAAGGGTTAAGAATGGATGAATCTGCTGTGATGCAACAACAACAGCATACGACCACATATCTTGGTTCTGTGAAACATCGTAAAAACCAATGTTTCTATCGTATCGAGCAGAAACAAAGCAACCTCCTTTTTCAGGCCTTCCCACTATTTAACGTCTCTCCAGCACTGGAAAGCTTTTCCACTGTTAACACTGATCCTAAAGCTCTTGCCTGATCACCTAACCTTTCTTTTTCCAGTGATATTCCTCTGACCTTTCCTCTTTATCTCAGCTTTCTCTCTTTCTACAGTCTTTCATATCTCCCTCTTGCTCACTGTCTCTCCTCCCCCATCATGAGCGTATACGCCCCCTAATGCTGATTTGCTACTAGAGTGTTCTGTTGCTCGGTGGATTGGTTTGAGCCACTTTGTGTTTTCTCCTTTTTACACAGCCAGGACTATGTACAAACACAATGTTTTTTTTATTATTTCAGCACACACATAGAACAGACATCTAGCAAATATTCACAAAATTGTTTGTTAAGTTGTCGATTTAAATTTACAACAGCGTTTCTCAGAAACTGCTTTCTGCTCCTTCACGGAACCCTTAAAACATCCACATCCCTTTTCTCAGTGGAAGGTTGTTGTCAAAAAAATACATTCCATCCATTGAATTGGCTCTATCACTCGCTCTCCTCTCCACCTTCAGCTGGTGTGTGGTGAGTGCACTGGCGCCGTTGTACTGTGGCTGCCGTCGCATCATCCAAGTGGATGCTGCACACTGGTGGTGGATGAGGAGAGACCCCTGATATGATTGTAAAGCGCTTTGGGTGTACAGTAGTTCATATGAAAGCGCTATATAAATGCCTCATTCATTCATTCATTCATTCACATTCCAACAGGGTGGTCAGGGATAATGTACAGTAATCTCATCTATTGCATGGCTTCTCACCAAATAAATGACTATATGTGGACATGCAATACTGATTTAATTTGAAATTCTTTTCAAATCTGAGCTGTATATTACCGTAAAGCATTCTGCTAACAAGATAAACACCGGTCAGCAGTGGTGAGAATTTACCAACAGTGTTCGAGGAGGGACAAACCACAAACCAGCGACAGGGTGTTGGGCTCATCGATGCATGAGGGCAACGAAGGCTATCCCATCTGGTCTGAGCCAACAGAAGGTCTACTGTGGCACAAGTCACACAAAAGTTTAATGATGTAATGGGAAGAATGTGTCACAAAACACAGTGCATCACACTCTGCTGCATATGGGGCTGCAGCTGCAGACCAATAAGAGTGCCTGTGATGACCCCTGTCAACTGTCGAAAGCACGCAAACTTCGGAACTGGACCTTGGAGCAGTGGAAGAAGGTCGTCTGGTCTGATGAGTCACGTTTACTTTTACTTCACATGGACGGCCATGTATGTATGCATCGTTTACCTGGGGAAGTGATCCCTGCAAACAAGCCTGCACTGGCCCTTTACGGGCCCACTTAGGGCTGGCGTAAGGGCCCCCAGCGGGCTGCCAGCGCAGGGCCCCTGAGAATTTTGCTCATTGACAAAACGTTGGCCCCTTAGCGCTGGCCCTGCACGGCCAGATGGGCATCTGCCACTCAAATAGAGAATCTTTTTGTCAATGGGCATCTGTCACTCAAATATTTCTTAAATCATACTCTGTAAAATGTAAATCTCTTTGATTCTGACCACTGCATGATGAATAAATTATCAATAAGTAATCAACTTCATCTAACCGGAACTTCTCTTGCAATTTTTGCTAAAACAAATGTGCTTCATAAACACACAGTTACAGCAGCCAGAGAAACATTAAAGTTAGAAAGTCAAGGGTCAAGATCCCAACTAAAGCAAACGTTCACCTCCAAAATGGTGACTTCAAAATTCACTATTTTCAATAAAACATCAACATCTAAAAGTTTTGTATAAAACAAATAGTCAAACTGGATTGTAATAAGTAAAGATGCTGAGATCTAGACAGATCTGTTAGCGTTTAATGTTCTGCTGCTGGTCATGTGACAGTGTTTTCATCTTATTTAAATAAGGAGATTTTACTTTACTGACAGTCATTTGACCGTTTTATCATCCAACTGTTTTGTTATTGTATTAATCACAGATTATTTTAGAATTTTACATACATTTGTATGTCATTTAAGAAAACAGAAAATGCTGTATAAAAATACAGCCAATCAGAGCATGGGAAGCGAAACTGGGCTGCTTACACAAAACCTGCATGGTCCCAAAGGTACAAAAGTTGCTCTGGGCCCGAACGGGCTGGCCCACACTGGGCCATCATGGGCTTATTGTGGGCAGTTCGCTAGTGTGGGCTGCTCACAGAGAGCCCGCAGTGAGCCCAAAGCTGTGGGCCTCACCTGGGCAAGCCCGCACTGGGCCTGTTTAGGTTTGGTGTGGGCTAGCCCTAGCCCACTGTGCCTGCAAAAAGCCAGCATGGGCCTCACAGGGGCATGTTTGCAGGGATGGCACCAGGACGCACTATGGGATGACGACGAGCCGGTGGAAGGAGGGTGTGATACTCTGGACACTGTTCTGTTGGGAAATCCTGGATCCGGCCATTCATGTGGATGTAAATCTGACATGTGCCACCTAACTAAACATTGTTGCAGACCATGTACACCCCTTCATGACAATGGTGTTCCCTGGTAGAAGTGCCTCTTTCAGCAGGATAATCACCCTGCCACACTGCACACATTGTTCAGGAATGGTTTGAGGAACATGACTAAGAGTTCAAGGTGTTTCCCCGGCCTCCAAATTCCCCAGATCTCAATCCAATTGAGCATCTGTGGGATGTGCTGCACCGATCCACGGTGGCTCCACCTCGCAACCTACAGGACTTGAAGGATCTGCTAATCCTTAATGATGTTTAGGTGCCAAATACCACAGGACACCTTCAGGGGCCTTGTCAAGTCCATGCCTTGGCGGGTCTATACACAAAGGACCAACAGCTTATTAGGCAGGTGGTCATAATGTTCTGGCTCATTAATGTGTATATACAGAATATGCAAAAATGTTAAGCATTTTAACAAAATAAGGAGGATCATGAAAATTTCACATAACAGATGTTTACATAAAGTCCACAAGACAAAAAAAATAGCTGAATTTATAAAAATGACCCCATTCAAAAATGTACATACCCTTGATTCTTAATACTGTGTGTCGTTACCTGGATGATCTACGACTGTTTGTTTGTTTTGTGATGGTTGTTCATGAGTCCCTTGTTTGTCCTGAGCAGTTAAACTGAGCTCTATTCTTCAGAAAAAATATTCCATTGTCCTGCAAATTGTTTGATTTTCCAGCATCTTCTGCATATTTGAACCCTTTCCAACAATGACTGTACGATTCTGAAATCCATCTTTTCACACTGAGGACAACTGAGGGATTCAAACAAAACTATTAAAAAAGCTGCAAAATTCACTGATGCTCCAGAAGGAAACATGATGCGTTAAGAGTCAGGTTTCTGCTTTTAGAGCAAGCCCACATCACTGAGGGCAAATATAGTCTGATTTATGTGTACACTTGCTGGACAAAGCTGAGATAAAATCATATTAGCAAAAATATGGACTGGTATGATTTCAGACATACTAAAACGTTTACAGGAATTTTAACAAAACAAATTATTGTTTTAGTCCAGCTAAATTTGGATTTTTTAATTCCTTGAAAAAGCATAAAACATGATATTGTTTAACATTATTTTAAATGCCACATCTAGTTTTGCGTTCATTTAGGGTCAATTAACTCTTTCTGTAATTAGTCTGTCTTCTTTATGAGAGCTGTTTTTATCATTTTTTACATTTCAAAGCTTATTTTACACATTAATTTTCATGCTAAATAAGTAAGCATAGCTTCAGTGACAAAAATGACATGAATTATTTTTAATTGAATAAACTACAAATATTAATCACAGAAATGAACACTATATACTACTTTATAAAAACACTTTTTCTTAAATAAACACTATTTATACTAGTATACTTTATATTATATAGGCAGAAATTCTTCAGTCGTTTTATGTGTCTCACTTATATTTGTTGTTCTCTTCACCTCTCATTTTTCTTCTGTAGCTCAAACTCTCCAAGTCTTTCTCCTCCCAGTAGCAACAATGCTTTCAGCCTTGTCAGTTCAGAGCAAGACAACCCGTCAACCAGTGGTTGCAGGTAACACAACCATTAAATAGCTATAATACAATATATACAACTACTTAAAGGGTTAGTTCATCCAAAAATGAAAATGATGTCATTATTTACTCACACTCATGTCGTAAGACCTTCGTTCATCTTCGGAACACAAATTAAGATATTTTTGATAAAATCCGATGGGTCAGTGAGGCCTTCATTGACAGCAAGTTTAAATGGTTGAATAAAGTCGTTATTTTGTTTTTTTGGCACACAAAAAGTATTCTTATCGCTTCATAACATTAAGGTTGAACCACTGTGGTCACATGGACTGAAAGTGTAAATTCAGTTAACTTGCTGTCAATGGAGGCCTCACTGAGCCATCAGATTTGATCAAAAATATCTTATTTTGTGTTCTGAAGATGAACGAATGTCTTACGGGTGTGAAATGACATGAGGTTGAGTAATTAATTATATAATTTTCATTTTTCATTTTTTTACTTTGTCAATCAGCTCCTCTTTTTGGAGTTTTGATTCTTGTTTTACATTGTAAAACATGCAATGACCCCTTTAAGTATCACAGTAGGTACAATGGGAATAATAGTTGCGTCATTTTGTATGTGTGTTGTCTCTGCAGTAGTGAACAGTCAGCAAAGGCTAAGACTCAGAAGGAGCTTTTTAAGACCCTAAAAGAGCTGAAATATCACCTCCCTCCCGACAAGCGCAGCAAGGGCCGGGCCAGCACACTTCACACACTCAGATACGCCATGCGCTGCATCAAACAAGTCAAAGGTCAGACAACCACAAACAAATGCATTTATGCAGTTTTTATGTGTTTGTGAATGCAAATATGTAAGCTTGACATGTTTTTTTTTGTTTTTACAGCCAATGAAGAGTACTATCAGATGCTTATGATCAGTGACAGTCAGCCTTCAGGTCTGGACGTGTCCTCATACACTATTGAAGAAATCAACAGTATTACCTCAGAATATACCCTCAAAAATCCAGTGAGTTGCACACATAAACACACACAAGCCTTTAAATGGTTCTTACTTATGTGCTAAGAAACTCTCAGTGAAAACTTATCTTTAAGTAAAGCTAAGTGTGCCATTGTCAAAATCAGTTAAAACACAGTAAACATCTTTACATAGCCTTAGACTACATGTGATGGACTGCATATACAGAACTCAGATCCTAGATTAACAAACAACAATGTTCTTACTCTAAAATAAGACTTTTTTGGGAAGTATTGTATAATTTCTATTAAATCATATTTATTAAAAAATAATTGGCTTAAGATTCATGTTTTTAAGTCCATCATAAAACAGAGGTTTTTGCATATTGGTGGTTTGAGTTGAACTTGATGGCTGGACATAGACACAGTTTAGTTCCTCATCTCTTTATGTGACAGAAGAACATAAAGGGAGTGAGTGTCTGAAACTGTTTTGCTGTTTTTGTGTGTAAAGGATATTTTTGCAGTTGCGGTGTCCCTGATCACGGGGAAGATTGTGTACATTTCGGAACAGGCTGCAAGAATCTTGAACTGCAGAAAGGATGAGTTCAAAGACACAAAGTTTGTGGAGTTTCTGGCACCTTGTGACGTCAGTGTGTTCTACAGTTTTACAACACCATACAGACTTCCATCTTGGAGCATGTGCACCGGAACAGGTCAGTCTGCCAATGCAATGAACTGATATATTTAAACTACTGTAGTGCTGTCAATGGATTAAAAAAAATTAATTAATTAATCACACATTTTCTGAAATTAATAGCAATTGATTGCACCTAACATTAAATTTTTTCATATATTTTTATATTGTAATACATAATTTCACATTGAATCTCCAAATCAGTGTCAGTGAATAAATACATAGATTCACATTTAATATTCATGTGTCCCAGTGGTCTGGTGGTAGAATATTTGTTATGCTTGCCAGAGGATCGGGGTTCTAATCTGCTCTGGTATACTTTACACCTATGCAACTTCTGCTACTGATATCTCTATTAAAAAAAAAATCTCAGTTTCTGGGAATGAAATGGGTAGTTATAGCCATTCAACATTACAGTATAAATTGAAAGCCATATTTTTAACATTTAATAGCTTTAAATAAATAATATAACATCTTATAATTTAAGGTGAACTTAAAACAATCTTTACATGAACCAATTATAATAAATGGTACATTTAGCTGTGCCTAATATAGCAGGGCTCAAAGCTAAAGATTTTTTTTTTCTACTAGCCTGGTCATAGGTCTAACAGTAGTATTCAGGTAAGAAATACTACAGAAATTGAATAATCAAATGTATAATAACTGCATAGTCTTCACTGTTTTAATTTAATATAGATTAATCCTTATTAAAGCTACAAAAGTTGATCAGTCAAGAGCAGTGAGCGGTTTTCTTGATTAAGATTAATGACAGACAGCGGCATAGTATAGTAGGCTGCTGTCACTTTAAGACTGACGCGGATCTGACGCGTATCCGAAAATCTTAACGTTCATTTAAGACTTTTTAGCTCATTTAAGACTGTGCTTACAAAGATACTCACCCAACAGGCATTTTGACATAATTTTTGACATAAATAATTTTGTCTGTTCAAGCGCAATAAGACGCTTTTCTTTCGCATTCATTCTGCTCACATTCATTTCTTTCATTTTCACTGTTTTTCAGAGTCGTCATCCACTGAGTTCATGCAGGAGAAATACTTTTTTTGTCGCATCAGGTCAGAGAAAATTATGTTCAGTGTTCTTAATTCTAAGTGCAAAAGTAATGTTTCACACTGTCATTATTCAATAGATTTATTACATGCATAGACATAGTGTGATAGGTTTGAAATATATCCTGTATATATTATATTTCAATATGATTGGCTGGCTAGTATGTTGCACATGTTTTTATTACGGCACCAGGAAACAAAGTTCTACATTACTGCTAAGCTACTGCTACAATAAGAGCTTTAAAAGAGTCACTGAATATCATGATGTTTGTAAAATTTGTCCCTTCAGTTCTTTAAAAGATATTCAAGAGGCACTTAGTAGCAAGTAAACTGGATATCCCTGAGCCCCTAAATGTCACATGAAAAAAATTATGTTGTCAAATGGTCTTTTCCTATCTAAGGGCCAGATTTACTAAACAGGTCATACTAGGGTGAGAACAAAATCCCATAAAAGCACAGATGGGAGTGTAAAGTTATGCGGGTGAATCTACTGACATTATCCAAATTAAATAACACAGACGCAGCTGCAGCTCATTTCCATAATGACCAACGCAGGGTGCTTCTCAAACGGAAGGCTGCATCCTAGTAAGGCCACACATCTCTGTTGCCACGTCATCAAGCGCTGTCAAAGTCCATCTCAATTTGAAGGATCCTTGGAAGGCAGTCTTCGTTTCGCATCCTTCATTCAGCTAATTTTGAATGATGCTTCACGTGTATCCTTCGCGTCCATCAATCACCCACAATCCTTTGCAGACATTCCAATTCATGAAAAAGAACTGACGGAAAATGAGTTTGAGCTTGTCTGAGTTCATTATGAAATGTAAGACAATCACATTGTTTGATTTATTTAAATACTCTCCTCCCATAAATTTTGCGTCTGAAAGGGAAACTCGTATAAATGCACATGCATAAGTTCAACTGCAAAATCAACTGTGTGCACGCCTTTTCATCTCTAATTTTTCACTGTGTCTTTAGTAAATCCTGACAGTAGTTTTTTAATGCCAAAAGAGGGTTTGTGTTGGTGCAAGCTGTTAGTAAAATCTGGCCCTAAGTGGGCTGTTAAAGGGAAAGTTCACCCAAAAATTTTAATTAGTAAAATAAAGTAAAATAACGAGCTTCCAGTGCAACAGCCATACATATTCGACGTACATCCAAAAAGCGTTAACATTTGCGACATAGTACACAATGACATGATGTTCTACACAATGATATGACGTACTACAGGTTGTAGCTTAGGACATAGCGTAGTACATCATGGCATTGTGTACATGTTAATGCTTTTTGGATGTACGTCGAATGGGTATGGCTGTCGCGCCGGAAGCTCGTTATTTTACTTTATTTAGTTTTAAATAAGGATATTTGTCCTACACAAATGCATCGATTCGCTTCAGAAGGCCTTTAGTAACCCCCTGGAGTTGTATGGATTCATTTTTTTATGGATGGATGCATTTTTTTTGTCTTCAAAATGTGGGCAGCCATTCACAACCATTATAAACCTTGGTGGACTAAGGATATTTTTAAATATATCTCCAATTGTATTCGTCTGAAAGAAGACCTAGGATGGCTTGAGGGTGATTAAATCATGGGATAATTTTCATTTTTGGGTGAACTATCCCTTTAAGCTGTAAAGTAGACCAGTCTTATTACGCTGCTAGTCAAAAGTCTGGTCATGCAAGACTAGGTTTAAAATTATCTTTAAAACATGTTTATATTTTAAATATTATATATATATATATATATATATATATGTTTATATTATATATATTATATGTTTGTTTGTGTGTGTGTGTGTGTGTGTAGTGGTGGTAAAGAGAAGGAAGGAGATCTGCAGTACTATCCCTTCAGGATGACTCCATATTTGATGAAGGTTCAAAACTCTGAGCTCTCTGAGGACCAATTCTGCTGCCTCATACTGGCTGAAAGAGTTCACTCTGGATACGAAGGTAATCACACATAGTGTTGCCCGTGCCCTCATGAGCTTACGTTTCCAACTCTTTTCGTGGATTAACAAAGATCAATTTAATGAGCATGAATCAAATATTATGATAATAAAATAAGTTGTCTTTTGATGTGTTTTTCTAATATGCAGCACCAAGAATTCCACCTGATAAGAGAATCTTCACCACAACACACACACCAAACTGTGTGTTTCAGGATGTTGATGAAAGGTTTGAGTCTATATTAACTATGACTAAAGAAAATAGTAGGCTGTGGTTAGTTTGTTGTCTGTTATTTTTATCACCTGCAACTACTGTATCATGCATCAAGTAAGACTGATTAAATTGCAGCAATAAGGCAGCGTTTTGTCATTACATATTTTCATTTTTCCTCTGGCTAAAACAAATCCTCTATAGGACACACTTCATGGCCTTGTGGTTGGCAACTTTGTCAGATGGTGTAATGCAGAGGTGGCATTTACATATTGCAGAGTTTGGTAGTTGCCTTACCCTGGCATTCAGACAAAACAGGGGAAATAAACAGCTCATGATGCTGCTTGTTAGTTCTGTTGCTTGAGTTGGCCTTTGGCAGAAATTGCCGCTTTGAAAAGCAAATTTAGACAGCCTAACACCGTGTCCTAACCAGACACGATACGATTAGATTTCCAGAGCCAGGCAATTTATCTTTCCAAACCAGACTCGACCCGAGATGCGACAAAATTAATCAAAAATCACAGCCAATTATAAGAGCATGTGGGTGGGCTCTCTCTGCGAATGCACTGAAATAAGTACATTATCACATTCATAAATCTTACACCATTTTAAAATTCTTAAAAATACATACTTGACTGAATTTTTTTTTAATTTTTTTATCATAGAATACACTTTGTTTGTTGAGATGACAGTTTGAACATTGTTGTTTCCTTTAATTTATTTTCAAGATCTGAGGTGAATTAGCCTATCCATTGTTGCTTTCAAGGTCTTTTCACATTAAATAAAGCACCTAATCAGCATCTGAGATTATCATAGTCATACTTTGTATTGTTGTTCCAGCTGCAATGCCACAGAAATAGAAATGAAGAACATTTCTGCTATAAATGTTAAGGATAAGGACTGTAAATCAGGGTAGAAGAAAAGCAAAAAGCATACCTAATACCTGTTTGCAATGCAGGGCGGTGCCTCTGTTAGGGTATCTGCCTCAGGACCTGATTGGGACACCTCTTCTGTTACACCTGCATCCCAGTGACAGACCTATAATGCTGGCAGTGCAGCGTAAAAGTAAGGAAACAAAGTCATATGTGTTTATTTTGTTAAAATGTTCTCCTCCTGGTCTTCCACCTGACACCCAGACAGGTGAATTCTCTTTTGAGCTACATTCATGTATTTTTTGTCATGCTATGCACTACACGTTAATTTTGTTTACTTTGAGAGATAAAGTTGAGTATCACTATGTAAACCTATAAGTGGAATTATGCTGCCCACTGCCAATAATACCCAGTATTGTACTTGCTTTCCTAATTGTCTCTCTCTCTTGCAGTTCTGCAGTATGTTGGGCAGCCATTTGATCACTCCTCTATCCGATTCTGTGTGAGAAATGGAGAATATATTACTCTAGATACAAGCTGGTGTAGCTTTGTGAACCCATGGAGCCGCAAGGTGTCCTTTGTTATCGGACGGCACAAAGTTCGCATGTGAGTTTTCACTAGTGCTTATGTATACAAGAAAGGTCTTTATTTACTCTAGATCAGTGTTTCCCAAACTTTTTTCTTGCCACGGCACACAAATTTACATATCGTCACTGTCGGGTGGAAACCTTGGTTTTTTTTTATAATTTAACCATGTCGTCAAAGTTGGTATTGTGGCTTTATACTGTATATAGTAAGAAACTTGCATGTGTCATTATAATATTAACATTTTATGAATGTTTATCATGTCAAGTCAAATCACCTTTATTTATATAGCGCTTTTTACAATGTAGATTGTGTCAAAGCAACTTTACATTGATAACTGGTACATTATTTTGGCTGCACAGCAGCTCTTAAAGAATAGTGTCAATGCAGGCAGATCAAAGCACTGTTGAATATCAAATGTCAAGTCAAATGTCAAGTATCCTCAACTAAGCAAGCCAAAGGTGACAGCGGCAAGGAGCCCAAACTCCAACAGGTGACATCAGGTGGCAAACAGTTGGCAAACAAGTGGCAAATAGGTGTTAAAATGTAGAAAAAAAACTTGGGAGAAACCAGGCTTAGTCGGGGGGCCAGTTCTCCTCTGGCGAACAGTGCTTTGTTATGACTCAGGTTGCTATCATAAGTCCGATAGGATCGCAACATTCCAAGTATTTATTTCAGTTCCATCCAGTTGAGGATCGTATTCATCACGCCGGTATGGATGGTTGTTGAGGAGCTGCACCACTGGTTGTCGTGTCGATGAGGCCTTCACAATGGATGATCTAGTTGACTCAATCTCTGCTGATACTTCAGGGCTGCATTGTGGTCGTCAAGTCAAGTCGTCACCTTTATTTATATAGCGCTTTTTACAATGCAGATTGTGTCAAAGCAGCTTTACATTGATAACTGGTACATAATTTTGGCTGCACAGCAGCTCTTAAAGAATAGTGTCAATGCAGGCAGATCAGAAGCACTGTTGATTAAATGTCAAGAATACTGTTGAATATCAAATGTCAAGTCAAATGTCAAGTGTCCCCAACTAAGCAAGCCAAAGGCGACAGCGGCAAGGAACCCAAACTCCATCAGGTGACATCAGGTGGCAAACAGGTGGCAAACAAGTGGCAAATAGGTGTTAAAATGGAGAAAAAAAAACCTTGGGAGAAACCAGGCTTAGTCGGGGGGCCAGTTCTCCTCTGGCGAACAGTGCTTTGTTACGAATCAGGTTGCTATCATAAGTCTGATAGGATCGCACCAATCAAAGTGTTTATTTCAGTTCCATCCAGTTGAGGATCGTATTCATCACGCCGGTATGGACGGTTTGTTGAGGAACTGTGCTACTGGCTGTCGTGTCGATGAGGCCTTCACGATGGATGATCTAGTTGACTCGATCTCTGCTGATACTTCAGGGCTGCGTTGTGGTCATATCCAGTTGAGGATCGTATTCATCACGCCGGTATGGACGGTTTGTTGAGGAACTGTGCTACTGGCTGTCGTGTCGATGAGGCCTTCACGATGGATGATCTAGTTGACTCGATCTCTGCTGATACTTCAGGGCTGCGTTGTGGTCATGTCCAGTTGAGGATCGTATTCATCACGCCGGTATGGACGGTTTGTTGAGGAACTGTGCTACTGGCTGTCGTGTCGATGAGGCCTTCACAATGGATGATCTAGTCGACTCGATCTCTGCTGATACTTCAGGGCTGCGTTGTGGTCGTGTCATGGCTCCGGTCCTTGGTCTCAGCTGAATACGGCCCGGATCCGGTTGACTACGGTAAACCTCGGGATAAACAGAAAGACTAATATTAGCGTAGATGCCATTCTTTTTCTGATGTAACGAGTACATCTGGTGTTATAGAAAGTGTTCCCGGTTCCGGCTGACCTATTTTATGCAGCCTAATAATCCTTTAACGGATTTGAAAATATAAATTGATAATGTGTTATGTGTATGCCAGGTTAAAGAGATACGTTTTTAGTCTAGATTTAAACTGACAGAGTGTGTCTGCATCCCGAACAATGCTAGGAAGATTGTTCCAGAGTTTAGGTGCCAAATAGGAGAAGGATCTACCGCCTGCGGTTGATTTTGATATTCTAGGTATTATCAGCTGGCCTGAATTCTGAGATCGCAATAAACGTGAAGGACTATAATGCATTAAGAGCTCGCTTAGGTACTGGGGAGCTAAACCATTTAGTGCTTTGTAAGTAATTAGCAAGATTTTAAAATCTATACGATGTTTAACAGGAAGCCAATGCAGTGATGACAGAACTGGGCTAATATGGTCATACTTCCTAGTTCTAGTAAGAACTCTAGCTGCTGCATTTTGTACGAGCTGTAGTTTATTTATCAAGCGGGAGGAACAACCACCCAGTAGAGCGTTACAGTAATCTAGCCTTGAGGTCATGAACGCATGAACTAACTGTTCTGCATTTTTCATTGAGAGCATATGTCGTAGTTTAGATATATTTTTAAGATGGAAGAATGCGGTTTTACAGATGCTAGTAACATGGCCTTCAAATGAAAGATTGGTATCAAAGAGCACACCCAGGTTCCTAACTGACGACGAAGACTTAACAGAGCAGCCATCAAGTGTTAGACAGTATTCTAGGTTATTGCGTGAAGAAGTTTTCGGTCCAAAAATTAGAATCTCTGTTTTTTCTGAATTTAGTAGTAGGAAATTACTGGTCATCCAGTTTTTTATATCAGCTATACATTCTGTTAATTTAGCGAATTGGTAAGTTTCGTCAGGGCGCGAAGAGATATAGAGCTGAGTATCATCAGCGTAACAATGAAAACTAACGCCATGCTTCCTAATGATATCTCCCAAGGGTAGCATGTACAGAGTGAAAAGCAACGGTCCTAGTACTGAGCCTTGCGGTACTCCATATTTAACTTGTGATTGATATGACATCTCATCGTTTACTACTACAAACTGATAACGGTCAGATAAGTATGATTTGAACCATGCCAATGCAATTCCACTAATGCCAACATAGTTTTCGAGTCTATTTAGAAGAATATTGTGATCAATAGTGTCAAATGCAGCACTAAGATCCAGTAACACTAATAGAGAGATACAACCACGATCTGATGATAAGAGCAAATCATTAGTAACTCTAATGAGAGCAGTCTCAGTACTATGGTACGGTCTAAATCCTGACTGGAAATCCTCACAGATACTATTTCTTTAAAACCCACAATGGCATTCATTTTTTAAAAAACAAAATAAAACAAAAATTACTAAACATAGAGACATGAGGTTTCTGCCTGACAGCAACGATATATTCCCATTTGTACCATTTATTTTCATTTAATGTGTTCTTTTTTGTTTTTGTTTTTGTTTTGTTTTGTTTATTTTTTAATTTGATAATTCTCCACTGCACACCTGACAACCTGCCGCAGCACACTAGTTGGGAAACACTGCTCTAGATAAGAATAGCTATAACATAAATTTTTATTTTTGTGATATCGTATTTGATATATAGTTTGTGTGTGTATGTGCAGGGGTCCGATGAATGAGGATGTGTTTTCAGCTCCAGCTTTAACAGAGGACAAGATCATTGACTCAGATATACAGGAAATCACTGAACAGATTCACAGACTGCTTCTACAGGTGAAAACTCTTTATTTCACACACATAAATACATAACATGCACTCTCTCTCTCTCTCTTTCACTCACTAGTAGCATACTGCAAGCGAGGATGTCATGCATACGTCTTTGTATGGAGATTGTAAAAATTATTGCATAATGGAGAAAGAGTAATGGTATTTTGGACAACTAAGTTCTCTCTACTAAGTTCTTTTCTCTTTATTACCCTTTTGATTTCTGTCACTTTTGGCAGTTTAAATTTGATGGGCTACAGCAAGTCAGATTTAAATGTCCACAAATGCCCTCACATTCTCCACAAACACTTATTGGTAATCGTACCTAAACCAAAACTTCCACCACATGCTTCACACTTTCAGACATGTCATTTGGAAGTGTGACCAAGCAAACCCACTTTGACTTATCCGTCCTGTTCCTGTTTCTAATGTCGGTGTTGAATAGCAAACGTCAATCTTACCTTGACATTCTTTTTTAAAATCCGAGACAGATCTTGCATGTAGATCAGATTTTTGTCTCTTTCTATTGGTTGGCTGGTACACATGCACATTGATTGTTGCCAGAGTTAGTTGCTAGTTTCAGTTTAAAGTCTACAATGAAATACACTGTGTAAATCTGTCTCGTAGCCGGTCCACAGTGTGGGGTCCAGTGGTTATGGCAGTCATGGCAGCAATGGTTCCCACGAACACCTGCTGAGCATAGCGTCCTCTAGTGACAGTAATGGAAATGCAGCAAACGGTGGGAACAGGAGCAATGGAAATAGCAGAAAGGAAGAGGGGACCAAATGCAAACCGGTAATTCTCTTTCTCAACATACACACACTCATCCAGAACTCCCACTCATTTAATGAAGAATTTCCAAAATAGCTGATATTTCTGAAAGAAGAAACTGTTTTATGGTCAATTTTTATTTAGTATATTTGTTACAGTGGTTTATCATGATTAAGAGGTGTTATTAAGAACTTGAAATGGAGTTCTAAAACCCCCTTAAACAGAGATAAAATTATTGATATATATAATAGTGATTATTTTTCTTCCTTGAATACTGTTCTCCTGTGCACTGACTTTTAACATATTTTTTTGTTCAGTACCAGAGTTCATTCCTCACCACATCATCTAAACTTGTTTTTCAGAGGTCATTTCAGGAGATTTGTAAAGGGGTTCACATGTTGAAGTCTCAGGAGCAGCAAGGCTCCTCTTCCAAACCAGAACAGAAAAAGAACTTCGATAGTGAGTGTGTGTGTGTGTGTGCTCATGTTTTTGTGACATATCAGGACACAAATTTGTATAATGACATGGGTATGACATAGGTATTACAAGGAGAGGGTGACTTAGTAGGACATTACCCTATGCCCCAATACAGTTTGCACAGTATAAAAACCATTAAGCCTATGGAATGTCCCTAAAATTCACAAAAACAAACGTGTGTGTGTGTGTGTGTACAGTACAGTACAGTACAGTACAGTACAGCAGGGGCTCTTAACCTTTTTGAACCCTTATGAACTGAATTATTTTCAATTATTCAAATATTTAATTATTATTCAAAAGGAATTTACATAAATCCAATGTACTTAAAAAATCCTGACTTGGTATGGATCCACGTATATATTTGAAAGTACTTTCTTTGCAAGGGAATAATAAAGTCAAAGCAACATTCTCATCTAACTGACAGATATTTGACACACTGTCTTAAGAGCAGCTACCAGTGAGCAACAGTTGTACCTGAAATTACTTGAGAGAAGAATGCCGACTATGAATAGGACTTCTTAAAGTTTATTTGCTCAAGAATGTTTTTCATTTTTATTGTATACTCCGAGTATGAATGTAATTTTTTGCATTAAGAATATAGAAAGACAAACTTTTTTGTTGAAAGGCAAAATATATATATATATATATATTTTTTTTTTTTTCATTTTTATTGACACTTTAAATAGTACCACCATTAAAGGACTAGCAAGACTTAGCTGGGTAATAAACTGCATTCATACACTTACAATGTAAGTTTTAATTTGTGGCTCTTTGTATTTTATGTGGATTAAATGTGGCCCTCTTGGCCTCTAGGTCCCCTGCCCTAGAATAACACTTATTTTACAGTATTACAAGGTGTAAATGTTCATGTGATTATGTTTCTGAGTATTTACTGTGTTTCTTTAGCAGGGCTCAGGTTTCCTGTTGTAAAGCAGAAAGACTCTGCACTGCTGGTCAGAGATGGACCTGCCACAGTAGAGGAACTTAAGGACCACAAAATGTACTCATACCAGCAAATCAGCTGTCTGGACAGTGTCATCAGGTGGGTGTGGACATGTGTGTTGCATGCTCACTGATTTATATTGTCTGGAATAGAGAAGACTTTTCAGATATAAGGATATTACTGTTTGAATATGTGGGCAATAGTGAATTGTGTATCTCACAGATATTTGGAGAGCTGTAACATCCCAAACACAGTAAAACGAAAGTACCAGTTCTCCTCGAACACCACCTCCTCAAAATCAGACGAGGACAAGAAAGCCTCTGATGCCACTCTTCGGCAAACTGATGGTACAGTCTCATATTTTATCTTTGTTTATTTTTAAATGAAATTGTTAGGCAAATGTTTTGATAAAAATTAAACAAAGATACTTCTTTTGGACCATATTTTCATTTTTCTGTTTTGGTTTTTAGATTCTCTAGGTGTAGAGGAGACATCGTCTCTGTCTATGTCTAAGACCAATGAAAAGCCTCTGTCAGGTCCTGCTCCAGGTCGTGTTGTGGGAGGGCCTTTATCTCCTTTGGACCTGCCCAGCAAAGCAGACAGTGTGGTGTCTCAGTGTTCCTACAGCAGCACAATTGTACATGTTGGGGACAAGAAAACACAGCCAGAATCAGGTACTAACGCATCACAAAATAATAAATATCTTTAACTAATGTTTACTCCTAAGTATTTGATTTATTCTATTTAAAGGAATAGTATATTCTATTAAAAATTTCCTGATTCTTTACTCATCCCCATGGTGGAGGCTTCAAAATGTGTTGCACTTTTTTCTTGTAAACAATGGGGTGATTCCATCTCGTGAACGTTTACGTGCATCGCATAGCTGGACCAAGACGAACATTTGTAGCTAAAAAGAATATACTTTTTTTTTCTTTTCTTTTTTTGCAAAGTGATTGATCGAAACGATCAATCATTTTGCAAAAAAAGAAAAAGAAAAAAAAAAGTATATTCTCCAGGTCGTGTTGTGGGAGGGCTTGAGAAGACCCTTGAGAAGCTTGAGAAAGACCCTTATTTGACAGCTGAGGTCATGTGGATAATACTTTGAAGCTGCCTTGGACAACGGACAATGGTGAGCCCTGTTCACTTGCATTAGATGGAGAAAAATCCAGGAATGTTTTCCTAAAAAACCTTAATTTCTCTTCAGCTGAAGAAAGAAATTCTTAAACATCTTAGATGGCCTTGGTGTGAGTAAAGAATCAGGACATTTTTGGGTGAACTATTCCTTTAAGTGGGATATTATAGTTTTATTGACATAGCTACAGCTTTCTTTCACAAGCTCAGCTTGCAAATATGTATTGAAATAATAAATAGAAAAGTCTCAGTGCAGTGACCCTCTGCAGGCATTGTCATGAACGAAATGTTACATTTCTGCAAGTAACGACAATATGGGGAGCCTCTATTGTTCTTTCCATCACAGCAGTGCAGGTGTTGAGAAGGAAGATCAAATAATTTTGTGTCTGGACGGTGTCATTAGTTTCAGCCAGATGTCATTTCACTGTTATTTGCAGAGATCATTGAAGATGTTGCGGAAAGCCCAGCCCCTTCTGCACCTGTTAGTGTGGTTTCCCCACCCACAGTGGAGCAGGAAGCCTATAAAAAGCTGGGACTCACAAAACAGGTACTGGCGGCACACACGCAGAAGGAAGAGCAAGCATTTCTCAGTCGCTGCAGGGAACTCCGAAATGGTCAGGCCCTCCAGAAGGATTGCCCACCTAGCACACTAAGAACCCGAGGACAGGCTACCGAGGGTAAGTAAACATTAAAACACAAGCATGTTATCAAAGGCAGTGATTAAACACATCTGGATCTGCAGTGGATCTTTACTTCTGACAGCAAACAGCTCCAAATGATCATGACTGTATAATACCAGATAATATATCTATTAATCAAAGAATCCTGAAAAAATGGATCACGTGTCCACAAAAATAATAAGCACCTCAGCTATTTTCAACATTGATAACAATCAATAATCAAGGTTTCTTAAGATCATGTGACGCTAAAGTCCGGAGTAATGGCATCAGGGCTTGACATTAAAGAGTTAGTTCACCCAAAAATGAAATTTCTGTCATTAAGTACTCACCCTCGTTAGATGAGATTAAAATTAATATATTTTTGATGAAATCCAAGTTTTTTTTATCCCCCATTGAAAGCAACGTAATTACCATCATTCAAGGTCCAGAAAAGTAGTAAAGACATTGTTAAAATAGTCAACGTGACTACAGTGGTTCAACCTTAATGTTGTGAAGCGATGAGAATACTTTTTGTGTGCAAAAACAAAACAAAAATAACAACTTTATTCAACAATTTCTTTTCAACCCTCTCAGTCTCCTATGCTGTTGACGTACCCCGCTAGAAATTGTATGTGCCCAGAACATTCTCAGAACGTCCCCACTGGTGTTAAGGACGTTGAGTAGTAACATTCCCAGTACGTTCTGAGACAGTCACGATGTGGAGTTCTTTTAAGGTTTGGGGTTCATCATTTGGTGGACCTTCAGGGAACATTCAGGACGTTCTGGTAATGTTTAGGGGACTTTTACTCTAGGATGTTCTGTTAACTTTCCAAATGTCCTCTTTGTAACGTTCTCGCATAAAATAACCAAAATAGATCGTCCCCCTAATGTCATATCGGGAACGTTATTACTTGACCAACAGAGGACTGTGTGGGAACGTTCTGTTAATGTCCCAAATATCCTCTTTGTAATGTTCTTATATGACTATAAAATTAACCAAAATGGAACATTCCCCTAAAGTCACTGTAGCAAATTAGCTCAAAAGAAATATGAATAATTAATCATAACAAGTTATAATTCATTATAAATATTTGGATCAGTTAATAAAATTAACTTAATGTAATAAAATTTATATTACAATCAATTAACCTGTTGTCCACAGTGTTAATTGTTTATTAATTATAAGAAATGTTCATTGCAGGTTATGGGAAATAGCAATCTTATTTTACAGTACTACTCAGAGCCTGTAGTCAGGATCTGCATGAATAGGGACTCCAGTATATGAGCACAAAACACGGACAACTTTATGTAGCGTCTGCACCAATCAGGCACACAAAATTACTAATTATATTTAAGGAATTACCCATAAACTTACTCTATCAAAGCTCTGTGAACCCATCCCCCTAAAACTGCAACCAGCATCCCAAATGTAGCTAGCACACAGGCACAACTAGGTGTCCTGTTACAGATATATGGTACTTTTATGATCAGAAAGAATGCTATAGAGACTAGTGACTCATCCTTTCTGAGAAGGACAAATAAACTCGCTTAATTCTATGTATTCTCTATATAACCACTTGGGAAATGTATAAACATGTATCCAATTTTCCCATCTCATGACTTTCCTTTTATAGGCTTTATTCTATGTATTAATTCTCTATTTTGAACTATTTTGGTATTAATGTTCCATAGTTGCAAATGTATAGTTAACTGAAATCACGCTAGTAGCATGTTTGGTATCTACGGACTCCAACTTTCGTTCCCTACTTGGCAATTTATGTTACATGTTACTAACTCTGTGACACATTAGTATTATAAGAATCTAGAGGGTTAATTTCTCACTCATCCAATCCAGTGTCTTATGCTAATATCTTGCTACAGAACAAAGACTCGTAAAACTTCCCTCTGAAAGGGAAACTCCTTATTGGCTCAGACAGCTCAAGAGGGTGTGACATCTTCACCCCTTATATTCACTGATCACAAGATCAAAAAGTCTCTCTTCTCTTCCTCCTCTTCTTCTCTTTTACTGACAAATTTTGATGTTAAGATGATGCTGTAGAAGCTAGAAGCTTCTACGGAACCCCAAGCTTGTGCCAGGCTTCGGCCTAGAAACTTCCATTCACCAAAGATCCTCTGAATCCAACTGGTTCTCTTTCGTCAAGACAATATCAGCAAAGATTCAACGGAAGCCTCCACAGATTGCATCAGGACAGTTTTAATTCAACTTGGAGAGACATGCAAGTATCAAACTTAGTCTCATCATCGGACACATTGAGTATCCGTACCCCTTTTAAAGAAGGGCCTGTTAAAACTAAACTGATGGTATGCTCAAGGCTGTTGATCTGCTGAATGTCAAACAATGCTGTAACCTCTTGCTTCCTGTACTCTGCTTTAGCTCTCTCTCTCTTGGTAAACTGTATGCATGTATGTGTGTGAATGTTAGAGTAGTTAAGTGTTTAGTCTAGTTAATAAAGTCTTGTTCATGTCACACGTAAAGTTGTCCGTGTTTTGCTCTTATATACTGGAGTCCCTATTCATGTCGATCTTGAATTACATGCTCTGAGTAGTACTGTACAATAATATTGTTATTTCCCATAACCTGGAAATGAACATTTCTTAGAATTAATGAACAATTAACACTGTGCGTTCATTGGACAACGGGTTAATTGATTGTAATATTAATTTTATTACATTAAGTTAATTTTATTAACTGATCCAAATATTAATAATTAATTATAATTAGTTATGATTAATTATTCATATTTATTTTGAGCTAATTTGCTACATTTACGTGTGACATGAACAAGACTTTATTAACTAGACTAAACACTTAACTACTCTAACATTCACACACATACATGCATACAGTTTACCAAGGGAAAGAGAGAGCTAAAGCAGAGTACAGGAAGCAAGAAGTTATAGCATTGTTTGAAATTCAGCAGATCAACAGCCTTGAGCAAACCATCAGTTTAGTTTTAACAGGCCCTTCTTTAAAAGGGGTAAGGATACTCAATGTATCAGATAATAAGACTAAGTTTGATACTTGCATGTCTCTCCAAGTTGAATTAAAACTGTCCTGATGCAATTTGTGGAGGCTCCCGTTGAATCTTTGCTGATATTGTCTTGATGAAAAGAGAACCAGTTGGATTCAGAGGATCTTTGGTAAATGGAAGGTCTAGGCCAAAGCCTGGCACAAGCTTGGGATTCCTTAGAAGCTTCTAGCTTCTTACAGCATCATCTTGACATCAGCATTTTGTCAGTAAAAGAGTAGAGGAAAAAATTTGATCTGGTGATCAGTGAATATAAGGGGTGAAGATGTCACACCCTCTTATGGTGTCTGAGCCAATAAGGAGTTTCCCTTTCAGAGGGAACTTTTACGAGTCTTTGTTCTGTAGAAAGATATTAGCATAAGACACTGGATTGGATGAATGAGAAAAGAACCTTCTAGATTCTTATAATACTAATGTGTCACAGAGTTAGTAACATGTAACATAAATTGCCAAATAGGAAACGAAAGTTGGAGTCCGTAGATACCAAACATGCCACCCATGTGATTTCAGTTAACTAAACATTTGCAACTCTGGAACATTAATACCAAAATAGTTTAAAAGAGAGAATTAATACATAGAATAAAGCCTATAAAAGGAAAGTCATGAGATGGGAAAATTGGATACATGTTTATACATTTCCCAAGTGGTTATATAGAGAATACATAGGATTAAAAGGGTTTATTTGTCCTTCTCAGAAAGAATGAAGTCAGAGTCACTAGTCTCTGCAAAATTCTTTCTGATCGTAAAAGTACCAAGTTTCTGTAACAGGACACGTAGTTCTGCTTGTGTGTCAGCTACGTTTGGGATGCTAGTTGCAGTTTTAGGGGGATGGGTTCACAGAACTTTGATAGAGTGAGTTTATGGGTAATTCATTAAATATAATGATTAATTGTGTGCCTGATTGGTCCAGACGCTACATCATATAAGGAAACTTTAAGTGCAGAACTTTAATTACCAAAAGAGGACATTTTAGGAACATCCCTTAATGTTCTGTAAAGGTTCTAAATTTTTCGTCACCTTTAGAGAACTTTTAGGGAACGTTGCGCGAGGTCACGAGAACATCGCCTTCTACGTGGGTAGTGAACGCAGTTTAGCGCTTCCATGTTTACGTCCAAACGCCGGCTCAGTATTGTCAGACTCCTGCGTCACTATCACACATGCGTTGTGGTGCTCATGTTAATATATTGCTGGCGTTTGGACGTAAACAACTAATATACCTGGTGCCAAATTATGAGATAATATTAAAAATATCTCTATGGCAGCTTTTCCCCATGGTATCCATGTCAAAATTGTGGCCAGTGAAAATGCTGAGTGGCTAGTAACTTTGGAAATCCACTAGCCACAGTGGCTGGTGAGCAAAAAAGTTAATGTTAAGCCCTGAAGGGCATCACAGAAAAAAAATCACATATTTCTTTTGAATATGCATATTTTTGCATAATATGCATATTTTTTAGAAATAGCCCATAGAATACTCTCTACATTACACTAATTTTGCACTCTTTCTTGGTCTCTTTCGGCAGCTTCAGGTGCTCATGGATCCAAAGCAGGAATGGGTACCCCTGTTACAGAGGCAAAAACCAAGAAATGCTGCCGCACCAAAAAATCTAAGAAACCACGCACAAAACATCCTAATTCATCAGATAATGCTGCGTCCCAACACAGACCTCTCCCACCCTTGCAGGGTTTAAACCAGACATCTTGGTCCCCCTCCGAGACATCCCAGTCTGGGCTTTCGGTTCCATTTCCCACGGTGGTTCCAGGGTACCCTCTCTACCCTGTAGTTCCCTCTATGGCCCCGGCCCAAGCCCCTACATTAGCAGCAGATTCCCAGAGCACTCAGGCCACGCCTCCTGCAGCTGCATATCCTGCCCCATTGGTCACACCAGCATTTGTTTTGCCCAGTTTTATGTTGCCACAGATGGGCACAGCACCTCGCCCTCCATTCTATGCTGACACTCAGCAAGCCTACAGTGCTCTCTTTCAAACCCAGCAGGCATACAGTGGCCAGCAGCCCTTTCAGCCCCAACAAGCCTACAATATCCAGCAACCCTTGCAGTCTCAAGTCTACACCGGCCAACAAGCATTTCAGCCACAAGAAGTCTATACCAACACACAACACCTTCAAAACACTCAAGGCTGCAATAATCACCAGTGCTTTCAGACCCACACCTCCTTTACTTCCCAGCAGCCTGTGTTTACACCCCAGACACATTTCCAGTACGGAATGACATCTGACCCCAAACCCTCCGTCATTGAGTCTACCGAGTGTCCTTCTCCTTTGCCACCCCCTCACTCCCCTCCACTGTTTGAGTCTCGCTGTAGTTCTCCATTGCAGCTGGACCTGCTTCAGTTGGAGGAGAAGCAGGACTCTCATACCCAGGGTAACTGCAGTTCAGTACAGGACAAAAACAACACATCCATCAATAGCACTTCTTCTGCAATGGATGACGTACAGCAGGTAAAGAGCTACAAACATACGAACATTTTAGAACACACACACTTTGCAAATAATGATCAAAGAATTCCATCCTTTGCCTTATATTCTCCGACTACTCTTCCAGGCATGTTGTTCAGGTAACGGTGGCCCCTCTGGTGACCACTCCTCATCCAGCAGCGTGTTGGAACTGTTGTTGCTGGAAGACTCTCATTCTGGCACAGGTTCTGCCATGTCAGCATCCACTGGGTCCACATCAAATGACTGCAACACCTCAAACAGTGGAACAGGTCAATGCAAATTAAAGCATCACATTCAACTATTTAACTATTTAAAAAATACTACACACATGCAGTCATACATTATGTAAGGAATAATTAACAGTGGACCACTGATTTGACACTAAGTGGTCAGTCTGGACCATTATTCTTTTGTTGTTACCTCTCAAGACATTTTCATAACTAAAGCACTTGTGTGTAAAACTATTTTCTTAAACCAGTGATGAAGTATATTGCTTAATGTGTGGCATCATTGACCACCAGAGGGCGAAAACTACTGACAAAATGAAAATTCTGTCATTAATTACTCACCCTCATATTGTTCAACACCCGTAAGACTTTCGTTCATCTTCGGAACACAAATGAAGATCTTTTTGATGACAGAATGCTGTCAGATTTCCTTCCATTGACAGCTTCTGCTTATGTTCCTTGATCAACATTTACATGCGAGTAAAAGCCTAAATTAAATATTTTCATCATAACAAGCGATTGATTCTCTTCAGAAAATTTTGACTAAACCACTGTCATGATCACCAGTTGGAGTGCCCTAGTTAGCCACTAGAGGGCACTCCAACCCGGACTAGTTCCTCAGCACACTTGGACTTCATTTTCCCATAACCCACTTCCCGGACTCATTATCCCGTCATTGCACTCAGCTGTTTTGTGTTTGATCATTAGTGTCTGTCTATTTATTCCTGGTTTGTTTCTGCTTTTGTTATCAAGGTTTCGTTTATGGTCACTGGCTTCTGTTGGTGTTTTCTTTGTTTTTTGTGGACTGTTCTGTGGATTTTGACCCTTGCCTGGCTGTGACTACGATTATGGATTACCCAATTAAAACTGCATTCGGATCTAACCCTCTTGTCTCTGTGCGATCCGTGACAGAAACCTCGATCACAAATAGATCCAGCAGTATGGGTTTTCGGATCCTTCCTCCAGCCACAATGAGGGAGCGAATGGATCGACTGAGGGCTCTACGCCAAGAGGGATGGTAGGTAGGATGCTTCGCCCAGATGTTTTGGATGATGGCGGTGGGGCTAGATTACAATGATGCGGCTCTGAAGGAAATTTGTAATAGTTGTCTTGATGACCCTCTGCCTCAATGGGAGATGGAAGGGCTTCAGATTTTGGATTTCTGGAGGTTCACTGAATATCTCCACCATCGGAGGCAATGGGCAACACCGGGTCAATCAGAACTTTGTCGTAGAGACTTTCTTGGAAAGTGCTCCGTGCCTCCCTCAGCCTCCCTCAGTGAGTCAAAACCCTGGCCTTCTGAGTCCCACTGGTAAGCGCAGGCTAAGGTGAAAGAGATCAGCTCGTGAGTCCGTTCCAGAATCCACTTCAGCCCGTGAGTCCGCTCCAGAGCCCGCTCCAGCCCGTGAGTCCGCTCCAGAGCCCGCTCCAGCCCGTGTGTCCGCTCCTGAGCCCGCTCCAGCCCGTGAGTCCGCTCCAGAGGCCGCTCCAGAGCCCACAGAGGAGGTGGGCACTGAGTAACCGCCTCACCCATGTAAAAAGAGGAAGAGGAGAAAGAAGACTTCCTTCATCCCTCAAGTCAAGTCAAGTCAAGTCAAATTTATTTATATAGCGCTTTTTACAATTGTTAATTGTTTCAAAGCAGCTTTACATATTAGAAGCACAGAAACAAGATAAGTGGTTAAAAATAAGCTGTACAAGCAAGCGTGGTAATATGTAACANAAATAATAGACGGTAGCTAGCCGGCTAGCGGGCTATGGCTGACACTAGGTGGTAGATTACTAGTAATAAATCGTTCCGTTCAGTAATACTATGCAATAGGTTAAGTAATCTAGTGAAAAACAAGAAAATTATATTATGTGAATAGGAATAAAGAGAAGGATTTAGGATAAACTCCACGAAGCTCCGAGCGTAGGTCAGACAGCAGGCAGCAGCGTTGAACCGGAACCCCTCAAGGCCCGGAGGCCTCCCCAGAGCCCGTTGTAGGCCCGGAGACCACACCAGAGGCCGTTCTTGCGCCACCCAAGCGCCTTGCCCTGCCGCCGCCCAGGCCGTCTGACCTGCTGAAGCCCACCTGGTCAGTTCCTCCAGCACCCGCCCTGGCACTCAGCCAGGACTCCAGACCTACTGGAACCCGCCTGGTCAGTTCCACCAGCACCGCCCTGGCACTCAGCCCAGACTCCAGACCTGCTGGAACCCGCCTGGTCAGTTCCTCCAGCACCGCCCTGGCACTCAGCCTCCGGGAGTCCGTTCCAGAATCCACTTCAGCCCGTGAGTCCGCTCCAGAGCCCGCTCCAGCCCGTGAGTCTGCTCCAGACATACGAACTGGTCAGTTCCTCCAGCACCGCCCTGGCATTCAGCCCGGACTCTAGACCTGCTACAACCCACCTGGTCTGTTCCTCCAGCACCGCCCTGGCACTCAGCCAGGACTCCGACCTTGCTAGAGCCCCCATGGTCTGTTCCTCCGGCTCCCCCCTGGCCTTCTGTCGGGGACTCTGGACCTGGCCCACCATCCCTCCCCCTGGTCCTCCTCCAGTCCACCTCCCTCCTGAGAGTTTTGTTTTATGTTATGTCAGGTGGAGCGTCTGTTAGCCGCTCCGTTGAGAGGGGGTATTGTCATGATCACCAGTTGGAGTGCCCTAGTTAGCCACTAGAGGGCACTCCAACCCGGACTAGTTCCTCACCACACTTGGACTTCATTTCCCATAACCCACTTCCCGGACTCATTATCCCGTCATTGCACTCAGCTGTTTTGTGTTTGATCATTAGTGTCTGTCTATTTATTCCTGGTTTGTTTCTGCTTTTGTTATCAAGGTTTCGTTTATGGTCACTGGCTTCTGTTGGTGTTTTCTTTGTTTTTTGTGGACTGTTCTGTGGATTTTGACCCTTGCCTGGCTGTGACTACGATTATGGATTACCCAATTAAAACTGCATTTGGATCTAACCCTCTTGTCTCTGTGCCATCCGTGACAACCACTCGATTCATATGGATTAGTTTTCTGATCTCTTTATGAAGTTTTTGAAGCGTCAAAGTGGTAGTTACAAAGACACTCAATGGAAGGAAATCTGACAGCATTTTGTCATCAAAAAGGTCTTCATTTTGTCTTCCAAAGATGAAAGAATGTCTTACGGGTGTGGAATGACATGAGGGTCAGTAATTAATAACGTCTCAGGTTACGTATATAACCATAGTTCCCTGAGAACAGGGAACGAGACACTGCATTTGAAACGCATATGGGGAATGCCTCCACTTGAACCGGTGTCTGAAAACAATATCAACTCACGACAATCCTATTGGCCGGCAACAGGCTATGACGTCATCATATATAAGGAGCGCCTAGAGAACCAGTCAGTACCTTATCGTCTGAAGGGACTGTTCAGCAGGCAGCCCCGATGCATGGTTAGGAAACGCAGTGTCTCCTTCCCTGTTCTCAGGAAACCATGGTTACATACGTAACCTGAGACGTTCCCTTTCGAAAGGGAACTCTACACTGCGTTTTAAATGCATATGGGGAACGATATACCCACGCCGCCATGCTTGAGGGGAGTGCATGCCAAAAATGGCTAGACAAACGTAAGAACTAGCAGCTTCAACTGAAATGCCAGAACCACCCCCCCTACGGGTCATACATAGGCTGTCAGTAACAGCATTCCCCATGGCCAACAGCCCAAGCTATAAGCCTCAAAGAGGCCTTCTGCAAGAAGGCCTACCAAGGCCGTTCAAAGGCTTTTGGAACCAAGTTTCATTTCAAAGAAAAGAGGGTACCTTCAAGGGAATGTGGCCAGGGGGCCCGAGGGAACCCTAGCCAGTCATTTGTCAGGGGAACATACTCGACCCTGATTGCCACCAGGGAGGCCGACCTGGTCTGCTTTTACAGAAACCTAGTCTTAGCCAACAACCTGTCTAATCACAGAGTCTCAAATCACATTCTTCAGAGAAGAAATCCAGTAAGAGTGACTGCAAAGAGGCAGTAACCAACTCAGGCCAGAGAGACGGGCATCCCGGAGAGCAGGACACAGCTTAGCACTTTTTACCCTTTACCCTAGCCTTGAGGTCATGAATGCATGAACTAACTTTTCTGCATTTGTCATTGAGAGCATATGTTATAGTTTAGATATATTTTTAAGATGGAAGAATGCAGTTTTACAGATGCTAGAAACATGGCCTTCAAATAAAGATTGGTATCAAAGAGCACACCCAGGTTCCTAACTGACGACGAAGACTTAACAGAGCAGCCATCAAGTGTTAAGACAGTATTCTAGGTTATTACGTGAAGAAGTTTTTGGTCCAAAAATTAGAATCTGTTTTTTCTGAATTTAGTAGTAGGAAATTACTGGTCATCCAATTTTTTATATCAGCTATGCATTCCATTAATTTTGTGAATTGGTAGGTTTCGTCAGGGCGCGAAGAAATATATACGTTTGGCCTATAAGGCCAACGCATAAGCAGAGATCCGCCTGGGGCTAAGAAACAACAGCCTCAACCAACAACTCTCTACTGAGAGGAGGCAAACTCTGAGAATACTAAATTTCTACAGTAAAGCTGTAGAAATTTACAGCTAGTCACCAGTAAAGGTGACTAACAGTGCGGCTTAGTTAAAGCCGACATCTGAATACATATGAACGGTGGCTTCATTATCTGAAGCCAACACATCCAAAAAAGGGGACAAACAAAGTACTACCCTTAATAATATATCGTTCCAGCCAACCTAATGGAACTTCAGGGCCCTTAGTCCGCATCCTATACAGGAAACTGATTATAAATATAAAGAGACCTACCAAGCCAATTTCAGCAGGTCTAACTGATATGCTTAAAAAACAGACATTGTGTGTAAGCAACACCCGCCTGACCTGCTGCCGTGTATAGAGCGTTGGAGCCTACCTATATCACGAGATAGTTGCACCCATCTCGCCAGTAGGAGGCATCGATGCGTACACGTACTCACTCCATCAACACCAGGGAATTAACCTGCTGATGTTGATGAATGGGAGCTGAATACAGGTCCTTCCATGCCTTCTCGATCTCAGTATGAAAATCAAGAAGGAATGGAAAGCTTATGGTGGCTGGAGGATTATGGCAAAAAAGGAACCGTTCGACGAACAATCCGCGAGCAGTTTCTTTCTTAACCTGCTCCAATGGCAGCTGCAGTCTGCCAGAGGCGCGTTCCATAATCTCACACAGCTGTATATACGCGGGGGCAGGGTGGCTTTGAGGATTCAGGAGGCTCACCATCTTCATCCTCAACAGCCATCTCTTGCTCTCTTGTTTGGCTTAGAACAAAAAGAGCAACTGCTGCTGAATCTAATGATGTCATAGACAACACATCATCATATTCCCACAGCTCTCTCTCGTCAGCCATCGAAGGTCGCGGGGAATTTCACCCCTTCAACTCTTCAACAAGCTCCAGCTGAGGACCCCATAATCTAGTCTCTACTCTGCCTCAACAAGAGTAAGACCCGAACCATTAGGTGCAGCTGCCGGTCCTTCTACTCTCGAGGAAAAGACCAGAAGAGAGTGGAGCATTTTACAAGTAAAACACACTCACAATAACAAACAGACAGATCCCACAAGAACTGCCTGTACATGCTGTTTTGTTCTCATAAAAGACAAAGTTATAAGTTATGTGTGTGATCAAATGTCAACACTATGGGACACAGATGCACACACTTCCTGAAACGTTTGTCAGACATAAATTGTCTTACCTTAATATCAGTTTGATATCGCTTGCTTTCAAACAAAACAGTCCCTGAAGACGATAAGATACTGACTGGTTCTCTAGGCGCTCCTTATATACTTCTGGGTCGCGCTATGATGACGTCATAGGCTGTCGTTGACCAATAGGATTGTCGTGAGTTGATATTGTTTTCAGACACCGGTTCACGTGTAGGCGTTCCCCATATGCGTTTCAAACGCAGTGTAGAGTTCCCTTTCGAAAGGGAACAGAATTTTCATTTTGGGGCTAACTAACCTTTTAACCTAAAATAAACAATATGCTGCATCATTGCATTTAAGTAATTGTTATTGTGGACGTCTGTAATAATTATTGTCAATTTGCATGGGATAAACAACATAGAAAGATGGGTTCTAGATTTTCACACTATCGACACAAGTAATTGACCCAACACAAAATATATTTTTATATTTAAATTTATTTTATATATTTCTGGAATAATGCAGGAAATATTAAATATATGATTATTTGTTGAAATTGATTAAAATACTGGGTAACACTTACTTAAAGCCTTTATGTATAATGCATTATAAAGGTATTCATAATGTAAATTATAATGCATTATAAGTTTTCATAATTAATTGTAACCAAAAACCAAATGCATTATAATATTTGCACATTCCTTGTTACATCTGAAAATGGTTGTTTGTCGTGTTTTAATGCATTATACTTTCTAAATGTGTGTTCAATGAATAGATAAGTATTATAATGTGTTATAACTGTGGTTACAATTATTCATGAGTCCATACAATGCATTATAAGGTGCATTACAAGGCATAATAATTACTGCATTAAAAATACTTTTATAATGTATTAAAGGCTTTAAGTAAAGTGTTACCAAATACTATAACCCAAGCTATACTATACTATATTACTCTCTAAATGTAAAAATCTAGGTTGTTTACTATGCACCATTTTGCTCATAGAGACAGCAATAAGGCTTAGAAAAATGATGATTGGAAAATGTCATAAATGACAGTATTCATAGAGCTACAGGCTGGAACTTTATTTTAATTTTTTCTTGTGTTGCAGGGAGCAACACAAGCAGGTATTTTGGCAGTGTGGACTCCTCAGAGAACAATCACAAGAGCAAAGAAATAATGAAGGAACAGGAGCAGAATTTTGCCAAGTATGTTCTTCAAGAGCCTGAATGGAGACGTATGGAAGATGATGATGACTGTGTCATGATGACCTATCAAGTGCCGTCAAGGTATACAAGAAAGCCTATGTCAATTCTGTCTGCTATTGGGAGAAGAGGGAATTGGTGTTTAAAGGTATAGATGACCCAAAACTAAAAATTCTGTCATTTACTCAACCTCAAGTCATTTCAAATTCACAAGACTCTCGTTCAAGTCAAGTCAAGACATCTTCATTTGTATAGCGCTTTTTACAATACAGATTGTTTCAAAGTAGCTTTAGTGATAACAGGAAATTTAATGGACAGAGATTGTTTTGGCTTTACAGCAGCTCTAAGAAAATGTTATTATCGAGCTAAAGTAAGTTTTTGATTGAATCACTTCTATTGTAAAAATCATTAATTATTAACTTAGGGGCGGCTTAAATAACACTTTTTAACTGAAAACAGAAGACTTTTAATGTGTTCTTGCCATTCATTTACATGTTCAGTTATAGGTATGCGTGTTACTGTGTAGGTAAAGTGTCTGTGCGCAGACGTTTAGTCTTTTTTACAAAGTGACATTGCCAAATTACTTGTCTGGTCTGCATAATACAGAATCATTAGTCGTTTCCACGGATCCATCCGAACTGGAATCATTTTGATAACGTTTTATCTATACATAGGGAAAGGAAAGGGAAGGAGGCCTTCACAGGGGATAGTTTAGTTGACAGCAGGTCCTTCATCTCATCTGGATACGGCCGGACTAATATGGTTATACTTCCTGGTTCTAGTTAGAACTCAAGCTGCTGCGTTTTGGACCAGCCGGAGGCGTGCTGGGCAACCACTGAGTAGAGTATTACAATAATCTAGCCTTGAGGTCATGAACGCATGAACTAACTGTTCCGCATTTGTCATTGAGAGCATATGTTTTAATTTAGATATATTTTTAAGATGGAAAAATACGGTTTTACAGATGCTAGAAACGTGGATTTCAAATGAAATATTGGTATCAAAGAGCACACCCAGGTTCCTAACTGACGACGAAGACTTAACAGAGCAGCCATCAAGCGTTAGACAGTATTCTAGGTTATTACGTGCGGAGGTTTTTGGTCCAATAATTAGAATCTCTGTTTTTTCAGAATTAAGTAGTGGGAAATTGCAATGGATTGTGTCATCCAATTTTTTATATCAGCTATGCATTCCGTTAATTTTGTGAATTGGTAAGTTTCATCAGAAATGTAGAGAAATGTAGAGCTGAATATCATCAGCATAACAGTGAAAACGAATGCCATGCTTCCTAATGATATCTCCCAAGGGTAGCATGTACAGAGTGAACAGCAACAGTCCTAGTACTGAGCCTTGCGGTACTCCATACTGAACTTGTGATCGATATACTTATTACTACAAAATGTTAATAGTCAGATAAGTATAATTTGAACCATGCCAATGCAATTCCACTAATGCCAACATAATTTCTATTCAAAGAAATTCAAAAGAATGTTGTGGTCGATAGTGTCAAATGCAGCACTGAGATCTAGTAACACTAATAGAGATATACAGCCATGATCCGATGATAAGAGCAAATAATTTTTAACTCTAATGAGAGCCGTCTCAGTAGTATGGTATGGTCTAAATCCTGACAGGAAATCCTCACAGATACCATTTCTTTCTAAAAAGGAGCATAGTTGTGAGGATACTGCATTTTCTAGTATCTTTGACAGAACAGGTAGATTCGAGATTCTGTAGGATCAAGTTGCGGTTTTTTAACAAGAAGTTTAATAATAGCCAGCTTAAAGGTTTTCAGTATCCTAATGACAAAGATTAATTAATGATATTAAGAAGAGGATCTATCTAGTCAAGTCAAGTCACCTTTATTTATATAGCGCTTTTTACAATGCAGATTGTGTCAAAGCAGCATTACCGTGATAACTGGTATATAATTTTGGCCGCACAGCAGCTCTTAAAGAAAATGGTGTCAATGCAGGCAGATCAAAGCACTGTTGAATATCAAATATCAAGTCAAGTGTCCCCAACTAAGCAAGCGAAAGGCGACAGCGGCAAGGAACCCAAACTCCAACAGGTGACATCAGGTGGCAAACATGTGGCAAACAGGTGTTAAAATGGAGAAAAAAAAAACCTTGGGAGAAACCAGGCTTAGTCGAGGGGCCAGTTCTCCTCTGGCAAACAGTGCTTTGTTACGATTCAGGTAGCTGTCGTAAGTCCGATAGGATCGCAACATTCAAAGTATTTATTCCAGTTCAATCCAGTTGAGGATAGTATTCATCGCGCCGGTATGGATGGTTTGTTGAGGAGCTGTGCCACTGGCTGTCGTGTCGATGAGGTCTTCACAATGGATGATCTATTTGACTCAATCTCTGCTGATACTTCAGGGCTGCGTTCTGTCAAGGCGTAGGTCCTCGATCTCACCTGGATCCGGTTGACTACAGTAAAACTCGGGATAAACAGAAAGACTAATATCGTAGATGCCATTCTTCTTCTGATGTAACGAGTACATCTGGTGTTATAGGAAATGTTCCCGGTTCCGGCTGACCTAATTTATTCAGCCTAATAATCCTTTAACGGATTTGAAAACATAAATTGATAATGTGTTATGTGTATGCCAGGTTAAAGAGATGCGTTTTTAGTCTAGATTTAAACTGACGGAGTGTGTCTGCTTCCCGAACAATGCTAGGAAGATTGTTCCAGAGTTTAGGTGCCAAATAGGAGAAGGATCTACCACCTGCGGTTGATTTTGATATTCTAGGTATTATCAGCTGGCCTGAATTCTGAGATCGCAATAAACGTGAAGGACTATAATGCATTAAGAGCTCGCTCAGGTACTGGGGAGCTAAACCATTTAGTGCTTTGTAAGTAATTAGCAAGATTTTAAAATCTATACGATGTTTAACAGGAAGCCAATGCAGTGTTGACAGAACTGGGCTAATATGGTCATACTTCCTAGTTCTAGTAAGAACTGTGACAATTATGGTAAGGGGCGTTACATTTCCAACACACACTTCCGACGGTGTTTGACCAATCACAACGCACTGGGTCAGCTGGCCAATCAGAGCACTCTAGGCTTTTCGGAAGAAAAAGCGGTAGAAATCAGCGCATTTCAGGCAGACTGGGAATAGAGGTGCTGCAATAATGTACAGTATGTGAAAAGTTTTTTAACANAAGTAAAGAAGTTCATAAAGTCATTACTGCTGTGCTCTTTGGAAACGTCAGCAGTTGAATCTCTGTTTCTAGTTAATTTAGCCACTGTGTCAAATAAATACCTAGGATTATGTTTGTTTTCTATTAAGAGTTTTGAAAAATAAGTAGATCTAGCATTTCTTATAGCCGTTCTGTACTCAATCATTTTTTCTTTCCACGAAAGGCGAAAAACTTCAGTACACCCAACAAACAAAATAATGAACTTTAAAAAGAACATCATATGACCCCTTTATTTAGGTTTTTATTCACATATAAACATTGATTAATGCACATAGATAGACACGTAGAGCACATCAAATATGGCATCTCAACAATACTTGCTTGATGTGCGAGAACAAATGTCATTGGTTCTTGTTGAAACATCTGAACTTCCTTTTATCATATATGATGTGCTCTATGTATGTGCATTAATAATGTTTTTATTAAATTATCAACTGAAGCTTGAAAGTTTGGATGGAATGGACTTTCAATGAAGGGCAAAAAAAATGTCACTGAGCTCATCGTAACTGAGCTGATCATTCAGAAATAAATGATGACAGAATTTTCATTTTGGGTTGAACTATTCCTTAAAGTGTATTTACTCATCAGAAAAGCTCTGTCGTAAAGAGTGTTGGTGTTCTGGGACAGGGACATGGAGAAGGTTCTGGGGGAAGATCGGGAGCGTTTAAGGCGTATGCAGAAGAACCAGCCCCGTTTCTCCTCAGAACAGCGTCGAGAACTGATTGATCAGCACCACTGGATGAGGAGAGGAAGCTTACCCAATGCCATCAACGTCATGGTACTTGACTCTAGGGCTGAGCAACATGGAAAAATATTGTATCACAATTTTGCTCATGCAGTATCTCAATCACAATTGTGTTCATGCAGTTTCTCACAATCTTATGATGATTATTTTTCATGTTGGTTTCATGAATATTTTGCAACTTGCTGAGCAGTACAGCCAAACTAATTTCCCTGTTCAAAAATTTTCATTTTTTTCTGAATGACAGACCATATAGGCCAAAGTCAAGTCAAGTCACCTTTATTTATATAGCGCTTTTTACAATGCCAAAGTAGGGGCGGACGAAATGACCAAATTCTTATTTCACTTTATTTCATTATTTTATCTTAGTTATTCAAAATAATGTCAGATAAAATTTAATAAAGATACAAAGATGAAATAAATTAGGGCTGTGGGTTTAACATGTTATTTTAATTAATTAGTTATGACGCAGGGCAACAACTCACTGCATGATTAAGCCTATAGAACGCAGTTAGAATGACCCTAAAATTAAAGAAATCAGGGTAAAAATGCCACTGTATGAGTTATTGTCTCATATTTATGTCATGATATAATTAAGCAATATCACATCAGTAATGAGTGCAATATCACTGTGCTGTTTTTGTCCTGAATAGCATGAGTGCAAATGTGATATTGATTTTATACAACAGTTCAATAAATAAGAAGTTAATATTGTGTTATATTTTAGACACAGTAGTGTCTGCTTCTTAATGAATAAGTGTTTTGAGCAGATCAGTCAGATGAACCAATGATTCAATGACCCATTCATAAAGAGAGCCATTATTTACTTAATTCCTGAATTAATCAGCTGTTTGAGTGAATCAGCCTTTTGAACGAATCGAATGAATTTTATTGATTGACTCAATGACTTAGTCATTTAGGCCTTTACCGCCACCTACTGGCAGTTTTAGTTTCTTATTTAGAGTATCATTTCATTTTAAAAATATATTTAATATTTCCATATTTAAAAAAAAAATAATAAAACATTAAAGTTATAGTTCACCCAAAACTAAATAATTAATTTGTTGCAACATTGTCTGACTAATCAGGTTAAAGATTTTAACTGCTTGACAACCCTATTTTAAATGTTTAAGTTTCAGCAGGTCTATTTCGCAGCAGCATTCAAGTAAGATATTAAATTGTCCAATGTAAAAACAAAATACTGAGTACCGAATAAACTAAACATAAATACATTTTTATTAAAGCTACAAAAGTTATTCAGTCAATACTCAAGCAGTAAGTGATTTTCTTTTTTCTTGTGAAGCTTGTGTGTTTTTGACAGTTAAAGGACAATAAGACGCAAAAGAGAACTCTGTGTGACAGTCGGCTTTATGTGCGCACACTTCGAGTGTGTGTGTGCATTCAAAATACAAAATGTCAGCAAGTAAAATCATTTGAAAGTTGCAAAGCACTTTAAAACACATGCATATAATAAACTTTTGTGATGACAATGAACATTATTGTCACATGAACATAACTGCGATGGAGACGATAATCAAAAAACAGCCATAGAACTGCAACTGATAGAATATACACTGTGCCGCGATACTTATAATCTCTTAATAAAGGCATTGTGGAGACATATAGTCATATCGCACAGAGAATGCATTAAGATGACCTCAGAGAAGAGTGTTTATGGTAGATAGATGGGAAGCCTTGATTATAAATATTGATCAGAAATCTTAATTTGTTCTGAAAAGTATTGACAAACAATATTTCACCCAATATGTGCATAAAGAGCACCACATTGTTAGTTGGTAGTTGAGTTGGTAGAAGTATGGAAGGCCGTTTCAGCATAAAAACGTTCCAGCGTTACTCGTCGTAATTATATTTTTACTAGTAACAATTAAATTAAAGAGCTCTATAATTTAATTTGTACTAGTAACAATTACAATTACAGAGCTCTATAATTCAATTTTTACTAGTAACAATTATGATTATAGAGCTCTCTAATTCAATTGTTACTAGTAACTATTCCAATTAGAGAGCTCTACAATTCATTTATTACTAGTCATATGTCTCCATTGACTTCCATTCATTTTTAATTATAGAGCTCTGTAATTGAATTCTTATTAGTAACAATTACAATTATAGAGCTCTCTAATTCAATTTTTACTAGTAACAATTACAATTATAGAGCTCTCTAATTGAATTCTTACTAGTAACAATTACAATTATAGAGCTCTCTAATTGAATTCTTACTAGTAACAATTGAATTAGAGAGCTCTGTAATTCAATTATAGAGCTCTGCAATTACACATATCTTTAATGTGTATTTTTACTAGTAATAAATCAATTGAAGAGCTCTGTAATTCAATTGTTACTAGTAAGAATTCAATTAGAGAGCTCTATAATTGTAATTGTTACTAGTAAGAATTCAATTAGAGAGCTCTATAATTGTAATTGTTACTAGTAACAATTGAATTACAGAGCTCTATAATTAAAAATGAATGGAAGTCAATGGAGACATATGACTAGTAATAAATGAATTGTAGAGCTCTCTAATTGGAATTGTTACTAGTAACAATTGAATTAGAGAGCTCTATAATCATAATTGTTACTAGTAAAAACTGAATTATAGAGCTCTTTAATTTAATTGTTACTAGTAAAAATATAATTACGACGAGTAACGCTGGAACGTTTTTATGCTGAAACGGCCTTCCATAGTAGAAGTGGTAAGAGCACAATTAAATAACTCTTGCATGTGTTTGTGTAGGATTGTATGTACTGCGAGAATGATGTCTCTGCTCTGCTAGAAGAAGACCTACCTGATATGGAGGTGGGAATTTTGGGAAGAGTACAAGATGGAGGAGGATCTCATTCACAGGAAGAGAAGGAGCAACCAAGTGGATAATCTGTGTCTTGACATTGCACTAATCTCAGCCAGCAGAGGGCAACAGGTTCACACCTGTACTACACACTGAGTAAAATAGTCTGAAGGTATTTAATCAGATGTCATTTGTTAAAGATTATGAATGTGTTTATGTATGCGAGTATGTGTGTGTAAAGACAAAAGTATGCCAGATAGCTGACTGTTTAACCCAAAGATGCACTCTGATTGGCTGGAACTGCTGTCACATGACCCTCTGAGCACACTTTGTGGTTCTGTCTCTTTATAGTTTGCTCCAGTTCTCTTGTACTGTTTTAACATGTAGCTACAGTAATGTTTTCCTCTGTGGGATGATGCTCTGTGCACATATCAGAACATATGCAGATTACCAGACTATGTTTGTACCAGCTGACACTGGAATGAGGTGTAGAGCATTTATTCTATAGTATTTATAAATGAAAGAGTAACAGACCTTTTATGAACACAACAGTATATGGGCCAATACTAATGCATCAAGCCAATAATCAAAACCAGGAAATGAAACACCACCATACTGTGAGTTTGGGGACCATTCCAGCCAAATAAGCTGCTGCCAACAATTTACATGACCAGTCTATTCCGCTTACATTAATCGTGTCTTTTTTTGAACATGCACAGGAAAGATTTGTTGTGGGTGTTCAGGGATGTGCAATCATGGGAATTAATATTTTTGTAGACATGTTTGATATGTCATAAAGTAATTGTCCAAGAAATTGAAATTTCTACCTTTCATCTCTTCTTTTGTCTTTTGGCTATACAAGTGTTCTGTTCACACTGCAATTGTCCAACAGGGAACCAGTGACAGAAATCCTGTAAACTGTCTGAGCATTCCTGCACCTGAAAAACTCTCAAGTACTGAAGTTTGAATACTGGAACTGGCTCTCTACATCTCAGTTTATGATTTGTGAAGTATTGAAGCAAATGACTGTGCGACAACCTGAAAAAGAGCCATAGGGTTTTGGCGACTTCTTAAACAGTTGCAGTCAATGAACATTAGTTTATTCAAATTTGTTTGATAGTTTTCTTGAGCATGTCATTAGGTTTGTGGCAGTTTTTTCATCTTTTGTTTTTCATAAATGTAGTTAAACAAACATGTCTCATTATTCCTACTTTGTAATAAAAAGATACTTCTAGTTCTTTGTCAGCAGTTTTAATTGTCTGATTAATTGTCTGACTACATGGTTCCAATCAAATCGAATGACTGGCAAAAACTATTTGATTCTTCTTCTTTTTTTACTGGTAGGATTTGAATATACAATTGCTATTTAATAGCATTTACTATACAATATTTGAATTCTGACAGGCAATTACTATTTGATTTTTTTTAATTGTTGGA
>RJVU01001269.1:371093-381482 GCA_003731715.1 Anabarilius grahami | reverse complement strand
GTTTTTAATTTCTAGGCTTTGATTACTTTTAAAATGTATAATTTTACAAGGCGATGTTGTCTTTTAATATCTTGTATTTTTCTTTTTTTTTCCAAGCACCTATTTGACTTTGTCGGCTCAGATGAGATGGCAACAGAGGTGTTCTACATCCAGAGGGCCAGGGCGCCACGAATAAGGAGTACAACAACGGGAAGAATAATGGATTACATCAATGAGGCCTGCACTGTTTTTGTAACCTGGGATGATGTAATGGACATCACAGACATTGATGTGAGACTCATAACTATGAAATTCAAAACCTTATCAAATGCTATTTAGGAGTTTATTTTGGTTTTTAAATTTTGTGCCAGGACACACTGATTCCTGAAGAGAACATACATGAGAACTCATCTGGCTACTTGGATAGAACTGTCGGGTCACAAGATTTTACTCGTGACACTAACGAGTAAGTGGAAGTTTCCTAACTTATTATTATTGTATTGTTTAGTGTCATCTGCAATATTTTATTTGCTGCTACTGCATATGACCATAACTGTCTATTTATTGGTTTTTAATTTACTGTTTTGTTTTTCTAGACCAGATCTGAAAACATTACTGTCCACCCTAGTATCCAATGTATGTATTGAAGACACACCTAGCAGTAACATGATAAATGTATGCAGACAAAACGTAATGGATGGTGCTGTACGAGCCTTTGCGAGGAGAACTTTTACCCCAGAGGCCAAATTAAGTGTTTTATTTATGGATGACTTCAATCAAGCGGAGGGTGCAGTGGATGAGGGTGGGCCTAAACGGGAGTTTTTCAGACTCCTTATAATGGCTCTCAAGGAAAGCTCTCTTTTTACAGGGCCACTGAACACTAAAAATCTGTCGTTGGATAGCCGTGGTTAGTATTCATATATGCTTGTTTAACTTGCTCTTAACAAACAAATTATATTTCTGCCTTTTTTCTTTTTTTTTTTTCGAATGTAGATTTAAATTTATAATTTTATGCAAATATTGTCCAAACTTACTGATTAAAAAAAAAAAAAAACTTTTTCAATACTTTAATTCTTGCAGCATTACAGAAAGGTCTGTACAGAATATATGGAACAATGATTGCAGTGGCACTCGTCCATGGAGGGTTGCTTCCTTCCTTCTTTTCTGAGAGGCTGTACCAAAACCTGTGTTCTCTTCCATCATCACTGCCCACTCTTGAAGAAATCACTGATCTGGATTTGCAGTGCAAATTAAAAAAGGTATGTCAATGTTGATATTTTGGTCCTTATTCATAATTCAAGACAATAGTGAATGTATCACAAAGGCCTGCTTCTTCTAATAAACTGTACATTTCAAAGATCATTGAGGCAGAAGATTTGATGGCAGCTAGAGATGCCATTATGCAGGCTGCTGATAGCCTGTCCTTGTTGGGGTCCCTGGGGCATATTAACAGCATGGTGGAACGGGACCATTTAGTCCAGGCAGCCATTTCCTTCTATGTGGAAGGAAGGACTAAAGAAGCCTTACAACAGTAAGTGTGTGTGTGTGTGTGTATATTATATAATATAAATAATATAATNGGTTCATTTAACATTCAGCAGCCCAACATCAATTGGAACAAAGATACATATAAAACAAACTGCTTTTTAAGTTGGTTTAATATGTATAAGGAAAAAGTAATCAAATGTAAATGAACACGGCATATTCTTTACTGTATAAATTAAATACTTATTGATCCTTTATTGTTGTAACAGATTTTATGATCTGTTTTTGTATACACTAAAAACATTTTTTTGAAAGTTGAACTATAAAATCTCCCTTACTAAGGCTGAACTCATATTTTGATGGGTGTTCGAGTCTATGGAGCTATACGGGTAATCGAGTACCTCAGGGATGATGTATTTTTGTAGGCAAAACCTGGAAGCAAGTTAGCATTTTAGGACTTCCGGTTCCATCGTTCAAGTATTCTCATGAAAAAGTTTTAAAGTATTCATACACAGTGCAGACCATAATCAGCGAGCATGCTTTGAAATGGTTGTTTTCTAAATGAAGTTTGAGGAAGCTTGGTGGTGATGACGTTGATCCACGACCATGGTGTGCTGTAGTCCGTTTATAGCCAATGTTAGCCTTTTATATCTGACCACTTTATTTAGGCTTCAGAATGTATAAATGTTGTGTTAACTTGTACATATTATCTTCATAGACAAATGTGTAAGTGTCATAACCCTTATATTTTCTGCAACGTTCCAGAAGTCTATGGGAAAAATGAATAGGCTTTTGGTGGATCCGAAATGGTCCATATTAATATTCATGCATTTTATTAAGATTTGTTAATCATTTATGGCTTATGATTTATCAATTTTACTTTTGATTTCATGTATTTATGTATTTCTACTTTATATATATTAATTCTCATCATATTTTCAAGTATTTACACCCTTATGGTATATTTAAGAGTATGTATGCTTGTTATATTCAATTGTTTTTTAAAGTGTTCCAGTGTGACTGAGACGATTGTGCAAAACATGTCTGTTATTAATTCTGATGACATTTGAAAAAGTGTAAGATTTGCAAAATACAAGGGAAAGGCTCCTATGACGTCATGAATAAATCCATTTACCTTTTTGATTAATGAAAACAAGGTCTGAGTAAATTTCCCTATATGCTTATGATATAATATGGGCTGATTCGTTGATAATTGAGTCTTTTTGCTTTTTCTCTCCTTTGCTTTCCTGGGCTTCTGCTTCTTCTCTCTTATCTGTAAATGTCTTAATTATTGTTCTTCCTTTTTGTATATTCTGAACTTCATCTATTACGAACAACACTCAGATTTTAGAATGTTATTTATTTTACCTTTTGGTTTAATTAAATATTTTCATTATCGATTAAAGTTGCGTGTGAGGATAAATTTAATTGTAATGAATAAATAATTTTTCTTCAACGTTATCTACTGCCTGGATCTTGTTTTCCCAAGTTTTTGCATCAGCTTTCGATCGAGAGAACCCGTGTGCTGCTAACTTCCTGGTTGGTCTACAAAAACACGTCATCCCTGAGGTACTCTATGGAGAGTGCGCAGTTCTTCAGAGATATCTTGTAGATTTAAAGCACCTGCAGAAAAGGCATGAGATCTGTATGTATTTAAGGTTGGATGTAATTTGAGTAATTCATTGTATGATGATAAAAAGGAGAGTTTAATGTGAAAAAAACAGCTGCAATAAACCGAAGACATCAGTAAAGTTATGGTCATTTGGATTGGGCCCTCTACACTTAAGTTACAAAATTTATTCAAGAATAGTGTGTGATCTTTTGTTGTTTGATTAGCATTTAAGCGCAGAAAGCAGTGCTAGGATTATGCAACAGACATTATAAAGCTCAGTGCCTTAATGCAGCTGATAAACAATCTGTTTGTTATATCAGCCTTTTTTCTGAGAAAATTGAGCAAATATTGCCTGATTAAAAATTGTTGGCTGATACATCAGTGCATCCCTAATTTTTATTTGTTGTATTTGCAATTTGTGTACTTCCACAGTTAACCTGTAAAGGTCAACACAAATTGTAAACTTGTTTACAAAGCCTTCATTTTTCATGACAGTACCAAAGTGGTTGGAGGAGATTTTCTACTTTTTGTAAGGAAAAGTACTCGGTGAGATGTTCTTGGTTTTTCTTGCTGAAGAGCACACCTCTACCTAGTGCTACACACTTACATAAAAGGGTGCACTTGCTCCTATTTGAAAAAATACGGGGCCAGGGGTTGACCGACACTGGGCCAGTATTGCTTCACTGTATAATGATGGCCAATTGAGAATGGTACATCTGATTCACTTAACACAGTGGTTCTCAATGTGGGGAACACGTTCAAGTATGTGAATATCAGTTGCCATTCTGCCTTTACAAAGCTGCAATGAACGGCACTTACACTGAATCATTCTTCAGATTCTTGAGTTGTCACTGTCTGAACAAGCCCAAAAAGTTGCTTGCAATATAAAAACAGAACTCTGATGTTAGTTCTTATATTTTTCATTTACATTACAAAGTGAAAATTAAAAAGGGCAGTTTTTTTCATTTTATATGTATTCACATTTTTTTAAAGGTTTAAATGTGGGTGAGACCAAAAACTTTGAGAACCACTGACTTTTATATCACTTGGGTGTGCTGGTGTAACATGATTTTCTGTGAACATGTTTTCTAAATGTACCAATAGTTCTCTATATAACAGTATATTTTGGATTTTTTTTTTCTTTTGTTACAGATTTGCAGAAGGGCTAAGCACACTTGGTGTCCTGAACATGATGAGAATTCATCCCACCACCTTCAAGATGGCATTCTGTTTTTCAGATAAGATTCTGAAAGCTACAGACTTAATGATCCTGTTCCAAGCAGAACTGTCCCCTCCTGGTAGCAACCGGTGGCGACTGGAGAAAAAAGTGGAGGGATTTTGGAGAGACTTTCTTTTAGATGTTGAAGGTAAATGAATGATTTGAATAATAGTATCGTTTCATTTGAAGTGCTCTAAATTTTGCACAATCCTGTGTATCACATGTTATTGATTTTATTACTTTACTATTCTATAGATGGTGTGTTTGAGATAACACTAGATCAACTGCTGGTGTTCGGCTCTGGAGCTGACAGAATTCCAGCACTTGGTTTTTCTCCGCAGCCAACACTGAGTTTCATTCATGAGACAGGGCGGAAATACCCTGAGGCCAATACTTGTCTTGTAAAACTAAAACTTCCCATCCATAACACCTATGAGGTGTTCACAAAGTACATGTGTGAGGGCATTGTTCAAGCTCCCACTTTTGGACTGGCTTAAAGTTACTGTCTAATCCATAATGGATATTTGAATGTTCTGAAGAGCTGTTAATACAAATAACCCAAGTGTCTAAAGGGGAATGTATCAAATGACAGTGTTATTAAAAGTTTAGCTGGTAGGCCAAGCACACAATTTAAGGTTCTTGAATCACATCATCACATTTTGAGGTCTTGTCAAAGCTATTTGCACATTGTTGTGCGAGTTAACAGTAGAAATTGAAATGGTGGTTTGGAAATGCATACCCTAACAAACAGCTTTGTTTGTGCTACTTCAGTTGGATATTTGTCCACTTTAAAATATCATAAAATAAATTCTGTTAGCTGGTTTATGAAATTTGTAGTTGTTTTCTATGCAAATTAAGCCTGTGGGACTTATGCAACAGTAAAATACAATAAACAAATAGTAATCAGTGTAATGTAGTAGCAAGTGTTTCTCTATAACTCTAAATTGTTTAACTGACATAACTGTAAAGTACTTTTTCTTTAGAAGTTAAATGAGGTTTGTGTGAATTAGTGTAAGCAGTGTTTATTGTTATGGCACAATTGTGTTGCATTTTGTCTAATGGATATACTTATTACACAATAAAATCGAGGGCTTAAGGGTCTGTCCAGATAAACTAACTCCGTCCAATTTAGAACTGATTTTATTTTCCTGCTTGCAATCCTGCTGCTCCACCCTCCCGCCTGGGAGGTGGCGGTAATGCACCTTTTTAAGTAGGTTGCCAATCAAATCATTAGAAGTGGTAGAACATGTTATAATGTATTGTGATAATTATAAAGATGATAGAGAAATGTTATTTGAAGAGGATCAGAGGAAAGAGGATGTTGAAATCAATTTGAGATACTTGTTAAACTCAGAACAGAAAAGTAATAACAGAGCAGCGTTAATGCAATATTTGGGGAACACAGATTTAATTAATAGGATATGATTTTATTTTATTTATTTTTTGCCCATTTTTTTTTTTTCAAATAATATTTATATTTTCTTATATTTCATGTTTATTTCAATTAGCATAAATGTTTTAATAGTTTTTGTTATTAATTATAGCTAATGACCCTGCAAAACCACAGAACTGCATTACAGTAAATTTTCCAGCTGTATAAGTCACAAATATTTACAAAGATTCACAAATTATTTAATTTAGTCTGGGACACAATCTCAGGCCGGGAGTCTCACGCTCATCGAGGCCAATAAACCTAAAGCTATTGCTGAAAACAAAATTTACATTACTTTTAAGAATAATGTTGGAAAAGTGATAATAATGTGCCTCTTTTGCCCACTTTCATTTATCAGTCCCCCTTTGCAATATTAATAATGACAAAACATATATAAATAAATAAATAATTTAGCAGATGATTAACAAAACAATCATTACTGACAGCCCTAGTTAAAACATTTCAAAATTAACCTGCATTGTTATGAAATTTGTGATTAAATATTTTCCTATATTTTGTTATATTTGATTTCTTGAAAATCATAGGCAATTAAAATGACTTAATCTCCTGAAAACAATATCGCTTATAGTCTGATATTGTGAGCTGATCTATTCACACATTGTATAGTCAGCTGTATTAATTAAAAATCTTACCACTATCAAAAGTAAAAGCTCAGAATGACATATCCCAGAATATTATGTTTATAGATTATAATTATAAATTTTACATGCTTGAATTTGAAGTTGGTAGGCCTAATAATCGTGAACATAACATAAAATTGCGACTTTGGTGGTGTATAATTTGGTACAGTCATTAATCTCAAAGTGAAAGTGATTTTTTTTTTTTTTAATGGTTTTTAAACAGTAGGCTATACAGAGAACTTTGTATGCAATACACCATTTGTATCAAGGATATAATCAGTGTCATCAGAACACAGGAAAATAAAGGGAAAAAAGTTATTGATAAAGAAAATACGAAAACATAGGAAAAAACATGAGGGTAAGATATTAATTTATTGTGTTGCGACGTGCCCCTTCTCCGGCGTTGTTCTCACGCGTCTGTGTTGCGACGTGCCCCTTCTCCGGCGTCGGTCTCACGCGTCTGTGATGCGACGTGCCCCTTCTCACACGTAAAAAGTACACGACTGTTTCCTTTGGTTGGTAATCAATGGCACGAAGTGCCCCCCATAGGATACCAACTTGCAACTCTAGGATATGTAGCACACATTTTATCTCTGGTAAGTAAACATTTATTTCTCTGAATTATTTGTATTTCTATACGTTCACTATAGATAGTATGATGAATCATAATTTGAGTTAGCATTGTGGCTCCGTCATTGTTTTCATATAGCATGTAACTTAACTAACGTAGATAGCTAGCATTTTGATACGTTTAGTGAAAAAGCCAGGTTTTTATTTCCATTCCATTTCTAAATGTTCTGTGGGCTGTAATTAGGAAAGTAGCAGTTTACAATCATTGTCTAACTAGCTGTCAGATGCAATGTATAACACTTAACAATAATGTTTTATTGTGTAAATAACAATAACGGCGTTATTTCACAAAAGAATGATAAACAACATTTTTACAAAAGTTATTTTGTTAAATGTTAATTACGAAATGCACGACTGTTATTAATTTGTTAAACAATAAGTCTTTTTTTAATATTGTACATTAACCTGGTTAAGTTAAATATTAATTAAACGAATATTAACGTTGGTTAGTTGTTAATTATTGAACATTTTAATGTTGTCAAAACCACAAAAAACAGCGTTGTGCTTTATGAAATTGTGACAAATAGTAACGTTATAAATTAGAATAATTAAACACTGTAAAATGTTAATTGTTCATGATACCTAAAATATTTACTTTTTTTTTTTTTTACAGGGTAGTATACAGTGGTCATACTGATAGCTAGCTAGTTTATTTTTAGATTACATCATTTAAAATTCACTGCTAGCATGAAATTGTGTTAACACAATTAATGTTTTGTTCACCATTCTTGGTCTTTGTCATCATCTATCTTCAACCAGTGATGTTTGAAATCTATAGCCTATCCCAATTATGTTGTTCTACTTTTGCCTTTAGGCAAGCCATCAGATGACCCTCCAAGTCCAGACTACATTCCATCAAAACTTCCTCACAGACCTGACAACTCCAGAAAGATGGACCGATATCAGAGGTCTCTAAGACGAGCATCGGAGGTCTCTGAGACAAGCATTAGAGTTCAGCCCACTGAGGGAGTTGAGGACATGGACATAGATGTGACAGAAGTTAAGTCCTACAATGACATGTGTGTTGGAACTGATCTCACTATGAGGGATATAGAAGAAATGCAGAACCTGAATTCATCTTATAAAGACCAAGTGACAAGCCTACAGTCAAAAGTACAAACACTCACCTGTGAAAGAAAACAACTAAAATCTGACGTGGATTTAAAAGATGATCAAACCATTCACTTCTACACTGGCCTTCGCTCATCCAAAGTGTTCTTTGCACTCCTGACTTATCTCACCACTGCTTGGAGTCCGAGAACGCTGAGTCCTCCAACACCTCTCCAGTTTTACTTGGTCTTGATGAAACTGAGACTTGGCCTCACGCATAAAGATCTTGCCTACAGGTTTCATTGCAGTTGTGCAACAATCTCTGCAATATTTCATGACTGGTTAGACGTAATGTCACAGCGTTTCAGCTCTCTAATACATTGGCCTTCCAGGGAAGAGATTAAAAAGAGTCTTCCTGGCCTGTTCAAAAGCCCCCCATTCAGTTCAGTGAGGTGTATCATAGACTGCAGCGAAATTTTTATTGACCGACCAACATCACTAAGTGCAAGAGCGGTGACATACTCCAACTATAAGTCCCACAACACCATCAAATTCCTGGTTGGCATCAGTCCAACAGGGTCAGTCACTTTTCTTTCTAAGTCTTGGGGTGGGAGAGCCAGTGACAAAACAATCACCAAATCATCTGGTTTAATTGATCTTTTGGAAGAGGGAGACATTGTCATGGCTGACCGAGGCTTCAGTTTCCCTGAGTATTTTGCTGCGAAAGGAGTCCAGCTACTTATACCAGCTTCAACCCGTGGAAAGACGCAGCTTTTAGGACAGGAAGTGTCTGTGTCACGTCACATGTCAAGGATGAGAATTCATGTGGAAAGAGCTATCGGCCGCATTAAAAAGTACAGCATATTGCGACAAACACTCCCCATAAACTTGGTCAAACGAAGACGCAAAGACACGGTAGCAACTGTTGATAAAATACTACTGGTATGTTCTGCATTATCTAATTTGGACAAGTCATTAGTTCAGTAGAAAAAGACACATTAGACACTAACAAGTGGTTAGAAACCTTTTATTTTTTATTAATTGAATGATTGTGTACAGTATTAACATTGGTGGCAGATTTAAAACATGAAATGTGTCATTGTATATATTGTGTATATAGATTTATGTTTGATCTTTAATTCTTTTTTCTAACTATCTGCAATTATTAAACATTTGTTAATTAGAACATTTGCTGTACTGCATTTGATTGAATTTTTGATTGCATTTGATATTTCACAACAATTAAATTAACTTTTAACAGATCGCTAAGAAGGCTGTGTGTGATTTCACATTTATGTAGATTATGGTGAACATGCTGAACAAAACCATTGCTCACCTGGATGCCTTTTTAAGCCTACACATTTCAGATGAAACACCTTGTGACAGACAGAGCACTGTGTGACAGAGGTCTCAGACCTACATTTACACAAACAGGAAGTCTCTGCCATCAGAAATTGTTTCTTCAATTTGTGTGTGCAAATTTCTGTGAGAATGTGCTGTCTGTAGAAGAGATCCAGTTTTGGCCTGATCTGAGCCCAGTACTCTTCAGAGAACTCTACCTTCTGAGTGTGGCAGTCCTCCGTTGTCCAAACGACAAAGAAAGAAGTTTTGAGTTCACACACTGCCATTTGCCCCTGAACTTGTGCATAGTATGCATGGTTCTTTTTAAGCTCAAAGTTTTTCCCTAGACAGAAATCTTTGCTCTTAATAGCATCAGTTATGGACATATTTGCATATTTTAAGGGGCATTTTATTTCAAGTGTAGAAGGTGGGCAGCATTTGCAATGAACTATTCCATCTGGGCTGGCGCCTAAATGAGGAAACTTTGGATTTACTACCAGTCCAACTTCTTCCACTGATAAGCTGTCATGACAAGTCATCTGGTTTGAAGTAAAGGCTTCTCTAGCTAGTTTTTCACTGTTCTTACCCCAAGCTAAGGCTGGTGCATTTCTGCTTGACGTGTAGCCCATGATTTTAGATGTCACGCTAACATGACTTGTCTTGCATTTTAACACTTCATTAAAGTGACTTGCAGTGATTCGGCCCTGTCTCTGCTCAAACCATTGTTTACAAGAGGACTGACCCAGTGTACTCTTTTGGAGATGGTTACAATTCAGTTCACTAAAGTAAGCAGGGATGGTTTGCATGATTTTATCCAACTCCTTTTGTAGTTCAGCTTGTGACAGCAAACTATGCTTCTCATCAAACAGATGTGTAAGGGGTTTTGGCATGTTAGTTGCATCTACAGTGCTGTCAGTACAAGGTGTGTCACTCTGAACCATCACTTGTGCTTCCATATTAGAATCTGCCTCAGCTGTAGTCAGACTATCAACCCTGCCTG
>RJVU01001269.1:306256-370205 GCA_003731715.1 Anabarilius grahami | reverse complement strand
ATAGTGCCACAAAAAGGTTTATGAACTTTTTAATGTCTTTTTGGATATTGGAGTATTTTAAATTCTCAACAATCAATTACAGTGTTCTAATTTCAGTTGGTCCACCATTTACATAATAAATTCCAACAAATGTCAAATAATTCACATATAACCTGTAGCTGAGGCTTGGCGTCGCCCTCCTCGCCTCCCCCTCGGCTTGCCACGACCTACAAAGACCCTTTTAGAGGTCCGTAGAGGGTCTCCACCAGAGCCTGACCGTTTCCTCTCCAAAGCTGCTCTCTGTGTGTTGGAGTGAATATTTCTTGTAAGACTGATGATGTTAAACGTACCGGAACCAAAAGAAATGTAACTAGTGAAAAGAAAACACAACAGTGTGTTAGTAAGGTGTTAACGGCTTGAATGAGCCTTGGCATAGAAGTCTCTGCGACTCAGGGGGATCGAGCTCCATTCTTTCCAAATATATTCCCTCATTTACATATGACACAGAGCATGATAGGATGTTAATTGCTAAACTGCATCATGCAATATACCTGTCTGAAATCTAATACACTCATCCTTCCACATTCATTATGTTTTTACTTCAATTTGTCCCCCATCTGTATGTTATGTATGTATAAAATTATTGAGATGTATGAAAACTCTAACCCTGGCTTCAGCTAGAACGGGGTCATGTTTCAGTTCAAGAGCCATGCGTCTCCCCTCTTGGTAATGGGGGTCCTGTGAGTCAAGGATACGTCTGGTGGCCATTGCAACACAGACAGACAGACAGACAGAGACAGATAAGACAGACAAGTAGACAAAGACAGAAAGAGAGGAAAAATTGAGAAATAAAGAAACTGAGATAGATAATAGATAGAGATTGAAGAGATGGATAGAAATATAGATGGACAGAGAGGTTGTGAGAGATAGAGATAGAAAATGATGAAGATAGAGGTTGGCTCTTAAAAGTGCCTTTGGGTTTTGGGAATCAGGTGTATCTATAGGTTAAAGGTGAAGTTTGACACGATCTGCAGGAGAACAGAAAATGTTCATTATATAGTGAAGGCTAGATATGTTGAAAAAAGGTTTAAAATGTGTACCCCGATAGTGAGAGATACCCATTTTCTTAAAAAACTTAATAAAATTCAATTTTTTTCCCATTTTCTGTATGACTGCACAAAAGGCGCGTCTTTTTTCTTCTTTTTTTACTGTTAATATGGAAACCATTGGTCGGCCTTTAATTCGTTGCTCTAACATGTAAACCATGTGAGTCTAATGTCAAAGAAAAGCATCAATTATAACATTTAAAAAAGACGATCATTACATTCAAGTCTCGTGGCTTACCTGAGAAGTGGTTTGAGCGCAATGAAGGAGAATTGGCGGCCTGCAGAAATCACCCAATCGCGAAGCGGACTGGCTCTGTCTCCATAGCAACGGATGCTGAGGCTCACGGGTAATGCAGGCATCCACTAATTAATTTAAGTTATTTTTTATTTTATTTTAATTTAATTAATAACCACAACTAATCCCCCGTTCTCACAATAGAAGGAGAATCAAATAAAACGGATGGTCATGACATCGTATTGTTGAATTATCAAGCACACTTTCGTGTTTTTGTGTTGAAAGAAAGATGAGTATCTCATTAAAAGAGTCGGCGGTGGGTCATCAGGTAGTTTTATCTACTTTAACATAGTAAAAGTAGATAAGGCTCATGGGTACTGTAATATTTAGTCTACTGTTCGATTTGACACACCAAATAGATGGAAAAATTTCTCAGAAAAGAAAGCGTAGCACAAAGGTTAGTAGCCTACAGAATATAAAGCAATAAACACAAGGATACAATCTCCTGGTTAAATGTTGAGTAATGTAGTGCCTAAAGTTTAAAAATGAATAACAAATGAGAAAAAACAATGCTTCCGAGTGGCAGAAAGAAAACGTGGTGCAGACACGAAAGATGCCTCCTATTGAAATACATTAGATCGAAAGTCGTGCTGAGTGACACGAAAAAAAAGGGAAATTCGTGTCCACGAACACGAACCAATAGATTAAATGTTGTGACTATGTCACAAACTGCCATGAAACTGGGTTGAATGTTAAGACTGCAAACCCGGCGAAAAAAGCCAGCAAACTCGGGTTTGATTTGGGTATGCTATACAGCGGTCTCTGTAATAACTACAATTAATGTTTAAATATTAAATTTTCTGGCTAGTTTACTTTTTTTTATAATACACCATACTTTAACCCAAAATGAATAATAATAAAAAAAAAAATTATATTAATTTTCTTTCCTGACATAGCCTACTCAAATTCTTGTTAACAATAGAACCGCCAACGGGGTAAATTTTACCCGTGGCTGTTTTTCAAATGTACATAACAGGTTTTCAAAAAAACATTCAAGTCTCCCAGTCATTGACTTTTACTAAAATTGTGTAATTTACAATCCCTTGGTGTTAAAAATTGTTTAGATAAAACCAGATCATAAAACGGGGCATTTATACCTATAAGCGCCACGCGGGTCAAATTTACCCGCTATATAATGCCGGTATTTTTGCGCGGTCATTTTTGCGTCCCCTTATGTTTAAACATTGTACATTGCTAAGCAACTCCTTTCACTTACTGAATTAGCGGTCATCAGTTTCATAAATAAAGTCACAATGAGTAAAAGCCAGCGATTTATAGATGCCGAAGAGGTAGAAGCCCTAAATGCCGTGAGTGACGGAGAGTCTGATGGTGGTGAGATCAGTGACGCGTCCTGGGTCTGCTCAGCATCTGACGGCTCATCTGACAGCGATCCAGAGCCTCAGAGAAACATTAGACTGAGTCTGTTCTTCAGGACAGGATTTCTACAATAGTTACAGATCAGCATCAATAAACGTTGGATATAAATAATTAAGGTGAAGCTGCGCGCTTGAATTTGTCATCGCATCATACATCCTATGCAGTGTGGGGAATTATTATTGTTCATTATTGTCTATAGGTTATTTTTAGTAATTTAAATAACATGGGTTATCTTAATATATGATTAATAATAATATTACACCACCCAAATATGTATTTACTTCCTTCTAATTCTCGTTGCAGACTTGTTTAGCTTGACCGTTATGGAAAGTGATTAGTGTAGCCTGCATAAAAAAAGCCTTAAACATAAAACAACAGGACAAAAATATAGTTGATGACAAGACATAATCATTTCATGACTCTAGACACTTCTTTGTGAAGACAGTGACATAATACAGTGAAATAATATGTTCTTTAGCCATATAAAAACAGGTGTAATGTGCGTGGGTAAAATTTACCCGCATGGCGGTTTTAGGTATACAGCAACCCCCGGCGGTTCTAGTGTTAAAACACAGTAGATATGCTTATTCTATGCATTTTGAGCACTTTTTGTGTGAAATCATATTTATTTTGTCCATCAAAGGTGTACTTTCACTTTAATTGAGCGTTAGCAGCGCAGCAAAAATAGACCCAGTGCCGCGATCGCGGCACTGCTGCTTCTGCTCTGCTCCGTGCTGCCGCGCAGCCTCTGCATGCGGTGTGAATGCTCTCATCTGTTAACATGGGCGCCGAAAAAAATACGCTCTGCTGACTCGTGCAGTGTGAAACTATCTATCTCTCTTCTCTCATCCATCTCAAGTGCACTAATCTTTCATTTCTTTGCCTGTTTAGTCTTTTTTGTCACTTTCATTTCCCCTTCTTCATTTACAGGCCTCTCTGGTTCTTCCTCTCCACTTTCTGTCTGTTGTTCTTCGATCTGCTCTTCATCCTCTCTTCTACATTGTTCTCTGATAAAATGTCCTCTTCATCTTCTACAGCCTCATTTATGTCCTGACTCTCTGTCCCATCACCCTTGTGTCCTCTTGCTCTTTCTCTGGACTTTTGAAACTCTGTTCCTCAACAGGCCTCTCTGGTTTTTCCTCTCCACTTTCTGTCTGTTGTTCTTCGATCTGCTCTTCATCCTCCAGTCTTTCCTCTTCTACATGGTTCTCCAGTGTAATGTCCTCTTCATCTTCTGCTGTCTCTTTCAAGTCCTGCCTTTCTGCTTCATTACCTTCTGTGACCTCTTGTTCTTTTTCTGGACCGAAACCTTAAAAAGTACAATTAAAGTCATATTTAAAAAACAACTTTAAAATAAACTGCAGTTTAACATAGAAACTTGTATAGCTACAGAACTTACTGTACACATTAAAATATTAGACAAACATTGAAGTAACAGTGCTTGATTTACCTTGTAAAATGTGATCAGAGATTATGAGCGTTTTTTCCATCACCTTATGTCCCTCAGGAGGGAACTCAAAGGGACACTGGACCACCGCTGTCCACCTGTGGCCCTTTGAACACTTCCCCAGGAGCAGAAGAGGAGCATATCCCAGAGCTTTAAGATTTTCCTTCTAAAATAGAATTTCACGACGAGATCCACGGTGGATGTACCTGTGCTCGCAATTCCCAATGCAGCGCAGCAATTGTATATTCCGCCGGAGAGACGGCAGAAGGAATTTAGTCTCTGTAAATCCGTCGAGGAGTATTTAAGCACCACTTCTCTCTATAGGCTGTTTCTGGTTTGAGCGAACGCTGGCGGGTTTGGCTGCCGCTGCTCTCCAGTTTTATTTCTTTTAATCTTAGGTTTTGCCCATTCAAGGAGATCTCACCTGATTATTGCCGGATATTTTTTCATCGCCTGTTATGGTTGACCGACTCGGATTTGATTGCGTGGATCTATTGAGAACTGTCTGATGACCGTGAATGTGGAAGAGTGAATCCAGATTGAAATGTGGTGTTATATCATCTGTGCACTGGTGTGCTGGAGTTCTACTGATTGTTCTTCGAAGTGGGGTCTGTTTCCTGATCCCAGTGTGAACAATTCTCCAAATATGATGCTTAAATACTCAGACGGATTTACAGAGACTAAATTCGTTCTGCCGTCTCTCCGGCAGAGTAGAGCCAGCAGACTGCCGAGCGCTGAAAGATGCATGATTGAGCAACCGAATGTTTCCAAGATTGACACCCCGAAGATGGCCTTATTGAATGCAAGGTCAATATCGAATAAATCTTTTATTTTAAACGACTTCTTTACGTCTCACTCCTTGGACTTTTTATTTGTTACCGAGAGCTGGTTAAAACAGGGTGACTTAATGCCTCTTGCTGAGATAGCTCCAGTTGACTGTGCTTTTTTCAGTTCTCCACGGGCCTCTGGACAGGGTGGTGGAGTGGCAACGATTTTTAAAAACTCTTTTAAATGCAAGACTCTACCTAAGGACACTTTTTCAAGTTTTGAGGTCCAGTTATTGAAGGTTGATTTGATTTACAGACCCCCTAAATACACTAAGGATTTTATTCAGCAATGTTCGGATTTTCTCTCTGATCTGGTGACTCGGGCTGATAGACTATTGATTCTTGGGGATTTTAACATTCATCTCTGCTGTCCTCCGAAACCGTTGGTCAAAGAATTTGTAACTCTTTTAGAGTCTTTGAATTTCGAACAATCTGTATGTGGTCCAACTCACAATTTGGGTCACACACTCGATCTTGTGCTGTCTCGAGGCTTTTTAATCTCAAATCTGGAGGTTATTGATGCATGTATGTCTGACCATTATCCAATTTTGTTAGAATCCGAGTGCTTTCTCCCGTCAACTATTTGCTCCCAGCCTTCATGTCTTTCTCGATCTATTCACTCTAAAACTACAAATTTGTTTTCTGAATATTATTTTTCACATTTTAATAATACATTTCTTAACGAAACAGATACTGAATGCTTGGTTGAGGAATTTTATAAAGTATCCTCTGTAGCTCTGGACGCTGTTGCTCCGCTTAAGTGTAAAAGGTTAAAGGTTGCTGGCAAGCCATGGTTCAATAATGCCACCCGCGCTCTCAGACAAGCGTGTTGAAAAGCGGAGCGAAAGTGGAAAAAAGATAGGCTCCAGGTTTCATTTGATATTTTAAAATCCAGTCTGTTCAACTATCAAACGGCAGTACGGAAGGCAAAGTCTGATTTCTTTTCTCAATTAATTATTGACAAAGCGAAGAGACTGAAAGTACTATATGACACGATTGATTCTCTTCTAAACCAGACTATGAATTCTTTATCTGAAGCGTCTGTAGAGCTTTGTGATGATTTTTTAAAACATTTCACTCTAAAAATTAATGATATTAGATGCTATGTTGTTCACTGTGAACCATGTCAATTGCAACTGCCTTGCCCTATGAGTTGTCTGTCTAACTTTCAACCTGTTTCTCCAACTCAGTTAGCAGATATAATCTCTACTATGAAGTGTTCTGGTTCCAAGTTGGATATTATCCCGGCTCGACTTTTTAAGGATGTTTTTTCTACTATTAGTCCTATGGTAACAGCTATGGTTAACAGCTCTTTAGCCAAAGGTGTTGTTCCAGCTAGTTTTAAGCATGCAATTGTGCAACCTCTGTTGAGAGAACCTCAGCTTGATCCGGAATTGTGCAGTAACTATCGACCTATCTCTAAACTGCCTTTCATCTCTAAACTTTTGGAGAAAGTAGTGTTTTCACAGCTTCAGTCTTATTTGGATTCTTTTAATATTTTGGACATGTTCCAATCTGGTTTTAGATCATTACATAACACCGAGTCAGCTCTGTTGAGGGTCACAAATGATATCCTGCTTGCACTGGATTCAGGCTCTTGCGTTGTGCTGGTTTTGTTGCAGCATTTGATACCATTGACCATAGCATTCTTCTTAAACAACTAGAATGCATGGTAGGTGTCAAAGGCACTGTATTGCAATGGTTTGCTTCTTACCTCGAGAATAGGACTTTTTCTGTAAATTTAGGGAATTTCTCCTCGTCATCTGCACCTGTTTTGTGTGGTGTGCCCCAGGGATCAATTTTGGGACCTTTATTGTTTTCCCTTTATATGCTTCCCTTGGCCCTCATTTTTCAGAAATACAACATTTCATATCACTGTTATGCAGACGATTCCCAGTTCTACCTTCCAGTAAGGCTTGACACCACTGGTTCATCTGATGTCCTATTAGAATGTGTAAATGATATCAAGAAGTGGATGGCAAACAATTTTTTGCAGCTAAATGAGGATAAAACGGAGGTTTTAATTCTAGGTTGTCCTGCAAACTCCTCTCCTGCTCTGGAAGCCCAGTTAGGTCCTCTTTCCACAAATGTACACAAACAAATCAAAAACCTTGGAGTGATCTTTAACTCTTCACTATTTTTTTGATAAACAAATTAGTGCTGTTATTAGAGGAAGTTTTTTCCATTTAAGACCAATTGCAAAGTTGAAGCATCTCATTTCAAGCAAAGATTTAGATGTTGTGATTCATGCTCTTGTAACATCACGTTTAGATTATTGCAACTCTCTTTATTCTGGTCTCCCTCAGTCTTCATTATCATGTGTGCAAGTTGTTCAAAATGCAGCCGCAAGATTTCTGACTGGGTCTAAAAAGAGGGACCACATCTCACCCATTTTAGCATCCCTTCACTGGCTTCCCATTAAATTTAGAGTTGATTTTAAGATCCTTATGTTTGTTTACAAGGCATTGTCTGGCCATGCACTCGGTGTCGCTATAAATCAAAGGGTGATCGGGCCGTTTCTGTGGCTGGTCTGCCCTATCATGTGAGGTCTGCTCCTTCATTGGACATTTTTAAATCTTTTCTTAAATTGTATTTTTATTCTTTAGCGTTTGGAAACTTGTAAATTATTCTTGTGTAAATCTGTTTTGTACTTTGTACAGCACTTTGGAACAATCAACATTGTGTTTAAATGTGCTTTATAAATAAATGTTGTTGTTGTTGTTGCTGTCAAGAGTTGAGGACCTTCCTTTTTTCAGACCATTTGACTTACAAATATCATATGGTTTTGAAGAACCATATTTGTACATTGTTCCAGTGCATAAAGATCTGTAATCATCTTGAACTAATTTCTGATTTGTCGTGGAGCACAAAATCTAAAATTATTTGGTCAGTTGAACTGATACTTGACTGCTTGTTGCTTTTGGGCATGTTCAAGCTTAGTGTAAGAAAGAAAGTTTAAGAATGTTTGTCAGGTAACCAAGTTTGAGTTACATACATAATTTGTCATAAAAGTCATTGTTTTTATACTGTTTTATATGCACTTGTTTCTGATTTGTCAGAATAGCAAAGTTTATGAAGTTATAACAGATTTTATGAAATGATTTTATTTTTTTTAAATTGCAGTGTTAGCGCCCTTTATTTTATTTCTGAAAAGATGCTCTTGTCAAAAAGCACATTTCATGAATAAAAATTTACTCTGAGTAATGTACATATTTCACACTTTTAAAAGTGTTATTTTAACTCTCAAATGGAGGGAGTCATATATACATTTAAGGAGTGTTAAATCTGACTCAAATTGAGTGAAATGTACACTGGCTTTTTTGCTGTGCAGGGGCAAAACTGCATCATACAGCTATTTTAATCAAGAAGGCAATGATTGCAGTCGAGTCCGAAAAAATGATTCTGTCCTTTGGCTTCAACAACCGCCAACAGAGATACAGAATAGCGGCCATTACTGAACTGCAGAAGGCCCATAAAGCTGCTGCAAAGAGGCTGCCCAATACACAAGTGTTATTTCCATTTATCAATTTTGTGAAAACACTACAACTCTATGAGCAAATTATGATCGAACACTTGAACACTCACATCAAGAAAAATACCAGCTGTATCCCACCACTCCCTGCGACACAGTTCCTAGTCGAGAGCGATGGGACACACTGTAGGTCTCTTACGGCCAAAGCAATTCTACAACACTGGAGAGCTCATTTAAACTGTTAAGAGTTGTAAATCCCACACAGGAACCAAGTAAATTAATTGTGAACCTCTCAAAGAACGAAGTTTCAGTTATCCAAGGAACAGTGTGCGGTCTTGCTCAGGGGCCTACCTATCATCCCCATGGAAAATCCAACTGGAAAAGATTTACAGGCCTATTACCGCCGTATAAAATTAGAAACTTTCTTTAAGGGCAAAGAGAATCAAAAGTCTCTTTTACAAGTGCCTCTAAATGGTCCCCACATTTATCTAGCCTCCCTAAACAAATCACAGTTAATCAGGGCAGATCACTATGCACACAAACAATTACATCTGGGTCTTGACATTACAGATAACCTCACCAGAGGAGAGAGAAAGGCACTCACAGAACACCAAAGAAACAGGGACATTATCATAAAACCTGCTGAAAAGGGAATGCAGGGACAGAGGAGGGACAGAGTTTGGGAGGGACAGAGTTTAGTTACCTAAAATCCACAAAGAGACAGAAAAATTGAGTATCCCAGGAGAAATCCCTCCATGAAGACTTATAGTCTCAGACTGCAATAGTGACAGGGGGGGTGGGCGCCCTGGAGACCTCATGCCGGTGCAGGGAGAGGCATGGGTTGGAGCGGGACGCCTCGGCGGGTCAGGAGACGCGGGACGCCTCGGCGGGTCAGGAGACGCGGGACGCCTCGGCGGGTCAGGAGACGCGGGACGCCTCGGCGGGTCAGGAGACGCGGGACGCCTCGGCGGGTCAGGAGACGCGGGACGCCTCGGCGGGTCAGGAGACGCGGGACGCCTCGGCGGGTCAGGAGACGCGGGACGCCTCGGCGGGTCAGGAGACGCGGGACGCCTCGGCGGGTCAGGAGACGCGGGACGCCTCGGCGGGTCAGGAGACGCGGGACGCCTCGGCGGGTCAGGAGACGCGGGACGCCTCGGCGGGTCAGGAGACGCGGGACGCCTCGGCGGGTCAGGAGACGCGGGACGCCTCGGCGGGTCAGGAGACGCGGGACGCCTCGGCGGGTCAGGAGACGCGGGACGCCTCGGCGGGTCAGGAGACGCGGGACGCCTCGGCGGGTCAGGAGACGCGGGACGCCTCGGCGGGTCAGGAGACGCGGGACGCCTCGGCGGGTCAGGAGACGCGGGACGCCTCGGCGGGTCAGGAGACGCGGGACGCCTCGGCGGGTCAGGAGACGCGGGACGCCTCGGCGGGTCAGGAGACGCGGGACGCCTCGGCGGGTCAGGAGACGCGGGACGCCTCGGCGGGTCAGGAGACGCGGGACGCCTCGGCGGGTCAGGAGACGCGGGACGCCTCGGCGGGTCAGGAGACGCGGGACGCCTCGGCGGGTCAGGAGACGCGGGACGCCTCGGCGGGTCAGGAGACGCGGGACGCCTCGGCGGGTCAGGAGACGCGGGACGCCTCGGCGGGTCAGGAGACGCGGGACGCCTCGGCGGGTCAGGAGACGCGGGACGCCTCGGCGGGTCAGGAGACGCGGGACGCCTCGGCGGGTCAGGAGACGCGGGACGCCTCGGCGGGTCAGGAGACGCGGGACGCCTCGGCGGGTCAGGAGACGCGGGACGCCTCGGCGGGTCAGGAGACGCGGGACGCCTCGGCGGGTCAGGAGACGCGGGACGCCTCGGCGGGTCAGGAGACGCGGGACGCCTCGGCGGGTCAGGAGACGCGGGACGCCTCGGCGGGTCAGGAGACGCGGGACGCCTCGGCGGGTCAGGAGACGCGGGACGCCTCGGCGGGTCAGGAGACGCGGGACGCCTCGGCGGGTCAGGAGACGCGGGACGCCTCGGCGGGTCAGGAGACGCGGGACGCCTCGGCGGGTCAGGAGACGCGGGACGCCTCGGCGGGTCAGGAGACGCGGGACGCCTCGGCGGGTCAGGAGACGCGGGACGCCTCGGCGGGTCAGGAGACGCGGGACGCCTCGGCGGGTCAGGAGACGCGGGACGCCTCGGCGGGTCAGGAGACGCGGGACGCCTCGGCGGGTCAGGAGACGCGGGACGCCTCGGCGGGTCAGGAGACGCGGGACGCCTCGGCGGGTCAGGAGACGCGGGACGCCTCGGCGGGTCAGGAGACGCGGGACGCCTCGGCGGGTCAGGAGACGCGGGACGCCTCGGCGGGTCAGGAGACGCGGGACGCCNTATATATATATATATACCCACATTTTTTTGTGTACTTGTTTAACTAGAGGGCTAAATGTCCTCACTAATATAGTGTAATATCATAATTGATTTGAGGACATTTTAAATAAGTTAAAAATGCTCACAAATTGGCCAAATCTTTTTTTTTTCCTAAAATGTTTTTAAATTGCTTAAATCTAGGGATTTGTACAGGTTTTGGGGATGGTTGGGATTTGGCTGTTTGTGAATTTATAGCATTACCTGCAATTTATAAAATATAAATGTTTACCTTCAACTTATGTTATGTCTTATATTTTCAGATACCTAGCCACTGGAGACTCCTACCACTCACTCTCCTATCGCTTCAGAGTGGGCTGGTCTACAGTGTCCACCATTGTCCCTGAGGTGGCAAAGGCTATCTGGGAGGGCCTGGTCCATCAGTACATGCCAGTGCCACAAGAAGAAGATTGGCAGACGATCGCCCACGACTTTAATGAGCGCTGGAATTTCCTAAATTGTTTAGGGGCCATTGATGGTAAGCATGTGGTCATCCAAGCTCCACCCAACTCCGGCTCCCTTTTCTACAATTATAAAGGAACTTATTCGATTGTATTACTTGCAGTAGTTGATGCCTACTACTGCTTTAGGGTAATCAATGTGGGTGATTATGGTCGCGGAAGTGATGGTGAAGCCGGCACCCTTACAATCCCACCAGATACCCATCTACCAGGTGCTGAACATGTTGGCCCACTTCCTTATGCTTTTGTAGCAGACGAAGCTTTTCCACTCCGTCGCCATCTTCCCTTTTAAGGGCCACAAGAGTTTTACAAAAGGGTTTTTCCAGTTCTGTGTGTATTGTGTTTCTTATTTTTGTGCATGCTTAATCTTCCTATTTAAATTATACTAGATAGAGAATTCAATAGTACTTTTGAAAATAATAAGTTATACAACAATCATATCTAAAGCAGATTTATCTTAGTACCGGTTGCTTAAACAACAATGCATGGTAGCAAGTAACAAAAGTTCAAGTAAATGAGTATTCAAAAAAAAAGTTTATTATAGAGGAAATATTAAATGTATGCTGTGTATGTTTTTAATGTTTGGATAGTGTGCATAGAACAGCGTGTCGGTGAACATGTCAGAACATAATAACATGAACTATGTCTAGTGTAGCAAGTAAGAGAACAAGTATGTGTTGGTGGTTTACATAGAATTGTGTGTGTGTGTTTGTGTGTGTGTAAAGAGGTCCAGTCAGGAGGTCCACTTGAATATTTCTGCAAGAAAAGGAGAGACAAGTAAAATGATCTCAGTTTACTTAAATGCAACATTGCCATTATTCACAATAAATAAATGAATCTCCAAAACTCAAAGTTAAACTCTGCCTCAAAGATTAACTGGTGGATTTTTAACTTTGTGAGTTCCCTGCATTTAGGCTCAAGTCTTTTCAGGGCTGGCATCAAACTCTGCAGAAACTGCATGTCAGGATCTTCTGATCCAGCAGGGGCAGGACAGTTGGAGGTTTCTATTGCCTCTATTAATGTGATAGTAACGCCAAGGGCGTTTTTCGTGGCAGCTGCTCCACTTTTTCTTTTCTTCTCCTCTCTCCTTTCCCTGACATAAACATCACGGAGATCCCTCCACTTCTTCCTGCACTCATCCACTGTTAAGTTTAAAAACAATTGTATAACTTTGTAAAATCATGTTAACTTAAACATACTATACTTTGATATGTCATTTCAGTGTTGGGTAAGTTACTCTTAAAAAGAGTGTAATTAGATTACTGTACTAATTACTCTCACTAAAAAGTATTTGTCATGGAGACGAACTCTGTGGTTCCCTCCTCTGGCCATCGGAGGGAGCCTTCTCCAGAATACTAACTCTTTCACACTACATCTCCCATAAGCCCGTGCCTTGGACTAATCACTGCGCAGCTGTTACCCATTACCTGGACTATTTAAGACCCACTCACACTCCACATGATCGTGAAGTCTTGTTTTGCCATGGTGAACATTACTAAGCGTTATCTATCTGTCTGATTGCCTGTCGCTGATTCTGCTGTTACCGACCCTTTGCCGCCTACCTCAGACCCTTGCCTGTTTGCCTGACTCTGTGAGTGTTTTCTGCCAGCCCTGACTACCTGCCTGTTCTTTGACTACGATTCTGCCTGTTCCCTGTACACCTGTTTGCCCCTGTCTGACCCTGCCTGTACGACTACGATTGTTATTAATAAAGCATGCAAATGGATCCCTGTCAGAGTGATGATTCGTTACAGTATTGCATTACTAATTACTTTTTAAATCCCACATCAACATCCACCAGTTGAACAATACAAAGATAGACATGAAACTGCTCTTTCATTCTTTCAAATAAATAATATACAATTGCATACATTTTTACTATTGTTTTATATAATTGTTATGTAGTCTATACAGTATTAAAAGCAGTGACATTAAAAATGACTAATTAAATTACAGGAACATTAAGAGTAATCCCTTACTTTACTTTCCAGGGAAAAGTATTTAAATTACAGTAGTTAATCACCAAGTAATGAATTAGACCCAACACTGGTCATTTTATAGCTAGTTCATATTACATTAGCATATGAGCATAAACTTTAAATTTGAAATGAACCAAAACTGTATAAACTGTGATAGCATTGTTCATTGTTAGTTTGTTAACCACTGTCTCAATAAATTTGTAAAATGTGGAATAATAAATACATGTGAATACTAGGCTAGATCGGGCAAGATGCTAATTAAGGCATGACAAGGATTTGCATACATTCAGCACATTTGGCAAACAAAACAAACCTGACAACCTCATCTTACTTTTGTGCTGGTTCCAAGCCTCATTTTTCCTATTAAAGTCTCTGTATGATTCTAGAGAAGTATCATACAGAATGGGGTTTCCTGAGACCGCGAGGATAAGCTTCTCTCCCATGTTGCCGTGTACGATCATAATGAAATTTCCGTGCAACTGCCACTAGGGGGCAAATTCCGACAGTCGTGTCTGAATGTCGTGTGCCGTGGAAAGGCGGCTTAAATCTCGCTCTCCGTCTGTTAAAGCAAAAAAAAAAAAAAAAAAATTTGCTAATTGGTAGACTTCAACTTTCCTCCAAATAGCAGCATTTTTCTTTGGTTCATTAAGGATCGTGCGCTTTCAGTGTTTTATTAAATAAATTATATGTTGGGACAATATAATTCACCTGAGTGAGTGAGCGAGGGGGATTCAGATGAGGACAGGGGCAGAGCTACGGGTGGGCAGGCCCACCCAGATTGACAGCTTGCCCACCAAGTCAGATCCAGGGAAATATATATATTATATGGGCGTCGGAACCATTGTAACCATTGTACTTTTTAAGACCATATTGGACCCACTCACTTAATTCAGCATTTGTCTAATCCCCCCCAGGTGATGCTACTCCACAAACCACCAACAGAACATAATCAAAAATAGAGACCCTGCGTACGGCCCTGCTTCTTTTCTATCGAACAAAATCAAAGGTAATCGTGTATTCCTCCAGTTGCGCGCTTTGAGACTAAACTTTGTATGCACTGTGTGATCAATGTGTGAAAATAAATGGGAGCAAAAATGCGATTGAATGTAAAGGTTTGTGTCTCGTTGTTCTATTAAAAAAAATAACTACCGATTGATCGCCATTTTATCTAGGCTATCTCTCTCTCTATCTCTCTCTCTCTCTATATATATATATATATAAATTGCATAAAAAAAATTGGGAGGGAGGACCCACTCACATTGTTTTTGCTTCCGACGTCCATGGATCGCCTCTTATTTAACGAATTTCTTATCGAATGGAGATGTTTCTTTCTTTTAAGTAGCTTACAATTATNATTTATTTTACAAAAGTACAAGGTTTTGTTGTTATTGTGAGCGTACACGAATAAAAGTAGACCATTTGGAGTCTTGACGAAAGACTTGTTGTTTCTGTCATGAGGAAAAAATCCATCAGAACGCGCCAGCGCGTTCGTCGGCCAGAGGGATAAAACTAGCCAATTTAGTTTCATATTTATATTTAAATATTAGGGTATAGAGCCTATATTATTTGTTAAATTTCACCTATGTTGATTATGAAAAGTAAATAGCATGATGGATCCGCAATGTTGGGAGACATGCAGCGGGTCAGACATGAGTTTGACCACTTCATTAAGTTTTGTTTTATAGTAAGCCTTTCTTTAAAGTGAATTTCGTTTTGTAGAAATTGTATCTTAATTTCAATCACTGTTTCATCAACCAATTGCCTATATTTAATAAATAGGAAGAAAACCAAAAACGTCGGGTGGAATGTATTGAAGTGCGTAACAAACGAACATGTGTCTGTGGCCTTTGAATAAGGCTGAAGCAATATTCTGTTTTTAATGAATTTCTTAAATAAATAATAATAAATTTATACTTATGTTTACATGGACGCTAAATAAAGTGATCGGGTTAATGTGTGAGCGTTTGTCACAAGTTTCAAATCAGTATTTTTTAATCGTAAGCTGACTTATTTTGTTATTTTTATTTATCCATATAGCTGCCTGTTACCATGTCAGGTTATTTCCAAATATGTGATTATTATTATTATTATGTTATTTTTTTAATCAGTTGGTGCTGTTGGTTCAGGTTGGAACTGCAGTTTTGTCTTGTTCTTATCTTGTAGATTTACTTGAATTGATATTGTCACATAATATTATATTAAATAACGTGATTTGAACTTGCCATACCTTGACTTTTTGTGAATTGACGCCACTTAGGGACGGTTCATAATTTTTTTTCCCCTCCCAAATTAAGCCAGTTGAAAAACATGGGATGATGCAAATTATTCTGGCCCACCCACACTTTGAGAGGCCCAACCACAATCCACTTTCTGCCTCCGCCACTGGATGAGGACCGTGACGTCAGCAGCTCTGATTGGCTGAAGGCAGTGAGCAACAAAATCTGATTGGTCACAGATCAAGTTGAAGAGACATTTGAATTCCGATAAGTCTCAAGTTCAACCACTCAACATATTTTTTCGCATGTCACGTTACTTGTGCTGTTGGTGTGTTGTTCAATATAGATTTGTGTGTACAATTGTAAAATGATTCTGCCAGTGTAAACTTAATAAACATATTTACACATGGAAACTGTAGGCTACACTGCATATATTAAATGGGCTTGTAATGCATTAGTCACACTGAAATAAATAAGCACAAGTAATAAAATGAATTCCAAGGATGAATAAGTAAACTTAAAAAATATACTTACATTTAACTTTAGATATACTACAACTTCAGGATATTAAATAATGTATTTTTTAAATATACTTTCAGTGCATTGTTACAATGATCATTTTCAGCACACAGTTAAAATATACCTCAAATATATTTTTATAAAGTGCAAATAAATACACTTTTAAAAAATAAACTGAACTTACACTTCAATTATATTTTTCTAAAATATATTTGTTTTTTAGAAAATATACTAAATTACAATTATTTTAAATATGATACTAATACACTTTTTATATATTTAAAGATAGTACATTTTTTGTTAGTATATTTACAATGTACTATAGAAAAAGGGAATATATTTAAAATATAATAAAGTATACTTTTTTCACTAGGGAAGATTTTCACTGCATGTCTTTAGTAAATCCTGAAAAGTAGTTTTTTAATGCCAAAATAGGGTTTGTGCTAATGCAAACTGTTAGTAAATCTTACATTATTTTCTAACTGATTGTATAGTTTAAACTTGAGATCCATGCTTGCTTTGGTTTTGTCTTGTATTTAATATGATCACTGTCTGTTTGCCTGTTCATGTTGTTGTCTCCTGATTGTATATTTGTAACTGTCAATATTATGTAAAGTGTCCTTGGGTTCTTGAAAGGCACTAATGTCACACCCTCACACCACATGGACTTTCAGTTTGTTTGTTTTCATCAGTCACATGTGATCCTTTGTTCTGTTTTCCCGCCACAATCAGTCACCATGGACGCTGCACTAATCATCACAGCTGTTTATCATTTTAGCAAATCATCTGTATATATAAGTTCAGTTCATTTGTTGTGTCTTGATCTGGTTTCGTTTCAGTTAAGTGTGCCTCTAACTGTTTGGATTATATTAAACCTTGTATTGGAACTTTATTCGTCTTGGTCTTCATCTGCCTGCCTGCATACGCACAAACTATATAAATAAAACATAATGATAATAATTTAAATATATATATATATATATATTGCACATTAAGATGAATTCTAAGTTAACATTCTAACTATTTTCTTGAGAATATTTTCATGTCTGAAAAAGATATTCTTGACTTGAATATCAGATTCGTGAGTCTTTGCTTACACTTGGATTTCAAAACAACTTTAATTTGTAATCACATGATTGTGTGAAAATTATATCAATGCCTGAGATGCATATCACACTGAAGTCACAGATGGTAAAAGCAAACAATTTTACAACCATGCCCCGTTTTAATTCCCCACATGATCTCTCCTTCATAGTTTTAATAAAACAAAACATCTCCTTGAATTTTGTTCTTTTACAGACCTTACGATCAAAGATGAATAATCAAACATGAGTAATACAGAATATTTGCCCTGGATAACCACCAATAGGATATCTGACTTCTTTCACGAGTGGCGAGTCATGCAAAAGTAAAACTTTTTTTTTTTCCATTAGTATAGTCTTGCTGTTTAGTAAAAAAACTCCATAACTACTAACCAGCCATCAACCACTCAAGATGAGCAGAAGAAATCATGCTCATTTTGCATCTGTATACGGAATGTAGCATTGGCCTTCTCCACTTTTTCAAGTGTGTCCAGATGCTTGTTCAGCAGATCTTTGTAGTGCTTCTCAGGATGGCCGTCCATATTCTCCTTCTTCCAAGTGTAGTATGCATTATTTGAAGGTGTTTCGAGATTTTTAGCCAGCCATGTCCAGAGTCTGGCACAGGGCAGAAGACCCACAGCAAAGTACAGTGGATCTTTCATTAGCTCATTGTAGACTGACAGATAGTTCAACATTTCTGGAGTTGGCTCAATGTTAGGCTCACTCTGTGGAAATGAGAGTATTAAGCATCTTCAATGAATTCAGAAGCATTTAGAAAGTCTTTGATTTCTGTTCTTACCTTAAAAGAAAATCTTTTAAGCATGAAGTCAGTATATTCCTTATAACTCAAGTATCTGGCTTTTATGAAGTCCCCGAGGTCATCAGGCTGGATTTGATCTTTACTCATCTCCTCCAACATTTTTGTCACCTTCAGTATGTAGTTAATGTCTTGCATGGTGAAGCTGATGTATCGTTCTGCCTGCAGACTGCCACTCTGCATTTGTTGTAGGAAGTCTACCTTAAGTGTCTCCGAGGCAATGTCAAAGCTGCTCTCCCAGAGATATTCATAAACATCATCCACAGGTATAATTTCCAAACTGTTCTTGGGGAAGCTAGAGAGTGTGTACCTGTTACACACACAAACCATTACCAAACTGAGTTATATACAATTTATCATGCATTTCTGATTAGCAAAAGTCCTGATAAAAATCAAGGGCGGGCCATTATATTAAGATACCCATTTATTTTAGAAATTAAAGTGTTTTTAGATTGGATTGTCTAAAGCATGTGTGTTAAATAAAAACTCAGTATTCATGCCAAAGTTGCTGTATCATGAAAGTAAAAGACCTTACCTAAAATATAAGAAACTAAAAAAAAGAAAGGCCACAGTCTTCATGTTTCTTGGGTATTGACGTGCACTTGTCTACAGCTCACTTTATCTTCCTCAATCTCCAATCCAAGCACTACAGTTTCTGCAAAGAACCAGTTTTTATATATGCTCGTTTATTTCATAATACATAGTTACAAATACAAAAACAGTAGCCATAAGTCAAAGTTGCAGTTTAAAGTTCCAAGGAACTTCTACAGAAATGGACTAGATCAGCTGTCCAAACAAGTTCAGGCTCAAAAGAGTGATTCATTGGTGAATGGGGTGTAGCTCATGCCCCAGAAAACAACGACAGCGCGCTTGGAATAAATTAAGCATTTCTTAACATGTAGGCTATTGTATCAAAATAAAGTAACAAGAAGAACGTCGCCCAGCATAACAAAGTAAAAGTACTTTTTTTTCATTAGAAATGTACTTGAGTTAAAGGAAAGAGACGGCACCAACTCCTGCGAGGACTTCAGAAGACGCAATCATCTGGATCAACATGCACATTCCCAAATTTCTATACATCCTAATTATTGTTAATATGTAATTCATTTTTCCAGGAGCTCATTGCTTCTACCTTCAGTTAAACTGCTAACAGTGATTGTAAATTAATTGCTTAAATTATTACATTATTTGCTAACTGCATTCTTTAAATTGTAATGTTGACATGCATTCTCTGTAAAGCTGCTTTGAAACGATATGTATCGTGAAAAGCGCTGTACAAATAAATGTGAATTGGAAAAAAATGTGAAAAAAGTATACCCACATTTTAAATCTACTCTTAAACGTAAAGGTTTTCCCAAAATTTACTCAGGTAAATGTAAACAAAGTAAATGTACTTTTGTTACTCCCCACATCTGTGTTTAACTATTATGCCACCCACAGCTGGAACTAGCTTCCAGAGGATGTCAGATGTGCCTGTCAGTAGTTACCTTTAAGTTCAGATTAAAAACTCTTAAAATCTGTTTAACGGTGCATTTTATGATTGAGCACTGTTTCTGTGCTGTACCAGTCATGCTACGCTGTTCTTTTCTGTCCATTGAAACCCTCCATATCTGTATCTTATTATAAAAAAAGTTTTTTTCTAACTGTTTAACAGTCTTTTGAACCAGAGATATTTCAGTTCATATTCATTATGTACAAATGGCGAACCTCTCATCAGTCATGTTGCAGTGGTGCATTCAGTGGCCTATCACACTCCTCCACTCGTGTGTAACGTGTCTGGTCCCACGACGAGTAAAGCAACGATCACGGCACCAGTGTGTTTTCTGCGTTGTGTCAAATCAAGGACTGACTGCGAAAATTCTTGCCATCAGGTCTTAGATCTTTGCCATTTTGTTCTGGATGACACAAATGGAAATATATATGAGAGCTTGTGCAGCATATAAACCAGTGTGCGGCAGCAGTGCACAATGCTGAGAAAGAGAGAAATTACAGATATTAAAAATCACGAAATAATCAATGAAACATCTGAGTGTACATCACAGAGGGGCTTTGAATCACAATTGTACAAATATATCATGTGAATTCATCTGTTACATGAAGTACGGCCCTAATTGAATCACCGCAAAACTTGTGCAGCCTACTGCTGTGACGTCTCATGCAGACTGGGAAGCAGCAAAGTGCACAAACCCCCAAAGTCAGCATGGTGGCAGGTATCTCCAGATATGGTCATGGAATCGCAAAATAATTTTCTAAAATACACACCTGCTACGCCGATTCTGAGCTATAATACCCTAAAACCTGACTGAAAAACTTCAAACTGAGTTGTTTTTCTAAAAATGTTTGTAATTGAATAAAGACTAACTTCTCTAAGACTTTAGAGAGAAAAAGCTGACCGAAATCGGTCTAAAACTAGATAAATCTGCAGAATCCAAGTTAGATCTCTGTAATAAAGGCTGCACTATAGCATGTTTAAAGTAGGCTGGCACGGAACCCGTAACCAGGCAGCAATTTATTGACCCACGACATTAAAAACCTGTTTAAAAAGACGAGTCGGGATAATATCTTGGGGACTAGAAGAGGGCCTCATGGGCTTAACAACCTCTGTCATGGTCGTAATGGAAACAGACTGAAACTGGTGAAAGAGAGCAGAGCATGTCAGTTGAGGGACTGAAAGATCATGATCAGATGGCTGAATAGAAGATCTAATATCAGAAATCTTATCCAAAACGTGCAAACAAAAGTTTTGTATAGAAGTTTCAAAGCCATCCGCGACCAACATCTGTGACAATGGAGCAGATGTGATGAAACTTACTTGCGTAACTTTTTTCACAAGAATATTTTCAGGAGTGTCAGTTAGTCATGTTCTTTTGAAATATGTGTAACTTTATTGTTACCCAACCTAACGATCAAAATGCACCTGCAAGTTGCACATAATTCTGAGGAACATGTTTGAATTTTTCAGTTATGAAAATATTCTTGAGAAAAAAGTATGGTTGGACATTCTGGGAAATGCTAATTATCCAATGGCAAATACTTCTCACTGAATGGAGCAGACTCGCCAACATGCAGTCCCTCTCCGTGAGCCCTGCATGCCTTGAGTTTGGGCCCAACAACTCAAAGGTCGTTTTGAAACCCAGGCATGGCTACGTCCCTAAAGTGCTCTCGACCCCATTCAGAGAACAGGTCAGTTCCCTCTCAGCGCTGCCTCCCTCGTCGGACGAGCGAGAGTTGGAACTACTCTGCCCTGTTAGGGCATTGAGGACCTACACTGAGCCGTCACAGCCGTTCCGGCAATCTGACCAGCATTTCGTCTGCTTTGGCGGCCGCACCAAAGGGTCTCTGGTCTCAAAGCAGCGACTCTCGCATTGGATAGTCGACGCTATTGCGCTATGTTACTCCTCTATGGGCCTTGATTGCCCCATTGCCCCATGAAAGTTAACATTCAAATGCGATTTAGTTAATAACCTATTTTTTCACTGCAAGTTTTGTCTATATGCTTTAAATATTCAATAGATATTTTGTTTTCATCAATTAGCATTGTGTGCTTATTCCACTGGAGTAAAGTTGTTAAGATTGCATTTTTTAAATAAATGTATCCTTAAAAATGTGTAGAAAAGTAGAATATGCTTAAATAATTGTAATACTGCATCTGAAATAGAGTTTATGTGCTAAAATGAGTGGCAACAGTTATGATAATTTTGGAAAACATTCATTTGGGCTGCGTGCCACATACTGATACTGATTTAATAAATGTCCAAAAATATTTCGTTTTTATCTAATCCTATTTGCACTGTGTGCTTATTTAACTGGAGTACAGGTGTTGGGAATGAATTTGAAATAAATGTATGATAAACATGGTATACAAAGTAAAGAAGAAAAAAACTTGTATAGAAAAGTAGATTATGCCAAAATAATTTTAATCTGTGGGTTTATACATTCAACTAGTGTTCAACTAGGTCCTGTACCAAGTGATATGTTGACTAAGGCGCTGTACGTCTTGTGAGGATGACTCAATCAGGTCCTCTTGTAGGCACTGGGCATGACATATTTGTGTGGTTTTCAGTTTAATTAGCCAAAATATATTTTAACTTTTTTTTGTTGTTGTTTAGAGAATTTTGACTGTTTGAGCACATAATATAAGCGCACCGCCAAACCTTAACCTGCCCATTTGTATCTTATGTAAAACAGCAGGAATAACAGACAGTCATGGGTGGATTGGCCTTCTGGCAATTCTGGCAAAAAACCTTCAACTGTCAATGACTCTTACCATCTTTTGCATCATCCCTCTTTCAGATAGTTGTGTTTCCAGATTGTCTAGTTCTTCCATGGATGTGAAAGGAAAGACATCATCCTCACTGTCCACCAATTTCCATGACCTATAATGAACGGAAAACAGCTGCTGTTGTGCTGAGCAGACAAAAATCTGCCCAGACAGTATTTTAAATCCATCATTTGCACGCTTGTTCACAGAAGTGTATAATAACGAGGCAATAGCACCTGCCTCAAATAAAGTATCAAAAGCAATTAAACATATGGTTTTATTACACAAAATTGTTAAAATACATAATATAATACACAATTAGGGCTGCCCTCTAATAGGCTAATATTTGTCACCTTATTTGAATATTGTCACTATAATTAATATGCATTTTATTTACTGATTTAGTAATTTACTATTCCAGAAAAATTTCTTTTTTTTTTTAAGATAGGGAATTTGGGAAAATTAAATTAATTTTTATGCTGTATAGCTTACATTTCTTTAACATTTTTTTTCTAGCAGAGCAGGGAATTACTCTCAGCCACTCATCAGAGAGGAGGCGGAAATAATGAATTGTGAGTATTTGAACAAGCGAGTTATAGTAGATAACTATAGTATCTATAGTAGATGCAGCCTTGAGCAAAACGTTCGGATGTTAAACGCACTATTTACGCGTGGCTGGGAGCAGGTGTAGATTTCTTTCGTACCAACTAACATTTGGAAAATACGAACATTTTAATGAATCCGAAAATTTACGCCAGAACCACTTTACACACGATTTACACAAAAATTCGTTCTGCTCGTGTTTCATGAATGAGACCCATAGTCATGCTGCAACATGAGGTGATGGCCATGCATGAATGGCACAACAATGGGCCTCAGGATCTCGTCACGGTATCTCTGTGCATTCAAAATGCCATCAATAAAGTGCACCTGTGTTCGTTGTCCATAACATATGCCTGCCCATACCATAACCCCACCACCACCATGGGCCACTCGATCCACAACGTTGACATCAGCAAACCTCTCATCGACACGATGTCATACACGCTGTCTCCCATCTGCCCTGTACAGTGAAAACTGGGATTCATCCATGAAGAGAATCATGCTGTCTAATCAGCATCTTGATATGCCACACCTGTGAGGTGGATGGATTATCTTGGCAAAGGAGAAGTGCTCACTAACTCAGATTTAGACAGATTTGTGAACAATATTTGAGAGAAATAGGCCTTTTGTGTACATAGAAAAAGTCTTAGATCTTTGAGTTCAGCTCATGAAAAATGGGGCAAAAACAAAAGTGATGCATTAATAATTTTGTGCGGGAGATATATTTATGTGCAGAACCACACACAGCAGCAGCTTTGAGTCATGCTAGGTCTTCAATATAGTTTATTCAAATGAGATTATCGAGTAATTTTGTGAATATTTTGCTTCACCTTTAGAATGGCATCAGGAAGCTCTCCATACTCCCGTCCCCTCCCACTCATGTTCTTTGTGTGGAGAACCGCAGTAATTGTCGTGCCAGCTATGAAACTGCTAGTGGCAAAATACAGGTCGAAACACATACAAAAAAAAAAATCACTATCAGTGCCCTCACTGATGGGAAAAAGGTGTACCTGCTGCGAAACACAGGCATTTGCAAAGGGACAGACTTTTCCATCTCTGTAAAGTTCAGCAGAGAGTGCATTTTCTTGGGAGCTACCTCCAAGAAGTTAGTATGTGGCCCTCTTGCAGTAACGGAGGATCCACTCAGGAAATCCTCAATCCTCCCTGTGTGTATATGACCGGAGATGAAGACAATGTGTTTATCTGGGCAGGGTGTGTGTCCCTTAAAGGCAGAATTGAAAAGGTAAGTGGTTTGAGATTAAAGGGATAGTTCACCCAAAAATAAAAAAGAATGTAATTAATTACTGGCCTTCATGTCATTCTACTCCCGTAAGACCTTTGTTCATCTTCAGAACACAAATTTAGATATTTTGATTAAATCCAGTGGCTCATTGAGGCCTCGGTGAAGCTGTGAAGCAGTGTTTTGAAATTGGCCCATCACTATATTGTTGAAAAGCTGTTATTTTGGGTTTTTTGGCACACACAAAGTATTCTTGTCACTTTATAATATTAAGATAGAACCACTGAACTCACATTAACTGTTTTGAATATTTTTAATAGCTTTATGGACCTTGAGATTTTCAATGGCATTGCTGTCTATAGAGTATATCTTTTCTTTGCAAAAATATCTATTTGTGCGAAGATGAGCGAAGGTCTTACGTGTGTAGAACATGAGGTTGAGTAACAAATGACATTATTTTCTTTTTGGGGGTGAACTAACCCTTTAATGAAATGTTAATGCATTTACTTATTTTGTTAATTGAAATTCTATCACTTTGATGAACTCTTTTTTTTTTTTANAGCATTTAAGATTCACAACTTTCATGGCCCCTAAAATATTTTGTTTAATGAATAATAGGTCCTTTAATATAAACACCTGTTGCTGAATTTAACACTTTAACTGCCATGATAAGATTTTCCATTTTTTTTAAGATGCTTCCCAATCAAAGGTTCTGTACTTTATTTTGATAAATTATGTAAAAAAAAAAAAAATGCTGGAGGGGAAAGTGTTCATCTAGCCTTTGCAATTATAATTGTTGGTAATGCAATACATATAAAACAATGTTTTATTTAACTGTAGTTACAGATGGTCAGAATGACTACGGTTAAAGATGGGAATGTGCCCATACTTGATGTGTCCTTACAATGTGGACAGAGGATTACCGACGTCTCTCTCTGGCGTGATGAAGCATTATCCGAGCTTCATTTGGGGGCCCAAGTCAAGGTCTCACATCTGAAGGCCACAATCAGACAAAATGGACACAGCAAGTTCCATTCGTCTTCCTTTTCTTCTATCAAGGTACATAACAAAGGCCCAATCCCACTTATAACTATTAACAAGATTTAAAATAACATACAACAAATGATTATTTGTGGTTAAAATCCTTATTATTGCCAAAAAATACGTACATTTTGTCCGCTTGGGCAGCCATGTTGCTGCTGTAGATTGCCACCTACAAACGTATGCAGGGAAATGTCATTCCCCTTCATTTGAAGTGGGGTCCCAAAAAAAATCCTTGTTTGAAGGGCTAAAACTCCAACTAAAGGAGAATTGAGACACCCCAACCCTCCATTGTGCACATTCACGTGAAGGGGTTGGAGCGTCTCAATTCTCCTTTAGTTGGAGTTTTAGCCCTTTAAATAAAGATTTTTGGGACCCCACTTCAAACAAGTTGGGGTAAGAGGTAAGTGCTGCTGTTGCAGCGACCATTGCAGAAGATTTTTGTGCATGTTTAAAATAAACTTTGCCAGAGGCCAGCAGAAGGGAAAGGCTGTCTCCAAGCAGAGGATGGCCCACTGGATAGTGGAGGCCATCGCCTTGGCTTACCAAGCTCAAGGCGTACCCTGCCCGCTCAGGTTGCATGCTCAGTCCATGAGAAGTGTTGCATCCTCCTGGGCGCTGGCTCGTGGTGCCTCGTTGACAGGCATTTGTAGAGCTGCGGGTTGGGCGACACCTAACACGTTCGCTACATTCTATAGCCTTCGTGTCAAGCCGGTCTCCTCCCGTGTTCTCACCTCATGTCAGAGGCACGGAGAGGCCCCGGCTTAGTGTAGGCTTGCTGTATCCTCGAGAACCGTGTTTAGGCTGGGTACCATATGTGTGACCCTATAGGGATCCCAATGTGTCTAGTTCCATGGTTGCTCCTAAATGAAGCCTGTGTCTTTCCCTCTGGGAGAACCCACCTCTCATCTGGTTGGAGTCACCCCAGTTCTTCCATATGTAGTACAGCCCTACAAGGTTAGTCCATATGTACTTATTCACATAACTCCTTCGGGGAAGGATGTGGCTTCCGCAGCGTTCCTTTTCCAGCGGAAGGGTACGCTTTCCCAGTGTTATCCAATAGTCTCACTGAATGGGTTTTGGGGAACAGCAGTGATCGACACTCTCTGTGTTAGCCCTGTCCCACCGTCCTTAGGCAAGGGGGTTCAGGTGGCTTACAACAGATCGCTGGAAGGGGGCAGCTCCTGTGGTGCTTTGGTAGGGATTCCTATTCGTCGGCCTGTCCAACGTACGTCAAACATGACCGACTGAATGGGAACGTCTCGGTTACAAAGGTAACCCTCGTTTCCTTAAGGAGGGAACGGAGACGTACGTCCCGTCGCCACAGTCACTGTACCCCGCTGATGCTGCCATCTGATTTGTTCAGCTCCTCAATGAAAACCTGAAGATGCAACGCACCTGCTGCTCATTATATACCCGCGCTGCGAGGTGAGCAGCTGATGCATATGATTGCATGCCAATCTGCATTGGCTCGTTTAGTTACACTCGAAGCAGATTGGCCTCTCTAGCGAGATTCCTATTCGTCGGTCTGTCTGACGTATGTCGAACGTGACCGACTGAATGGGAACATATGTTCCACAGGTTGCACTCACCATTCAAGCTCATGCAAGGTAAGTTGGCAATACTTCTTACAGCCTACAACACCAGGGGACCACTACATTCATTATTTTATAATATTTATTTGGCATTTGGGTTTATTATGTCATTTACATCATATATTTGATAGTTAGGTGTACATTATTGTATTTGAAATGGTAGAAAACCTGTTTCTGAGCTTTCAGTCACTTTCCCTCTGTACATGACTGTGGGGACGAGCTCTTCTGTGGTGTTTGGAATTCTTAAAATTAATTAAAAAACAAATATTGCCACATTGATGGCTCAAGAAGGCTTAATTGTTCAAACAACATATTGTTTCATATTAAAATATAAAAAAATTGTAATCCTAAAGTGTTTTTCAAGTGTCATATTTCTGTAAAGTCTAGGGACAGAAAAGTGGACGTTTCTGTAGAATGACCCAGTTCAGATCATCCGTGTTCAATAAGACACAGAAATCACATCAACATCTGCTGGATTATCACACACTTCACTGAATGACACTGTGACACATGATTCAGTGTGTGTGAGCTTGTGTTAATGACAAACAGTGTGTAATAATAACGTGTGTGTAATATGACTTTACAATAATGTTTCATTAGTTAACATGAACTAACAACACTTCTACAGCATTTATTAACCTCAGTTTGTGTTATTTTTAACATTTACTAGTACATTTTAGAGCAATAGTTGCACCTGTTAACATTATTTCCATGAACTAACACTGAACAGTTGTATTTTGACTTATTGAAAGTCAGAAACTATTGTGAAATCAGTGGAACACAATCAATAATCCCACAGTGATGGACCTGCTGCTCCTCTTTCATGAATGTTGTCGTGGTTCGGCGTCTCTGAGACGGAAGTGTGTGTGTTTCTCAGGAGTGTGTGTGTGTGTGTGATGGTTGGGAAGGTGAAGTGGGTGACGGACATCGAGAAATCGGTGCTGATCAATAACTTTGAGAAGAGAGGATGGATCCAGGTGACGGACAGCGACGACTGGAACTTCTACTGGCAAGAGCTCGATTCATTTGATCCGTTCACACTGACACTGAAACACAGCTGAACTAGATCCTGAAACACTGATTTGATCAGATCACTTCATGTCGTCCGCAGGATGAGCGTCCAGACCATCCGCAGCGTGTTCAGCGTGGACACCGGCTACCGGCTGACCGACGACCAGATGGTCAACCACTTCCCCAACCACTACGAGCTGACCAGGAAGGACCTGATGATCAAGAACATAAAGCGCTACCGCAAAGACCTGGAGAAGGAGGCCAGTCCCTTAGCTGAGAAGGACGAGAGCGGGAAATACCTCTACCTGGGTAAAACCAGCGGCTGCTTTCTTCCTCTCTCGCTCACTCTCTGATGGGGCGTTCACACCAGACGCGACTAGAGCGAATAAATCGTGACTATTCGCATGTAGCTGGACGCTTGAACATTTTGAGTTTACTTTCTTCATTTGTGCGTGACATTCGCTTGATTTGCTCGTCAAATTCACTTCACGACAGACTCGGATTTGCATCATCAGAGATCCTTTAAATATGTGTCCAGACTCTCCCACTTCTTTCAGCACACTTCCTCTGAATAAACACAACTTCAGTCAGCAGGAAAGTAGTATATATCCAGCAAAGTAAACCATATGACAGAAGTGTGATTTTCACAACACTGTATTTTTCAGCTTTTTTCAAGGTAAATTTAGATGTCTTTCCAAAAAAGGACACCAAATAACCAAATTATATGATTTAATATAATTCATACATTCATGAACACCAAAGCACCCATAAAAAAAATGCGTTACAGGTTTTTCAACTATCAATAGTTTTCAGAAATTGAACAAAGTAATCAAATATAAAATAATTTCATAAAAACTAATTTGAATAATTAAATAAAGATGAAACATTAAGTTACAAGAGTTCAGTCAAAAGTGATTTCTTCATCTTTTGTCTTTTGATTAACATTAAACACAGAGAGCAGGAATATTAGACTACTGTCCCTTTAAGACATAATTCACAGATCCAGTACACTGATACTGACACACATGCGCTGTCTTGTTTCTCTCTTAAGACATAATCTATTATGTTTGTTAGGATACTCGCTAAGATGGACACGTTGACATCATTTTGTGTGAATTTTGTCCGTTTAGGTGCAAGACTTGAAAGAGAATTTGTGCGAGAGTATTTGCGCGCTGTTACGCGGCTCTCCATGAACGCACTTCAGATGAGCGCACACACAAATCTCCTCACACAGCGCGAGTTCTCTTTCGCCTCTCATGGATGAATGTTTAAATGGGCAAGGTTTAAATGAGTTTAGTTTCAACACAGATAGCAACGTGAGATGTTCCGGTCTATCATGTTTCCGGTCTGGATGTTTTGATCATCGCTGTTGTAATGTATTGGGAAACCAGAATGCACATCCATCGACTGAAAGATACATTAGTCTGTATTTTTTGGGATGCAAGCGCGCGCCGAACCGTGAGTGGAGAACTGAACGGTTCCATCCCTAACAGCAACATACACAGAACAAATCCAAACATTATCCTGAATATGTGTGAATGTACTGAAATGTGTCTGTGCATAAATACAGTGTGCGACCAGTGCGTCAAGAGCCCTCATACATGATTTGTTTGCGCATCAATATACCGGACTCACACGTGCTTCTGTACATCACCGCAATCGTCTTTACTTTGATTGCAATCCTCATCCATCAAAACTTTCATAGCGAGACGCTGGTTTGCTTTATCCAGCCGAGAAACATAGTTTTCATATCATCTGGCCATACAGCGGTGGGATGTTTCCATGTTCCGTTCAGACAGGAACAGCAATGCGGGAGGACTCGCGCTCTTCAGATACAATCACAGAATATGACAGAGAGTTCGTGTTTTAAAGCGAAACAGACACTGGAATGAGTAATTCTCTCTGCCATCTCTGATATAGTCAACATGGACTTTAAGATCATCTAACTGCATGTCGTAAATTATGTTATGACGCAATTTCACATGCTTCCATAATGTTTTTGCATTAAATTTGTGAGCAATTATTTTAACGCATTAAGGATTTTGAATTAATCGCATACATTAACGTGTTTACATTGACAGTCCTAATATATATATATATATAGCTCAAATTGAGTAAAGACCATTTTTCAAAACTTACCAGATTGTCCGACCTCCTCACTCACTTTCTTCCAAGCAAGATCCTTTATATTCCTGCTTCTATAAAAGTATGAAAAGTACAGGGATGATTTTGTCCTCCATTGTTGTTTCGGATTTCTGCCTCCACTCACTACGTCGAAATCACGTCACTACTAGAGCAAGCTGTTTTTCAACTTGGGCAAATCACGCGTTATGCGTGTCAAACGCTTGAAACGCTTAATTCGCGCCTCAGGATGTACTCCCCTAGAGTTAAGCAGTTGAGTTTTACCGTTTTCTAAATCTCTGGGTCTGGTGGTACCACTTTTAGCATAGCTTAGCATAGTTCATTGAATCTGATTAGACCGTTAGCATCTCGCTCAAAAATGACCAAAAAGTTTTGATATTTTTCCTATTTAGAACTTGACACTTCTGTAGTTACATCGTGTACTAAGACCGACGGAAAATGAAAAGTTGTGATTTTCTAGGCTGATATGACTAGGAACTATACTCTCATTCCAGCGTAATAATCAAGGAACTTTGCTGCCGTACCATGGGTGCAGCAGGCGCAATGATATCACGCAGATGCTAACGGTCTAATCAGATTCAATGGACTATGTTAAGCTATGCTAAAAGTGGTACCACCAGACCCGGAGATCGGCTGAATGGATTCGAAAACAGTAAAACTCAACTGTTTAACTCTAGGGGAGTTGAAAAATTAGCCTATTTTCAAAAAAAGTGGAGTGTTACCTTAACGTTTCATTCGTGTCTGGTGTGAACGCACCATGACTCTGACCATAGATTTCGTGCCGGTGACGTTCATGCTGCCGGCCGACTACAACCTGTTCGTGGAGGAGTTCAGGAAGAGCCCGTCCAGCACGTGGATCATGAAGCCGTGCGGGAAGGCACAGGGAAAAGGCATCTTCCTCATCAACAAGCTCTCTCAGATCAAGAAGTGGTCCCGCGACAGCCGCACGTCCACATAAGACGCTCGTCTTCAGTCAAACACATTAAATAGCTGGATTTCAGTCTGAACTGATGCCGTTTGACAGGTTTGTGGCAGCGAACAGTGGGAAGGAGGCGTACGTCATCTCTCTGTACATCGACAACCCTCTGCTGATCGGCGGGAAGAAGTTCGACCTGCGTCTGTATGTGCTTATGACCAGCTACAGGCCGCTCAAGTGCTACATGTGAGTATGTGACCGCCGCACGCCACTGCATCGCTCTGTCCGCACTGACCGCTCTGTGTTTCAGGTACAAACTGGGCTTCTGTCGCTTCTGCACGGTCAAATACACGCCCAGCACCAGTGAGCTGGACAACATGTTTGTGCACCTCACCAACGTGGCCATCCAGAAACACGGCGTGAGTCGCTCGCACCCACAGCTAGAGTCTGAACGCTGCACACTGATTCAAATAAAAGATTCGTAAAGCTTCATGAAGTTTGAAATCACTCATCACTAGATACTGTGAAATAAAGTCCTTATTTTGTTGTTTTGGCGCACAAAAGGTGTTCTCGTCGCTTTATAGGGCTGGGTAAAAAAATATCGCTTTCTCGATTTTAAAGGATTCTCATTTTTACAAACCGATATCGATTCTTAAATCCCAAGATTTACTTCAAATCTTTTCAGCTTTGCAGTTTGACATCTGAATCACTGATTTGAAACAAAAGATTCAAAGTAGCGCTTTGAAATCGCCCATCACTAGATATTGTTGAAAAGTCGCTATTTTGTTTTTCTGGCGCACAAAAAAAATTCACCAAAAATACCTTAATTTGTGTTCAGAAGATGAACGAATGGTTGGTATTTTGTCCAATTGAGCATGTTGAATCGGTGTCCGTCAGTGAGAGAGATCTCTGTGATTGGCTGTTTATCTTAGTGAACAAATCAGAGCACGGGAATAAACGTGAAAGTAATGAAAGCGAGCAGAGAAGTCAAAACAGCTTTCCCTTTTTGATTGACGAATATAGACTATTGATACCTGCTGATATAGAGCCATATTTCCTGACTAGGGTTGCAAAGGGTCGGAAAGTTTCCATGGGAACTTAACCTAGGGAATTTTGGAAATTTTCCAATTTGGAAACTTAACAGGAATTTATGGGAATTTATTAGAATTTATGGGAAATAACTGGAAGTTTTGGTAAATTTTTATAAATGTATAATATTTATATAAAATATATAATATAAAAACAAATATAAACATTTTGTTCGGTCATAACATGAAATAAGTTATTTATTTTTTGCATTCAATTAATTCTAATTTTGTAAATATGTAAAATAAAAATATTTTTATTGCAGCATTTATTTATTTATTTCAGTGTCACATGATCCTTCAGAAATCATTCTAATATGCTGATTTGATACTCCGTTATTATCAATGTTGGAAACAGTTGTGCTGATGAATAGTTTTCTGGAACCTATGATACTATTTTCAGGATTCACTGATTAATAAAAAGTTAAAAAGAACTGAATTTATTCAAAATATAAATATTTTCTAACAATATAAATCTTTACTATCACTTTTTTATCAATTTCACACATCCTTGCTGAATAAAAGTATTAATTTCTTTCAAAAAAGAAAGAAAAAAATTACTGACCCCAAAATTTTGAACAGTAGTGTATATTGTTACAAAAGATTTATATTTTAAATAAATGCTGTTCTTTCAATTTTTATTCCTCAAAGAATCCTGAAAAAAGCATCACAGGTTAAAAAAAATATTAAGCAGCACAACTGTTTCCAACATTAATAATTGAGCATCAAATCATCATATCAGAATGATTTCTGAAGGATCATGTGACACTGAAGACTGGAGAAATGATGCTGAAAATGATCACAGGAATAAATGATATTTTTATGTATATCAAAATGGAAAACCATTATTTTAAATTGTAGTTATGTTTGACAATATGACTGGGGGAATGCACAGTGCATGCAGGGGGTGTGCATATATTCCCGTTAATTCCCATATATTTGAGCGCAGGACGACTACAATCACGTTCACGGCGGGAAGTGGACGGTCAGTAACCTGCGGCTCTATCTGGAGAGCACTCGAGGACGGGACGTCACCAACCACCTGTTTGACCAGATCCACTGGATCGTGGTGCAGTCGCTCAAAGCCGTGGCTGTAAGTCCAGATCATGAGGGAGCGATTGTTCTGATGAAGCATGAACACTTGTTGAGCTGAAGCTCACAATCACAATAATGTGTTCCTCTTCTGTCTGCAGCCCGTCATGAACAACGACAAGCACTGCTTCGAGTGTTACGGCTATGACATCATCATCGACGACAGGCTCAAGCCGTGGCTGATCGAGGTCACATGTCATCTCTGGGGTTTGAAAAGTCTTCTATGTTTCTATCGCTCGATATTTCAGCGAGTGACCGTGTGCGTCTCTCTCAGGTGAACGCGTCTCCGTCGCTCACCTCCAGCACGGCCAACGACCGCATCCTGAAGTACAACCTGATCAACGACACGCTGAACATCGTCACGCCCAACGGAGAGATCCCCGACTGCCGCTGGAACCGCAGCCTGCCCAAAGAGGCTCTGGGACACTATCAAGTGCTGTGAGTGAGTGCAGACGCCTCCGCGTGATGTCTCGTCCCGTGAGCGGCTCCTATATATCAGTCTCTCTCTCTCCGTCTCACAGATACGACGAGGAGCAGGCTCTGAGCGAGAGCACCGACCTCAGGAGCTGCTCGGGGCAGTCGCTGGGGTCAAAGGGCAGCAGGTCCGGCAGCGTGCGCCCACCGTTCCCCGCCACCTGGAAGTGACGCTGTCCGCATGAGGCCTTCACTGGAGCTGTGCTCTGAAAGACATTTATGCTTTTATTTATTCAAATTAATGCTGTTCTTTTGTGCTTCTGTTCATTAAAGACTCCTGAAAATAAAATCTACCACAGTTTCCATAAAAATATGAACAGTTTTCAACATTGATAATAATCATAAATGTTTCTTGAGCATTAAATCATCATATCAGAATGATTTCTGAAGGATCATGTGACTGGAGTAATGATGCTGAAAATGATCACAGGAATAAATTACACTTTACTATATATTCACATAATAAACCATTTTTCTGCATTTACAATCAAATAAATTGAACAAAAGAGACTTATTTGAACAGTCTTTCTTTCTATATAACAAAATATTTTGTGTATTTCTGTTTAGTTTTTGATGAAAAGGCTTTAATAAGCTGTTCAATGACAGATTCTCATTGTGACAACATGCCCCGTTACTGGGTTTGACTGTTTACTCTAAACCCCAGAAATATTCACTGGAGTCTCCTGTATAAATATGTACTGTGATATTAGAAGGATAATGTTTTATATACTTAGTAATATTTTTAGTATTTTTCAAAAAATGTTTTGTGTGTGTGTTAGAAAGGGCAACAACCTTACGAAATATTTGTTCATTTTGCTGATGAATGTACTATTTCTACCACAGAAAGTAGCAAAAGTAATATGTTNTATTTTGCAGCCCTGAAGCAGCTGAACCTGCTTGTCCATTATCAGGCAGGGCCGCTCAGGGCAGTGGATGAGGAGAACAACATTGACTTGCACTGGAGGGCTCACGGACTTCCTCTGCGCTCTCTGAAAACAGAATTTGCTAATCTGTACTACATGAGTAATTTGATCGATGGCCTGGCTGGAGGACCCAACCAAATCATTATGTTCAGTCTAGGGCCCCATTTCACGACGTACCCTCTGGATTTCTTCACCCACAGAGTGCTGAGGATCCGCAAAGCTGTTCTAGCATTGTTACAGCGGGCACCTGTTACAACTGTTATAATCAAGACTGTCAACACTGGCTATAAGGTAGGTTTAAACAGTAAGTGTTCAAAATCAATACAACGAGCCCACTCTGATTCCTTATGGATGTTATTGTGTTTCTCTGTCTTTATAGGATATTTTTGGCAGTGACTGGTATTCTCTACAGTTAGAGAGAGTTCTGCGCTGGGCTTTTCAGGATGTTGGAGTTTATATTCTAGATGTGTGGCAAATGACGGCCTGTCACTACAACAAAGAGGACATTTATCCTGGCCCTGTCATCATTAAAAATGAGATTGACATTTTACTCTCATTTATTTGTCCTAAAAGAATTTAAATTATGTTGACAATTTTACTACAGGTGAAAATTTAGGACATGTATGAAAACTAGGGCTGTGAATTTAACACGTTAATTAGATTAATTAATTACTGAAAAAAAACAAAAATTCAACTAAAATTCAAGATATGAGATGCGATATATATCATGTCGTCACACTGGCGCGCAATGAATTTTGGGGTAGGCAAGGCTGCAAAGGATCCTAGGCTGTGTTCCACTCCAATTTTAGACACATACTCGTGAACTTCCCTAAGCACTTACCCTTGGGGGAATCCCTGCCGCCATTTTTATGTGCGTTCCACTTCATGAAGTGGACGAGGAAAGTTTATATGGACAGACCCTCGTGCCCTCGATTTTGACCAAGGGAGCGAGTCTACTCTATTGTACACTTCAAGCAGCTCTATTTCCCACAATTCAACTTGACACAACAGATTGCATTTAACTGGTGTATGATATATTAATTATTTTGACAATTAATCACATAATAGTCTATAATATATTCATAATGTTGAGATTTAATCACATAATACTTGTAGCTATGTTCAGTCAAAGTTTATACTATTGATATTTTGTTTCATTTGTGTAATTTTATTTTTCTCCACCAGCTCATATAGCCTATACTTATAGGATTTTATATATTTTCTCCAGCAACTTATAAGCATATAGAATGGTGCATAAAACAAATTCATAAGTAGAAAAGGGGTTTAATAAATCAGCTCCATAGTGAATTCCAAGTGATCAAGGGCTTAGTGGGTTTCATTTAAACTTTATGCATGAGTTCCGCCAGTAGTGGGCAATCGTGCAACATAAGCAATGATGCACATCCGAGTCCACGAGACGGAGGGAAGTTAGGGAGTGAAGGGTATAAAAATTTGGAGTGGAACACAGCCCATATGTTGTGTCCTTAATTTCACGGGAAACAAAGAATGCATTTGGAGGCCACGTCTGAAGGGGCCTTCGAATTGGGACAGCCTTCGTTTCACCACGGTGATGCAATCAGTCCTTCAAATGTGCCCTTTGAAGAATGCAGCCTCTGTATTGGAACACAGCAATGGTCTATGTTTGTCACTTAATTTAATATCTGTAATTCAATAGCGTTTAAGCTTACTTTTATCTTTATGTGGAACAGGCAGTTTCCGGGACCAATTGTAAAGACCTTTTGGCATGCCCCTACTACCTTTCGGCACGCTCATTACTCTGACTTGCAGAGACCCACACTTGCCAGTAGCGGGCACTTGTGCAACGTAAGCAATGGCGTACATCCAGAGTGAACGAGATGGAGGAAAGTTATTGAGGGAAGGGCATAAAATGATGATCCAATAACAGCCTTCAAATAGCCTACATAAGCAGATGCTGTGTTTATGCTGTGAATCTTAGTTTATCCTCGATTCCTTCTTGTTTTATGTATTGGTAAAATAAGTTTCCATTAAATGCGATACTACTTAATCATGAATGCCATAATAGGTATTTATGTAAATACCACATAAACTGTATTCATTTAAAGGATTAATAAATAAATACTGGTACAAAAAACAAATTACATTTATTCATTTTGACTGATTTCATTTGACATGCACAAGACGGACCGATGCACACAGAGCGCTGTTTAGGATGCTGAGGGGCCGCTAAAGTAATTTATTCACATAATGTTTTCTCTCTTAAAATGTAAGTAATAAATGTCAGGAGATTAGAGTGGCAAAGAGGAATTATTCTGATAAACTTCGGAAACAGTTCTCTTCTAATGACACAGCTTCAGTGTGGAAAGGTCTAAAAGACATCACCAATTACAAGACACCATCCCCCAGCTCTGTGGCAAATCAACACCTGGCAGACGATCTGAACGAGTTTTATTGCAGGTTTGAGAAATCATCATCACCATCATCATCATCATCATCATCATCATCATCATCATCATCATCATCATCATCATCATCATCATCATCATCATCATCATCATCATCATCATCATCATCATCATCATCATCATCATCATCATCATCATCATCATCATCATCATCATCATCATCATCATCATCATCATCATCATCATCATCATCATCATCATCATCATCATCATCATCATCATCATCATCATCATCATCATCATCATCATCATCATCATCATCATCATCATCATCATCATCATCATCATCATCATCATCATCATCATCATCATCATCATCATCATCATCATCATCATCATCATCATCATCATCATCATCATCATCATCATCATCATCATCATCATCATCATCATCATCATCATCATCATCATCATCATCATCATCATCATCATCATCATCATCATCATCATCATCATCATCATCATCATCATCATCATCATCATCATCATCATCATCATCATCATCATCATCATCATCATCATCATCATCATCATCATCACCATTCACACCTCCAACAACCCCCCTCTCCCCCACACCTACAATTCAGTTCAGTGAAGATGATGTGCGCCAGGTCTTCAGAAAGAACAAGAGAAGAAAGGCACCAGGCCCAGACAGCGTTTCACCAGCCTGTCTGAAAACCTGCGCTGACCAGCTGGCCCCCATCTTCACACAGATCTTCAACAGGTCACTGGAGCTGTGCGAAGTCCCCTCATGCTTCAAACGCTCCACCATCATCCCCGTCCCAAAGAAACCCAAAATTACTGGTCTTAATGACTACAGACCTGTGGCTCTAACGTCTGTGGCCATGAAGTCATTTGAAAGACTGGTTCTGGCTTATCTGAAGGACATCACTGGACCCTTACTGGACCCCCTGCAGTTTGCTTACCGAGCAAACAGGTCTGTGGATGATGCAGTCAATATGGGACTGCATTATGTTCTCCAGCATCTGGACAGACCAGGGACTTATGTGAGGATCCTGTTTGTGGACTTCAGCTCTGCTTTTAACACCATCATCCCATCACTCCTCCAGCCCAAACTAACTCAGCTCTCCGTGCCCACCTCTGTCTGTCAGTGGATCACCAGCTTCCTGACAGACAGGCAGCAGCTAGTGAGGCTGGGAAAATTCTCATCCAGCACCCGCACCATCAGCACCGGCGCCCCTCAGGGCTGTGTCCTCTCCCCACTGCTCTTCTCCCTCTACACCAACGACTGCACCTCTAAAGACCCCTCTGTCAAGCTCCTGAAGTTTGCGGACGACACCACAGTCATCGGCCTCATCCGGGACGGAGACGAGTCTGCTTACAGACTGGAGGTTGAACAGCTGGCTGTCTGGTGCAGTCTTAACAACCTGGAGCTCAACACGCTCAAGACAGTGGAGATGATCGTGGACTTCAGGAGAAACCCCCCTGCTCTCCCCCCACTCACCATCATGAACAGCACTGTGACTGCAGTGGAGTCATTCAGGTTCCTGGGCACCACCATCTCACAGGACCTGAAGTGGGACATTCACATTGACTCCACTGTGAAAAAGGCCCAGCAGAGGTTGTACTTCCTTCGCCAGCTGAGGAAGTTCAACCTGCCACAGGAGCTGCTGAAACAGTTCTACTCTGCCATCATTGAATCCATCCTCTGCACTTCAATTACCGTCTGGTTCAGCTCAGCTACCAAATCTGACCTCAGAAGACTACAGAGGGTAGTCCGGTCTGCTGAGCGAATCATTGGCACAACCCTCCCCACTCTCCAAGAACTGTACTTATCCAGAGTGAGAAAAAGGGCAAAGAAGATCACTCTGGACCCCTCACATCCAGCACACTCCCTCTTTGAACTGTTGCCATCTGGTCGACGCTACAGAGCCCTGAGCACCAGAACGACCAGACACAGGAACAGTTTCTTCCCTCAGGCAATCCATCTCATGAACACTTGACAAACATGGAACACACAACACTATTACACATTATTTACTTAAAACACTTACTTATACTTCAAATTTGCACACATAACTGCACATACAATTGTCTATATTATATATTGTTTTTTGCTTTTTTTTGCACTTTGTCTATCTTGTAAATTCGTATATTATTATTTTATTCCTTTTATTATGTGTCTTGTCTTGTCGCTGTCACTCTGTTGCACTGTGGAGCTTCTGTCACTAAAACAAATTCCTAGTATGTGTAAACAACATACCTGGCAATAAAGCTCTTTCTGATTCTGATTCTTTCTGATGTTTTACATGGTCAAAAAACTCATTCTGATTTATAAGCTTGTTTCACCATGGGGACCTCAATTTAGGTCCCCACGGTGACATGAGTCTGTGTGCATTCAGGTTGAAGTCCCCCCCAGGATAGAAGAACATTTACACACACATACAGGGTGTTTCAGTATCTTTGTGTGGACTCTCCTTCAACATAATGACTTTTATACTGTACAAACTGTATTTTCTATTCCATAACCCTAACCATATCCCTAAACGTACCAACCAGAGATACCTTTTTGCATTTTCAAATAAGCATAATTTAGTATGTTTATTAATCCATTTCACCAAAGTAGGTAGTGCCTGCCAGTGAGAAGGAGAATAGTATGCCAGATAGCATGTTATCATTGAAACAATGTTGAGTCAGTGTTGATTCGTAAACGTTAATTGCACTGAATTAACATTACAAAGTGATGTTGCTTCAGTATCACTCTTGCACCTTCAGTTAATGTTGAAGCAATGTTGAGATTTCAACCACAAATAAATGGTAATATTATTGATTCAACATTTCAAAGTGATATTTTTTCAACATCACTTCTGCACCCTCAGTTAATGTTGAAACAATGTTGAGATTTCTACAAAAAAATAAATGATAATATCATTGAATCAACATTATGAAGTGATGTATTATTATACATCACTGATGTTGAAGCAATTTTGAAATTAAAAAATCTGTGGTAATATTATTGAATCAACGTTACACTACGATGTTAATTCCACATCGCTGTTGAATATATATTGAAATTAACAAAAATAATCATTATTAATATCATTCGATCAATGTTAATGTGGTTGATTCTAAATCACTTTTGTTGAAACGTTGAAAACAACTGAAATGTCAACATAAAATGTTCTGTGAGCAACATTAATATTTCAGCTACACTTCAATGGTACATCAACAAAGGAAAGATGGCAAGGTGCTCTGCAAGCATTGAGTAATAGATGCAATACATGGGCTATGTGTAAAGTATGATATTATTGTTCACGTTCATGTTACTTGCTTCAAGAAATGTTGTTGGAGATAAAGAATAAATAAATAATAAGAAAGATGCACCATTGTTTGAAACCCAGAGACCCTTACAGAAAAAACACGAACTTCACATGTGCAAAAACACGTGGTCACGTTACCACATATACATGTGATTTTGCACATGTGAAATTTAACGTGAAAATATGTGGATCACATGTGAAATGTGTTTTGCACAAGGGAAATGTGTGCTTTTGGAACGTTTCCCATGTAAAATTCCCATGTGAAACCCATGAAATCACATGTCAAAACGTATATTGCAATGTGAGACCCATGGAGTAACATTTGAAACCCATCAACAATCACTTCTAATATAAATCAACTATGTGTGTTACACCTACACCCCATGTACACGTGTAATTTAATTTGAAACCCATGTAAAATCATTGAGCAATATACGACAGAAAACAATACCATAGCCTTGTTTCCCAAAATGAAAACAATTAACTAATTCAAATTTAGCTTTTATTTAATTTCAAAATATACAATGAAAATTTAATGTTTAAAACTTACAAAAGCAAATATTAAAATTATACATGAAAAAACAAAAACTCTGTGTGAGTGAATGGGTCATAGTCCTCTTTGTCTTCTTCAGCAGGCTTCCTGTTTTGGGATTGAAAAACAAAATCAAAAGATTAGGGCAGTACAAACAAGTCTATCCATATAAATTACATTTTTTATTTATTTTCTTTCTGGATTTTAGGATTGGATCTGTTATTTTCACACGATGACTGGTCTATGTATATTGGCATTTCTCAAACAAGCAGACTCACAGCATGTGGTCTAGAAGCCATCCAAAACTGAGTTCTAAGGATTACACAATCATTAATAACTTTGTTGGTCAGTTGGGGTTTTAATGTCATGCCCGCCAAGGTTTCTTGGCATGTAACAATGTAAAAACTTATGCAAGGCCTTTAAAGTTCACTTTGGATAAAAACGTTAAAATTGCTTTAGTGTCATCAGTATCTTAGCATTACAGCAGGGGTGCCCAATACTGTGCCTAATTATCAAGTGTTTCTGAAGATTTTATTTACCTGTTTCAGCTGTGTTTGATAGAGCTGGAGCTGAACTAGGTAGATCTCCAGAAACATGATTGGGCACCCCTGATTTGCAGTATAATAGGTGTGCCGCGTCACCCGCTGGGTGGTTCCTACCGTGACCATGTAACACTATCTTGGTCACGAGCCACTTCCTCTATTCATATTACTCAACTCCTGTAAAAGGTTTACCTTTATAGATTCAGGAGGAGTCAGGTAGGCGTATAATATTTTCTTCTTGAACATATTATCTCAGGGTCTACTTCTGATCACTACCGTACCTCCTAGGCCTACGGTTCAGATATCAACCAAGCCTACCTGGATGGGGTGGAATCCGTTCAGTGCACCACAGCTGGCTCTTCGCCCTCAGAGGATAGCTATGACTGCTAATGCACTCACACGGCCCACTCGGTTGCGATTGGTTGGCAACCTTGACTGACTTTGAAAAGTCCATTGGGATATCTTTATAAAAATCTATATTTTTCAGATAGTCAACTTCTGATACCCCAAATGGATTCTCACTCTACAACAATAAACAGACTGAGACAATACTATCAGAGTTTGTGGGCAGTCCTCATTCTCAGTTTATTATTTCTTGCAAAGGCAAAAGCTAAATACACCACTCAATGCCAGCTAAGCTGGAAGTTCCATGGGCCAGATAAATAATTACATTTTAAAGCTTACCCTCTTCTCTACTCAGTATATGTTCTCTCTAAGAAAATCAGGTGTCTTTTTTGATCTTCTGAGAGTTGTGGTCTGCTTGCTTGTATGCTCTTTCTTTCTTCAGCAAAACTACACAGAGCGCTATAAAGGCCCCTGTTTTTATATTCTCTTTTGACGCACTTTATCTCTTCATTTTCGCACACGTGGCTTCTACTTGCGTTAACATATTACCTGCATGTGTCAATTGCTATGTTACTTGTCTATAACTTTTACTTGCGTCAATGCATTTCCTATTTGCCTCAATGGCTTAATCAATACACACATTTATTTTTTTTATACATTTTTATCAAATTTCTACCTTGCTAGACATTTATTTCCTAACTGTCTTCATTTTTGTCAGTTACACACAACAATGCTTCTATCCCCCAGAACCCATGTTCACACATAATGTAACATTCATCATCTTTACAGGATGTGGTATACACTTCACTCGAGCGCACAGCATGTGTTTTAATGTCACATTATGAAAACTTCATAGACCGAGATCATTTTGTCAAGGAAACGACATCCTTATGTCGTGGCCACGCGATGTAAATTCGTAGCCTCGAGATCATATGGTGAGGGAACGATATATTTTTCTCGTGGCCACGACTTCATTATGTTGAGGGAACGACAACTATTTCTCATGGCCACGTGTAGGCCTATGTTCAACCATAGCAACCTGGAATTAACAGAAATGGATAAGATTATAATAATTTATTTTTAATTAAGATAAAATAAGGGCGGAATTAAGAAATTATTATAGGCTATTAATATATTATTTGATTACTGTCTATAGTCAACATCGCGCGCATGTAATAAGCTAAATGGACAGCATTCAAATGAAGTTTGTTATTATCAATAAATAATAAAAGAATATGTAAGAACATTAAATAAAAAAAGCCTAGAAGAAAACATTTTTATCCATCCCATCTCACAAACTGATCGTGTCATTATTATTATTATTATGCCAATTAAACCTAAATAAAATAAATGATATAATGATAAACAAAATTAAGTTTAGCCTAGGCTAGATCAGTGAATGGTTTTAAAAAACTTTTTTTGTAGCTTAAATATTATTTTAGGCCTAACATATAACCTATTATTAATAATACATTTTAGAACTTCATTCGAATGCTGTCACGGGCTACGAATGATAACAAACACTCATATAGCCTATCTTCACATATAGGCTAGCTAGGCCAGTGTTTCCCAACCCTGTTCCTGGAGGCACACCAACACTACGCATTTTCCAACTCTTCCTAATCAAACACACCTTATTCAACTCATCAGCTCGTTAGTAGAAACTCCAAGGCTGCGTTCCAGTTCGCTTTTTAAATGCCCTTCCCTTGCTAACTTCCCTCGGTCTCGTTGACTCGGAAGTACGTCATTGCTTACGTTGCACGAGTGCCCACTACTGGCGGAACCCTTGCAATGGGCTGAACCGTAACGTCCTAAGCCCTTGATCACTTGGAACCCGCAATGGAGCTGATTTATTATTTCTTTTTTTCCCCTTACAAAATTGTTTAATACAGCATTCTATATGTTAATATGTGTGTTTAAAAAATTATTAATATATCATAGAGTTGTTTGTGGTGGGGTAAATTAAACGTGATATGCGGTGATGTCATAATCGTGTTGCATTGTGGGTTATGGAGCTGCCTGAAGTGTACATATGAAGTAGACTCGCTCCCTCGGTCAAAATCGAGGGAGCAAGGGTCTGTCCATATAAACTTCCCTCGTCCACTTCACAAAGGGAACGCACTTCAAAATGGCGGCAGGGATTCCCCCGAGGGGAAGTGCTTAGGGAAGTTCGCGAGTGCGTGTCTAAAACTGGAGTGGAACGCAGCTAGAAATATATGGATCTACGGTGACCGGGAGGGGACATGTTCGGTTCACTTAGTTTTGTCGTGGCCACGCCATATAAACTCATGGGAACGTGATAATATGTCGTGGCCACAAGATTCGTGGGAACGTGATAATAAGTCGTTCCCTCACCATATGATCTCGAGGCCACGACTTTACATCGTGTGGCCACGACATAAGGACGTTACCTCGACAAAACGATCTCGTGATAATATGTCGTGGCCACTTGATCATTTTGTCGGGGTAATGACCTTATGTCGTGGCCACGCGATGTAAAGTCGTAGCCTCGAGATCATATATGTGAGGGAACGATATATTTTTCTCGTGGCCACGACTTCATTATGTAGAGGGAACGACATCTATTTCTCATGGCCACGAGTTAAATGTGTAAACAATCTGCGCTTCCATAGCAACCTGGAATTATCAGAAATGGATAAGATTATAATAATATTTATTTTTAATTAAGAAAAAGCACGGAATTAAGAAGTGATTATTAATGTTGCCTATTGTGTTGTGTGCGATGCCTACACCAGCATTCGAATGAAGTTTATCAATAAATATTAGAATATGCCGTGTATATTTTTATCACATCCAACAGTCTTTTAAATCCATTCACTGATTGTTAATTTTTTATTTCATATTTTTATATTATTTATTATTATTATTAGGCTATCATTATTGGTTAATTTTTTTTTATTCATTGTTATGTAGCCCTATTTGGTTTATTTTCCCCTTCATTTCGTGTATCTTTTCTGTAGGCCTATATTATGTTGTTAGCTATATTTTGTAAATACTTTAAATGCCAGATCATGCCAATAAAAATTTGATTTTATGACTGTATTGTAGCCGTGAAGATAGGATAAATGAGCGTCTGTTATCATTTGTAGCAGCTCGTGCCCGTGACAGCATTCGAATTAAGTTAAAAAATGTTTTACTATACATTAGAATATTTTGTTTATTATTTGTATATAACCTATGAAAGCTTTATTTATGATTTTATTTTAATTCTGTAGGCGCACAGGAATTTTACAGGAAGTTAATTTACGGGAATTTATATAGGTTAATAATCATTCCTTAATTACACCCTTATTTTTCATTCTTAATTAAAAATATTATTATGGTGTTGTTCATTTCTGATAATTCCAGGTTGCTATGGTTGCGCAGGTTGTTTACACATTTAACTCGTGGCCATGAGAAATAGATGCCGTTCCCTCAACATAATGAAGTCGTGGCCACAAGAAAAATATTTCCCTCACCATATGATCTCGAGGCCACGACTTTACATCGCGTGGCACGACATATTATCATGTTTCCACGAGTTTATGTCGTGGCCACGACAAAACTAAGTGAACCGAACATGTCCCCTCCCGGTCACCGTACTACAGAGCTATATTCAAAGACAAAGGCCTTGTGTGTGGTAAATAGCATTCCAGAACCTTCTGTAGGTTTTTAGACGGAAACAGAAGAGGCTTGATGATTATGTGGTGGAGACAGCATGTCGGACAACCTCAGAAATCAGTTCTTCACATGACCCTTGCCTTGACCGAATGATGCAAGAGATTGGCAACCGTTTCTCAGGAGTAGATCTTATGAAGGGCATTCAAGCCTCAGACACCTTTCTTGATGAAGAATCTCTCAAGATTCTTGCCACACATTATTAGAGTTCCTCTGACTGCAAATAGAGTTGCAGTCAGAGGAGCTCCTGGTGGCAATAAACTTCTTGAACAGAACAGAATTCCTGACACAGTCAGTGTGTTCAAGATACTAAATGCTGACATGTTCCGCACACTGAATTCAGTATTTCAAGTAGCACTGACAATCCCAGTTAGTAGCTGCAGCTGTGAACGTTCCTTTAGTGCCTTGCATCGACTGCACATGGTTAAGGAACACAATGGAACAAGACTGGCTTAACCACCTAGCAGTGATGTCCATTAAGAAGGAGAACCTAACTGTTGTTAACCATGACAAGGTGATAAACAGATTTGCCCAAATGGAATCAAGACGATACAGTCTTCTACTACCACCGTCAAAGTAAAGCACCATGTTCAGACAGAAACATGATGGAGGGAGGAGAAAGGCAGATAAAACCACTTTACAGTAAAGTTTTATTTCTTTAAAAAGACATTAAAAAGAAATGGAAACAAGAAGAGGAATGAAGAAATCTAGCGAAACGATCGGTCATTTTCGAAAAAAAAAAATACAACTGTATATGCTTTATATAAACAGATGATCGCCTTGCACGTGCTTCCGCTTTCGTTATTCTTCAAAAAGCTTATGCTGTATGCAGGCCCGCGTTATCCTAATGGGCAACATGGGCTGCAGCCCAGGGCCCCGAACACTGGGGGGCCCCCGAGTCTGGGTATGCACGTACATATGGGCCTGGGTGCAGGGGCGCAACTATCCAGTGTTAGAGGGGTATGCAGCCAAACATTTTGTGAAGCCCTCCACTCTATACTTAAGCAAGAATTCTTTGAGAGAGTCTATCATTCTAATGGCAGTGTCGATCGAGATGTTCACTGCTTGCATTGCCTTGCTGACATAGGTGATTTCTGACAATAGATCATACCAAACCAGGAGGCACATGAGGAACTCCATGCTGACAATCTCGCTAGACAGCGACTTTGCCTCTGAGACAGTTTTGCTGTCTTTTTCCACTTCCTCAAGCTTTTCCAAAGCATCAAGAATCCCCCCTAACTGGAAACGTACAGCTTTGACGGAGTCTATTTTTGCTTCCCACCTGGTATCACTCAGAGGCTTCAGTGTTATGTCCACAAATTCTTTCAGAATATCCCACCTCTTCACTGAAGCCGAAAAAATGGTGTACAGTCTTTGGAGCGTGCCAAAAAAGGTTAGACACATTCTGTTTGATGACACAGCATCACATAACAGAAGGTTCAGACTGTGGCTACAGCAGGGGATAAATAGTGCCTCTGGACACTTCTGCTGCACCAATGCTTGCACACCCTTGTGTATACCCCTCATATTTGAGCCATTGTCATAGCTCTGCCCCATACAGTTACCCAACTCCAACCCCAGGTTATCCAGCACCCCAGTCAGTGTTTCTGTGAGGCCTTTACCAGTTGTGTCTTTCACGACTGTGAAGCCAACAAAAGACTCATTGATGGTGGCATTCTTATTGTCATCTGTATGAACGTACCGGATTATTACGGAGGCCTGCTCCTGCTTTGAAATGTCAGGTGTGCAATCCAACTCCACTGCAAAGTACTTGGAGGCTTTGACCAAATTTGACCAAGTACACATTCTGAAATTGAATCTAAAAATTCATTTTGAGTGCACCAGGAAAGATATCATGTGGTTTCTTTAGAAGCTACCTTCCTAAGATGCTCTGCTAGTGTGACATCATATCGTGCTATGACCTCAAGGACACCCAGGAAATTTCCATTTTTAGGATCTCCTAACTTAGCATTCTTTCCCCTTAGTGGCAAGTTCCTTTCTGCAAGGAATAGTATGCAGTCAATCACTCTTGTTAACACACTTCTCCAGTGTGCCTTTTCAGCATCTATGGCTCTTTGCAATGTTCTGTCAATAGTTTTACCAAGGCGTAAGCGTGACGCTAATTCTTTCCACAACAGATAAGCATTTATGTGATCACCACTGGTTTCATGGTGCTGCAGCGTTTTTGAAAGACACTGCCAGTTATTGTACCCTACCTCAAAGCGTGTGTCAACAACTCTAGCTCCACCAAAAAGCTTACATGCAAAACAATACACTTTATTTGTGCTTTTGGAGTACAGTAACCAATCCCGCTGCACTTTTTCTCCATTGGACATTGAACGAAAACAGTATGCTTTGGAAAAACACCTTCTACTCTTGTCTGATCTTGGATATGGTCCATCAGGACATTTCTGTGGGCCATTCTCAACCATACACTGCCTAAATGAGTCCCCAATCTGGTGTGGTGGTGGCCAGTCAGATGGATCTTCTGAGTAATGCCTTGTCTCAGCCCTCTCCTCTTCACCTCTCTGTTCCATTTCCACCTCCCTCTCCTCTTCACCTCTCTGTTCCACATTCTCTTCCACCTCATCTTCACCTCCCTTTTCCACATTCTTCTCCAATTCCTCCTCAGTGGTGAGTGGCTTTCCATCTCTGTCTGCACTAATTTTTACCCAAAAAGGACACAGTGAATAGGTTGGTAAACAGAACTTAGTTTGGTGTGGTCTAACTAATATAACTCCTACCTGATATCATCACTGGTCTCATCTTTACTTGATGCCATCGCCAACCTCATGTCTGTCTCTTTTACCCCTTTCCTGTGTTCTTCTCCACTAAGACATTGTCAAACAAACATTATGTAATAGATGTTCCATATTACTTTTTCCTAGGGGTGTAATGATACACGTATTCATATTGAACCGTTCGGTACGAGGCTTTCGGTTCGGTTTTTGGTATGCATTTTCAAACTGAATGTTCATTGGACCATTTTTCCTGCCGACCAAAATTTCGTTATTTCAAATGTAGACGCGTCGCGCGTGGCAAGCGTGCTCATAATGTAAGAGACGCTGGCACAACATCAGCTGGCAAACGCAATGTAAGCAGAACGAAACTGAGCTACTCGTTATTGTGTTTCTGTGGACCGTTTATCAGTCTGGACCAATGCAGCGCGTGCCTGATCAAGCAACACTGTTACTACACAGCGAGATCCAGTAAAGAAAGCATTTGAATTCGCCACTGAAGTAATTACATCGCTGCGAGATCTAGTGAGAAATATTTACATTTCTCCGTTATTAACGGATCAAACAGCACTAACGTGGAAACCAGGAAGTAACATTTTGCCATGAATGAACTATCCAGTGTCCACAGATCAGCAACATTCACCATGGATTTACTGTAGTAACACTAACTGCAACCATGGAAGTTTGGCAGGAATAGTAGGCTTACTAGGCTATAATGCTTTTAAATAACATTACGTCTGTTTTATTTTGACATTATGAATAAAATTGCTGCCCTCAAATGTTAATCTGAAGCAAAATAAACCTTTGTTTATAACTAGCCTACTACAATATTACATTTCATTTTGTCCAAGGAGCTGTTTTGTTTTATATGCTCCTAAGAAGAGTCACATATAGCTCCATTATTGCTCAAAGTAAAAAAATATCATACTTTATAATGTTGGTTTTAATTTAAAAAAAAAAAATAAAAATAAAATTAATTCAAGGAAATTTCTCTGGCATTTCTTTCTTTTTGCTGTATCAAAAATGTACCGAACCATGACACAAGTGTATCGTATCGAACCGTGAATTTTGTGAACCGTTACACCCCTACTTTTTCCATATTAATAATATTAAGAAATGAACCTTTTGGTATCAAGTGGCTCCCTCTACACTTCCACCTAATGTTAGACCTACCTGTTGCCTTCCCCTGTCTTTCCTGATCCACCATCCTCACACCTGAATGAAATAAACTCACTGTTAAATATAGCAGCCTAAATTCAATTTTTAAATCAGCCTAGTGCTGGCATCAGATAAGACAACTATTATGCAGTAAGGTTGTGATGCTGTTGAAATTACATTAACATTTTGGATTATAAAAAGTACAAATATGGCACACACACACACATATAGATATGTAATTACAGGGTCACATCTCTCTCTCTCTTTAAAGATCTGTGCTATATATATATGTGTGTGTGTGTGTGTATGTGTGTGTGTATATATATATATTATATATATGTGTGTGTGTGTGTATATATATATATACACACACACACATATATATATAGCATATATGTGTGTGTGTGTGTATGTGTGTGTATATATATATATTATATATATGTGTGTGTGTGTGTGTGTGTATATATATATATACACACACACACACACATATATATAGCACAGATCTTTAAAGAGAGAGAGAGAGATGTGACCCTAATTACAGCTAACATGTCACCCAGCAGATGTAACTGTAGCCTGTATGTCTGACAGCACAGCTGATCTAACATGAACAGCTAATGGTAAAAAAAAAAATCTATTTGTTTCCATGATAAACCAGCCTTATTGCATAAGTAATGTTTTCCAGCTTCTAGTCATTTATTGTGCATGCTACCTTATATTTACCAGTTGTCATTTTACTTTAATAAAATTGAGATATGTCATGGGATTGGTACCAAAGGGTTTAGCCAAAATCTAAATGTAGATATCAGCAACATTATTTTAGTAACAACATTAAGTTAGTAAACACTTGTCAGCCAACATTAATATTTGCTAGCCTCCAAGTTTGGTAGCAAATATATGCATGATTCCACGGTAAACCAGAGATATTAAAGTTGTTTTCCAGATAATTGTCATTTATTGTACATGCTACCTTATATTTTTCAGTTTTCCGCTCAGCAACCTCGGTTTTGCATATTCTAAGCTAGCTACATATTCTGTCTGCTACATTCCCAGTGTTAGCAAACGCTAGCTAGTCTGTTAACATGAATAACGTATTTGCAAGCCTCCAAGCATAGACGTCACATTTTAAATCCTACCTGTTGCCTTTCACCATCCACTTATTTAGCTGCTGTCGCATCCCCTTGACATGCCATCTCCTTTTCCCTCTTTCTTTTTCTATTTTTAGCCCCCGATAGCTTTTTTGCTTTATCCATCTTTTTCGAGTTTCAATTACAACTCACTAACGTTACTGCTGCTCACTCAGCGCTGCGCCCCGCCCACTCGCGATATTACCCTTCTATGTCTAAATTCTATGATGGAATCTTATGAGGGCACCGGCGCCTACTCTAGCCTGTTAGTCCTCTAAAATTTATATAACTTTTTTTTATACATAACTTTTATATAAATTTATATAACTTTTATTATTTAAAAAATAAAATTAACCATCGCTTTGGCGCCCCTATGCGCCGCAAATAGCGCATACCCACTTTTTGCGCCACTGTAACAGGGTTGAGTGAAACATGTAGGACACAGATAGCGCAAATTAAAATTGTCAATTTAAAACTAATTAAAGCCGTGGTCATTATATATGACACTATTGTATATTATGATGTTAATATCACTTTAGATAATTGTGTCATTGATCAGATATATTTAAGAGCTCTCAAACAAGGGGTTTGTTTCTAAAATGCTTTAAAAATGATAACTGGAAGGTCAATGTAAAGTTCATGAAAAGTTTCAGGGATGTATAATTAATTTATAAACGGGCATCATATTATTTGATAGCAGTTGTGTACTTTCTTAGATCAGGGTTCACTCTTATGTCCTTTCATTTCATATTTCTCTCTTTGAAATATTTTGGTGATTTTTTTTCTTTCATTTCAGACCGGATGGAGGAGAGCGAGGAGAAACATCATGACAAACCTGGAGAAAAACCTTTGAGTTGCTCAAAGACTAATAAGACATTTGTAAAGAAAAGAAGAACCAAATCTACAATCTGCACTTAGTGTGGGAAGAGTTTCACATGCAAACAAAGTCTTGAGGTTCACATGAGGATCCACATTGGAGAGAGACCGTTCACATGTGATCAGTGTGGAAAGAGCTTCACACAAAAACAAAGTCTTGAGCTTCACATGAGGATCCACACTGGAGAGAGACCATTCACATGTGATCAGTGTGGAAAGAGCTTCACACAAAAACAAAGTCTTGAGGTTCACATGAGGATCCACAATGGAGAGAGACCGTTCACATGTGATCAGTGTGGGAAGAGTTTCAGACAACCATCAAACCTTAAAGATCACATGAGGATCCACACCGGAGAGAAGCCGTTCACATGTGATCAGTGTGGGAAAACATTTATTGGGTCATCAGCCCTTAAGGCACACTTGACAGTTCATACGAAGGAGAAGCTACATTCATGTTCTGTGTGTGCAAAGAGTTTTTCACTGCTGCAACATTTACATACACACCAGAAAATACACACTGATGTGAGAGAGTTCATGTGCTTTGAGTGTGAGAAGACTTTTATTTCAGCAAACAGTTTAAAACTGCACCAGAGAATTCCCACTGGAGAAAAACCTTACAAGTGTTCACACTGTGACAAGAGATTCAATCAGTTAGCAAATCTGAAAACTCATGAGAGGATCCACATTGGAGAAAAGCCACACACATGTGATCAGTGTGGAAAGAGTTTCTCTTTTAAAAGTCACCTGAAGATACTCATGAAGATACATGCAGTGGAGAAACCACATCAATGCAGAGATCACAGTAAGTAATTCATCTGTATAAGCAACAAAATCAGCAACCGGTGACACTTAGTTCACTCTTCAGTCCAAGGCCTGTAGGCCTGCAGGCCACAGCCTACAACCCAGCCATGTGCTCATCTATGACAGAGAGAAAGAACTTTGTTCCCCTCTAAGAGTCAAATTAACAGCTTAAGTTGTTTCATAGTACTTCATCCAACACAGAAGATACTTGCAACAACTTTGGACCGAATCATCAAGATTTCTCCTCAGCCTGCAGATCTGATGCTTCTCAGCCTAAAGGCATCTTGCACGTATCGTACATTTGAACACTAAACAGTGATTTAGTATTGATTTGTAAAACTTACCTTTGTCAACAAAGGTGTTTTATTACTGAGGAAACTGATGACTTCCAGATTGTCTTTGACTTTTTCCTACAGCTCCATTTCCAGTTCCACTTCCGGTTCAACCCTATCATTGCTCATTCTTACCTACGTATGTGTTTGTGAGTTAGTTAATAACGATCGTGCACAATACATGTTTGGTTCTGCTAATAAATTGCCTCTTAAGTGATTTAGATCCTGACTACATGCTCTGAGTAGTACGGTACAATAAGAAAGTTGTTTTTCCATAACCTGGAAATTAACATTTCTCAGAATTAATAAACAATCAACACTGAGTCTTCACTGGACAAACAGGTTAATTGATTGTAATATTAATTTTAATGTAGCTACATCCAGTTAATCTGATTAACTGATTTACATATTCATAATTAATCATAATTATTAATCATAATGAGTTATGAATAATTATTAATATTTCCCCTTTGAGTTAATTTGCTACAATCTGAGCAGGAAACTTTCCCAAAACATACTGATAACATGTTCTTTTCTCTTAGTGAGAGGTACAGACAATATTCAAAATTATTTTCTAGTGTTTGAATAGGAAAATAAATGCTTTAACATACATTGAAGAAGCCATTCAAATAATTTGACCGAAAGATAAATGTTGATTTAATAACTTAAGAGATATATATTGAAGTGGCAGTGGATTCCAGAATCCACCCCTTCAGATTGACATAATTTTCATGTCGGGGTGAACTATAACCTTTAATCAATTTCACAACTTGACTGAACTATATTTTCAACAGAAGTGCACATTATTCACAATTGTCTTTTCACGACAGTTAATACCCCTCTAATGCACCAAGAGGCTATTGTGATTGCTCCAAAGCAACTTACAAATGAGAATATTAGAATCAATCAAATCAACATGAGTACAACAGTATGTAAGTGCTGTGTGAAGTCACAGTTTCGTCAGTAAAGTGCTCGTAGCAAGGAATCTTTTTTAATACACAAATAGATGGAGAAAGAGAATAGAAGTAAAAAAAAAAGTAGATTAAGATAGATAAAAAGTGCTACTAGTACTGGGTCAAGTGTTGACAAAAAAGATACTCAGCTGCTCAGATAGAGCGTGGCAGGTCATTCGACCAGCCAGGAACAGACACAGAGAAGGTCCGCGAGAGTGATTTTGTGCCCCTTTGTGATGGCACCACAAGGTGCTGTTCACTTGCAGAACGCAAGTTTCTGGAGGGCGCATAAGTCTGAAGTAGTGAGTTAAGGTATAGCGGTGCAGAGCCAGTGGTTGTTCTGTAGGCAAACATCAGAGCCTTGAATTGGATGCGAGCAGCTAATGCAGACTAACATTCTGGATCAGTTGTAGAGGCTTGACCGTGCATGCTGGAAGGCCAGCCAAGAGAGCATTACAGTAGTCCAGTCTGAACAAGAGCTTGGACAAGAATTTGTGTGGAATGCTCTGATAGGAAGGGCCTAATCTTCCTGATGTTGTACAAGGCAAATCTACAGGACCGGGCCATTGTAGCAATATGATCTGTGAAGTTTCAAAAATCATCCATCACCACTCCCAGGTTCCTGGCTCTCCTGGAAGCAGTAATGGTTGACGGCCCAAGTTGAATTGAAAGGTTATGATGAAGTGTTGGGTTGGCACCGACCACAAGCAGTTCCGTTTTTGCAAGGTTGAGTTAAAGGTGGTCCTTCATCCAGGCAGAAATGGCTGTCAGGCAGGCTGTGAAAACTGCAGAACCACCAGTGTTTTATTTTTGTTTTACTTGGTTTAGTGTCTGATTTTGTGTCATAACACAACACATTTAAAGTTAAAAAAAGGAACAAAATTAAGACTAAGTCTTTTGCATGCTTACCTATGTACCTCCTAAAAACATGTAAGGCTGAGACTCAAATCTCTGTCATTATAAACTGACCCTAAAGTGGAACTTTTAGCATTTCAGAAGATTACATTTGGAGTCTAAGGAATAAGAAATGTATCTGGCAATTTGCTCTAGAGCATTGGTTCCCAACCTTTTTTACGCCAAAGCCCACCTCCTCTCTGAATCAACACGGCACGGCCCACCTGCGCATCAATAATTGAGGAATCGTGCATTCCTAATGTACGACTGCTGTATGTCACTGTAATCATCTTTACCTTCATTACTATCATCATCCATCAAAACCTGACCCATATCTGTGTTACTCTCGGTTTCCAGTTTTATTTTGTAGAAACCATAGAAACACCAAAGACGCTTTAATATATTACATGTTTTATAATACAAGGGAACAACTGTTTGGTTACATTTATAAACTAAGTATTGTTATATACATTATATTGCCAAAAGTTTTGGGATGCCTGCCTTTACGTGCACATGAACTTTGATGACATCCTATTCTTATTCTGTAGGGTTTAATATGGAGTTGGCCCACCCTTTGCAGCTATAACAGCCTCAACTCTTCTGGGAAGGCTTTCCACAAAATTTAGGAGAGTTCATGGGAATTTTTGACCATTCTTCTTGAAGCGCATTTGTGAGGTCAGGCAGTGATGTTGGCCTGGCTCACAGTCTCAGCTCTAATTCATCCCAGAGGTGTTCTGTCGGGTTGAGGTCAGGACTCTGTTCAGGCCAGTCAAGTTGCTCCACACCAAACTCACTCATCCATAGTCTTTATGGACCTTGCTTTGTGCACTGGTGCGCAGTCATGTTGAAACAGGAAGGGGCCATCCCCAAACTGTTCCCACAAAGTTGGGAGCATGAAATTGTCCAAAGTGTCTTGGTATGCTGAAGCATTAAGAGTTCCTTTCACTGGAACTAAGGGTCAAGCCCAACCCCTGAAAAACAACCCCACTCCATAATCCCCCTCCAGCAAACTTTATACTTAGCACAATGCAGTCAGGCAAGTACCGTTCTCCTAGCAACCGCCATACCCAAACCCAGAGAAGCGTGATTCATCACTCCAGAGAACACGTCTCCACTGCTCTAGAGTCCAGTGGCTAGAACAAACTGTGAAATGTATATATGATACTGGATATCAAGAGTAAAACTGTTAATAATGTAGACAGACAACAATCTCATACAATGTCAGTCATGTGTGCAGTGAAATATGATTTATTAGGCATTTAAAATCTCTACTGAGAAAATTAAAACATGAAAAGCTCAAAAAGCAATCAAAATAGGCTACTTCATGGCTTTCAGAGCTAAAAAATATTCCTGACTCAAGCAGAATCAGCAGAAAATACAAATGAACGATAACACTAATTTCCTTCATAAAAGAGAACAGAGTGAAACAAAAATTCATTAAGAAAATAAACAAAATAAACTCCGGAAGATGAACTTTGGATGATGTTTGTTTGTCAAATCACTCATTGACACAACCTCTTTGTTCTTCAGGATCGTGATGTTTCATCTGCAGGTTCTGGATCACTGGATCTCTCTGTCCTCTCCTTCCAGATGCTTTCTGGTAGTTCTGACAAAAACAAACAAGTTTCATTTCCAACAGACATGATGTGAGATGAATAAGAAATATTTCAAACTCTGCATTAAGACTAATCACACATAAAAACAATAGTAACATTGATCATGTAACTCAAGATTGTCCAAATCATTCACAACACAAATCATATTTGCATATATTACTTATCATGTTGTCAAAGCCACAGCAACAACACAACACAACACACAAAACACAAAACACAAAACAAACTTAAATTATCAACAACTAATTGATGAAATCGCTGCAGAAAAAGTGCATAAGCAAAGCTCCAAAAATGCTCCACTTTAAGCTCTTCAAATAAACTCATAAGCATACAGTTTAACACGGCTTGCCCTGGACATCGTACAGATGCATGTGTTGTTTACTCTGATGTGATATTCCCATTGTGAAACTTATATTTAACGGTTATATCCTTATCTGTAAATGTTAGAAAGTCATGTGAGTATTTTGGTCAAATGCTTGTCCTGAGAGCGAGCGAGTCTCTGTTCAACTTTACAGAACGAGCTCCAGCACCTCCAGCAGACGAAGAGCGATAACTCTGACTAAAACTTTGTTAGACATTAAATGTAGGTTTCAAATTCTACATGTAACACTTTGTACTAGGGAAAGACGCCACCTAAAAGACTCGATTTATACATTTTCTTCTTGTTTTTGTTCTTCTTATTTTTTGTTTTTTAGTGCACATATGAAATCTACTTAATTACGTTTTTATTTTAATTTAGTTCAATAATTGACTGCAGATTTAAGGATGTTTTTGATATATTTCGTGTTGACACACATTCCTAAAAAAAGTGGACTTTCTGTTTTGGGGGGGAGCAGTGTTATGAATAAAGTAATAATTGTTACTTTAATTCGTAAGTAATGGGTGGAGTCATGTAGCGATGATGAAGTGATTTGCTCTGAGTATACAAGAACTACGACTTTATTCAGCATTGTCTTCTCTTCCGCGTCTGTTGTGAATCCGCGTTCACGACTCCGTAGTGAATGAGCTTCTTCCATCGTTCTTAGTTCTTTGTCCGTGTATTCGGGTTCAAATAAATATGGAGTCTTCCTCTGTGTCGAAATGTTTGCGAAGGTTGTTTTGTTTACAGCGTGTGTCTCCCTCAGACTGTAAACGAAGCTCGGGCGCACCTGATAACACGTCAGCAGCATCTTACGTCAGCAGCGTCACTGCGGAGTCATGAACGCGGATTGACAACAGACCCGGAAGAGAAGACAATGCTGAATAAAGTCGTAGTTTTTGTTATTTTTGGACCAAAATGTATTTTCGATGCTTCAAAAAATTCTAACCAACCCACTGATGTCAGATGGACTACTTTGATGATGTTTTTATTACCTTTCTGGACATGGACAGTATACCGCACAAACACTTTTAATGGAGGGACAGAAAGCTCTCGGACTAAATCTAAAATATCTTAAACTGTGTTCCAAAGATGAACGGAGGTCTTACGGGTTTGGAAAGACATTAGGGTGAGTCAATAATGACATAATTTTCATTTTTGGGTGAACTAACCCTTTAATGTCCACTGTCAAAAGTAGAAAAGACATGACATGACAAGGTGAAGCATAAGTTTATTTATTTAGAAATAAATCGTAATGGATCTGCTCTGATGAAGATTAATTTATTCACTTTATAACTGTAAAACATCCTTGTTTGAACACCACTGCCTGAACATGTGTATGTGTGTTTATGCTTCAGATGCAAAACTTAATTGTAAGAAACTTGTCAGATTATGATGATGTTTTAATTGATGTTATGATTGCTGACTTTATATATTTGAATGTGTTAAAAGTTTTTTCATCCCGGCCCGTGATAGACTTTGCGTGTAAATGGTGCACCGTTTTTTTAACCGGTTTATTGAAACACACTATCCAAAAGAACCAGTTCGTGGAAAAGAACCGAACTCCACATCACTGAAGCTGATTGGTTAGATGTTTGTTGTTGGTCTCGGCCCGACTAACTTTCAAACAGTGTATTTGAAATATTACTGAGTACCCCTTTAAGATGCAGATTAAATTTACTTTTAACAACCTAATTTTTATATGGCAAATTTTAAAGGTGCCATCGAACGTTTTTTTACAAGATGTAATATAAGTCTAAGGTGTCCCCTGAATGTGTCTGTGAAGTTTCAGCTCAAAATACCCCATAGATTTTTTTTATATTAATTTTTTTAACTGCCTATTTTGGGGCATAATTAGAAATGCGCCGATTCAGGCTGTGGCCCCTTTAATTCTTGTTCTCAAAATGGGTCTTTACAAAGTGCATACATCAGATCCTGTGAGTATAGTATTTATTTGGATGTTTACATTTGATTCTGAATGAGTTTGAGGCTGTGCTCCGTGGCTAACGGGCTAATGCTACACTGTTGGAGAGATTTATAAAGAATGAAGTTAAATGCATTATACAGACTGCAAGTGTTTAAAAAAACAAAAATAACGACAGTCTTGTCTGCATGAATACAGTAAGAAACGATGGTAACTTTAACCACATTAGCAACATGCTAACGGAACATTTAGAAAGACAGTTTACAAATATCACTAAAAATATCATGTAATCATGGATCATTGATTGGACATTTTTCACTGTTGGTTCAGCTGTGCACATCCAGACGTTAATACTGGCAGCCCTTGTGTAATGCCTTCATTCATTCATTTATTTCTTTATTTAACCAGGTTAAAAAACTCATTGAGATTAAAATCTCTTTTACAAGAGTTTTTACAAGAGTGTTACGTAACAGTCGGTGTTATGTTGAGATTCGCCTGTTCTTCGGAGGTCTTTTAAACAAATGAGATTTATATAAGAAGGAGGAAACAATGGAGTTTGAGACTCACTGTATGTCATTTCCATGGACTGAACTCTTGTTATTCAACTATGCCGAGGTAAATTCAATTTTTGAATCTAGGGCACCTTTAATTATTCGACTTATATTTAATGTACTAATGTTCTTTTATAGTATCATACTGAACTGACCGACAGCTTCAGTGATTATAAGAGCACTCTTGCTTTCTGTGTAATTCTTTGCAATTTGAAGACATTTTTGTTTTTCATGAGTCTTCATGAGTTTTCATACTTAAATTTAAAAAGTGTCAAATGATGCACCAGTGCCTTCACCACACACCTGCTATATGTGGATAGGAGAGACAGAGAGCCAACTAACACAGAAGAGACTTTGTTTCTCAGCACATAAAGATGAACTACTTACTGTGATCTCTGACTGTGGTCATGTGGTTTCTCCACTGCATGATTCTTCATGTGTCGCTTCAGGTGACTTTTATAAGTGAAACTTTTTCCACACTGATCACATGTGAACGGCTTCTCTCCAGTGTGGATCCTCTCATGTGGTTTCAGATTTGCTAAATGACTGAATCTCTTGTCACAGTGTGAACACTTGTAAGGTTTCTCTCCAGTATGAATTCTCTGGTGCAGTTTTAAACTGTTTGCTGCAGTAAAAGTCTTCTCACACTCAAAGCACATGTACTCTCTCACACCAGTGTGAATTTTCTGATGTCTCTGTAAATATTTCCGCTGTGAAAATCTCTTTCCACACACAGAACATGAATATGGCTTCTCCTTCGTATGAACTGTCAGGTGTTCCTTCAGATCTGGTGACCTAAGAAATGTTTTCCCACATTGATCACATGTGAACGACTTCTCTCCGGTGTGGATCCTCATGTGAACATTAAGGTTTGCTGATTTTGTGAAACTCTTCCCGCACTGATCACATGTGAATGGCTTCTCTCCAGTGTGGATTTTCATGTGTTCTTTAAGGTGTTCTGATCGGGTGAAACTCTTCCCACATTGACGGCATGCATGCGGCTTCTCTCCAGTGTGGATCCTCATATGAACATTAAGATGATGTTTTTTTGAGAATCTCTTTCCACACTGATTACACGTAAATGGCTTCTCTCCTGTATGGACTGTCATGTGAACATCAAGACTTCGTTTGTGTGTGAAACTCTTTCCACACTGATCACAGGTGAACGGTCTCTCTCCGGTGTGGATCCTCATGTGAGCATCAAGACTTTGTTTGGTTGACAAACTCTTCCCACACTGAGTGCAAGTTGCAGATTTCTTGGCTCTTCTTTTCTTTAAAAATGTATTTTTAGTCTTTGAGCGACTCAAAGGTTTTTCTCCAGGTTTGTCATGATGTTTCTCCTCCACTTCACTCAGTTCTTCACTCTCCTCCTTCAGTTCCATCAGGTCTGAAATCAAAGGAAAAAAGGTGAACCTGATGTAGTAGCAGAAAGTAGACAAAAATGTCTTAATATTGTGACTCTCAGGAAGTGACATCCTCTGAGCTCTTTCTACAGCATGATGGGAGGAGGAGAAAATAATCTCAATCCATTGTCTCTGTTTTTCACAAACTGTACAGTGAAGCTTCTGGTCCAATCAGCCACGCAATTATTCATTGTATCTAATGAATTACCCATAAACTCACTCTATCAAAGTTCTGTGAACCCATCCCCCTAAACTTGCTACCAGCATCCCAAACGTAGCTAACACACAGGCAGAACTAGGTGTCCTGTTACAGATACATGGTACTTTTACGATCAGAAAGAATTTTGCAGAGACTTCTTTCTGAGAAGGACAAATAAACTCTCTTAATCCTATGTATTCTCTAGATAACCACTCTGGAAATGTATATCTCATGACTTTCCTTCTTTCTATGTATTAATTCTCTATTTTGAATTATTTTGGTATTAATGTTCCAGAGTTGCAAATGTATTGATAACTGAAATTACATTGATAGCATGTTTGGTATCTTCGGACTCCAACTTTCGTTTCTTATTTGGTAATTTATGTTACATGTTACTAACTCTGTGACACATTAGTATTATAAGAATCTAGAAGGTTCTTCTCTCATTTATCCAATCCAGTTTCTTATGCTAATATCTTGCTACAGAACAAAGACTCGTAAAACTTCCCTCCGAGGGGGCAACTCCTTATTGGTTCAGACACCTTAAGAAAGTGTGACATCTTCACCCCTTATATTCACTGATCACAAGATCAAATCTCTTTCTTCTCTTTTACTGACAAATGCTGATGTTAAGATGATGCTGTAGAAGCTAGAAGCTTCTAAAGGAACCCCAAGCTTGTGCCAGGCTTCGGCCTAGAAACTTCCATTCACCAAAGATCCTCTGAATCCAACTGGTTCTCTTTCGTCAAGACAATATCAGCAAAGATTCAACGGAAGCCTCCACAAATTGCATCAGGACAGTTTTAATTCAACTTGGAGAGACATGCAAGTATCAAACTTAATCTCATTATCTGATACATTAAGTATCCTTACACCTTTTAAAGAAGAGCCTGTTAAAACTAAACTGATGGTTTGCTCAAGGCTGTTGATATGCTGAATGTCAAACAATGCTGTAACGTCTTGCTTTTCTGTATTCTGCTTCAGCTCTCTCTTTCCCTTGGTAAACTGAATGCATGTATGTGTGTGAATGTTAGAGTAGTTTAAGTGTTTAGTCTAGTTAATAAAGTCTTGTTCATGTCACATGTAAAGTTGTCTGTGTTTTGCACTCATATGCTGGAGTCCCTATTCATGCAGATCCTGACTTACAGGCTCTTAAGTAGTACTGTACAATAAGATTGTTATTTCCCATTACCTGGAAATGAACATTTCTTAGATTTAATAAACAATTAACACTGTGTGTTCCTTGGACAACGGGTTAATTGATTGTAATATTAATTGTATTACATTAAGTTAATTTTATTAACTGATCCAAATATTAATAATTAATTACAACTAGTTATGATTAATTATTCATATTTATTTTGAGCTAATTTGCTACAACAGTGTTGATCACATTCATCAACCCTCTAACCTCTATCCAAAGTTTAACTATAAATCAGCTTTTGGTAAAGTTACAATTACAACCCTGTCAACCATTTTGGAAAGTTCATTCACTTCACAAGTTTTGGTGTTTATTGATTACTCCTAAAAATAACAAAGTTGTAAACTATGTTGAAAATGTTTAAAATTCTGGTAATGTTGCAAATTGTGAATCAGATATAAAATAAATGTAAAATAAAACAGTTAAAATACTATTTAGATTAATCTGTTATTGACAATCAACACGAAAGTTTCTCGAATCTCCCTTTACTGACCATACGTTAATATTGTTTTATCTAAATGTGCTTTTGAATCTTTCTAACACGGATGTTGTTCAGCATCATGAATGAATGAAGAATAAACACCAACCTCTTTGTTCTTCAGTATCTTCAGTGTGTTTCATTCTGCAGGGTTCTGGATCACTCATGTTCTCACTGTCCTCTTTAATAAACTCAGTCTTTGCAGATTTCAACTCTTCCTGATGTTCTGATGCTCGTCTGATGGGAATATTCCAGCATTTATTGGAGAACTGATGTGGGAGGAGCTTCACTGATGATGTGATTGCTGTGGGAGGGGCTTCACTGATGATGATTTCCAGTGTGGGAGGAGCTGATCTGCCAAAATTAAAAATACATCAGTTTGAGTTTGTTTTTGTAATAATTGACACTTCTAAGCATTTATGCCTGTCTCTCTATTCATAGTAAAGTAACTGATGCTAATAAATAATTATTATTACTAATCCTAACATTATTCTGCTTGTTCATTAAAATACAGGTAGATATCTAGAAATACAGAAAAGAATATAAATAATGTAAATTCTTCCAAATATAAATAATGGTTAGGAAAAAAAGCAGTTGAAATTATAAACACAGAAATAAATGCCTATATTGTAGTCATCAAATCCCCTCAGTCTGTTGACAGCAATTCAATGAGTTTAAGTGTCAATTTACAGCAGATCTGAAGACATCGGCATAATAAATGAGGTGAAAACAGGAACTATTGACATGAAATAAAGAGTGTTTTCAGCAGTTTCTCTGTTAATATTGATGATCCTCAGACTATCAACACTCATTCAACAAAACATTCAGATCATCTCAATTTATTCTGAGTGTTTGCTGTTAGAAACACATTATTTTAATCAGGATATATGCTAAAAGCCTAAACTGCTCTGTTGAAAGACAATACTGTCATTTCTCACAATATGCAGGGGTTAAAGCAAAAGAAAATCCTGTGCCTGGGGGGGATTTTTAACATTTAAACAAAGCGTTTTGGTGCACATTTGATTCAAGTAAAAAAAACAAACAAACAAACAAAAAAAAAAAATATATATATATATATACACACACACATACACAAGGGGTGCAACGGTTCGGTTTGTATCACGGTTTTAGGCTCACGGTTTCGGTACAGTTTGGTATGTCAAATAAAAACAAAGAAAATAAGAACAAATAATCAAACAGCACAAATAAATACAGTAAAGCAAAGATAGATTTGAATTGGGTGGTCAACAATTTCAAAATGATTTGAATAGCTATTTTCGGAAAGAATTCAGTCTAGGATGATTTTGATCCTATCCTGCATCACTAGAGATTGTCATAAAGTCCTTTTTTTTCCCCACAGAAAGTATTCTTGTCACTTCATAACATTAAGGTTGAACCACTGTAGTCACATGAACTGTTTTAAAAATGTCTTTAGTAGATTTCTGAGCGTTTTTGAAAGTGTTAATTATCTTTCTGTCAATGGAGGCCTCACTGAGATATCGGATTTCATAAAAAATATCCTAATTTGTGGTTAATGGTTAATGTTGGTTAATGTTTGTACATTGACAGTACAAACATTAACCATCTAAAGTATCAATTAACGTTACATATGTGGAAAAATGATGGCTAAAAATAAAGTTATAGCTCTTACCTTCTCCTCTGAGAACTCCCGGTGGACTGACGACCGTTACAGCTCAAAATGACGCGCATGCGCCGTACTCCAGAAGCCCGTGAGCGCTGCTAGGGGTTTCCAATTCAAATTGCGTCACAGTTATTAAAGGTGCAGTATGTGATCATTTTATCCGCTAGAGGTCGCTAGAGGCCTATTCAAAACAAAGGCGTAGCTTGATGACGGCAAGTTTGAGTGTGGAATCTTGGGACATGTGGTCTCCACCTCAACAGACAGTGCAATACGACTTGGGAAGAATGGCGTGTATGCCCCATAATACTAATCGTGTTGATCGTTATAATGGCATATGTTTTCTGTAAAGATACGAATCAAAACAGCTCACCTGTCGAGTAAAACACAAGCGAGATCGGCATCTCTTTCTAGGTGAAGTTTGTCGCGAAGCTCTCTCCATCTAGAAAATGCAACACCGATATTGATCCTCGCTCTTTCTCTCCTCTTGTCCCAAACTCTTCTTGGGTCGTTT
>RJVU01001269.1:277857-306096 GCA_003731715.1 Anabarilius grahami | reverse complement strand
ATGGTAAACAGTAATTATGTTCCATAAATAAGTAACACAATCCACCATAAAACGTGCAAGAAGTAAATAAGGAACTGCTTGAAGCAAGCTAGTGGTTTGCTGGACGCTAGACACTACTTCCGCATTTGTCCACGACACTGTTGTCATGTGGTTTCTATGTCAGTAAAGGCGGTAACAAAGAGAAACTGCCGTCATTGACAGGCGACTGCACTGCCCCGTGTCACTGTTTAGAATGGGAATTTTCTCATGATTTAGAAGTAGTTGAAAACATTAGAGATATTGTTAGTAATCAGCTGGACAAAATATATAACACTAGCCTAGTGAATTTTGGATATTTTACTGCGAATATCTTACAAATTGTACCTTTAATATCGAACATCTAGCGATTTTTATTCATTTATTTTTTTATATATATATTTGATGTGCATTTAAACGCTATACTACACTGAAATGAAATTACAAATAAATAAAGCAATTAATTAAACAACTGGCTCTGTAAAATACACATTTGTTTCTGCCATGATCACTCTGTATAAATGAGGAAATTCATGTTTTTTTCTGTTTAATATTCCTCTAACATTTAATGGAATATAATAAGGCTTTTTTCCATCCACATTTTCATTGTTGACTGTAAGATTGGAAATGTATTTTCTTGAGCCCTGAAATACATTTTTGAATATTAATGTATTTTCTTGCCCCTGAAATACATTTTAAAATATATTTTAAGTATACGATGTTGAAACAAAATATTCTCTCAGTTTCAAATATATATTTTATTGAACTTCACTACTTACAACACTTATTTATCATATATTTAAAATATATTTTGGCCAGATAAAATAATTTTTCCCCATATGGGAATGACATAATTTTCATTTTGGGGTGAACTATAACCTTTAATCAATTTCACAACTTGACTGAACTACATGTTCTACAGAAGTGCACATTATTCACAATTATCTTTTCTTTACAGTTAATATCTCTAATGCACCAAGAGGATATTGTGATATTGGTTTATGGGTCATTCTAACTTAAAGCCCAAAGGTGTAAACTGCAGAACCACCAGTGTTTTATTTTTGTTTTTACTTGATTTAGTGTCTGATATTGTGACAATGAACAATCTGCTGTCTGTCACTGATGCACTCAAGCCTTATGATGTGATACGTCATATTACACTGTCATATATGCAACGCTAAAGGCTACTTATGCTAAAACATTGAGATAATAAACACGCATGTTCATGGGAAACACCAGTCGTCTCTCCTAGTGAGAAGAAGCATGTGTGTCCTGTGAAGCAAACGGCACAGATTAGAGGTGTAAGAGACACAACAGTCCTCAATCAGCATAATGACGATTCCCTCGCATCTGATTCAGAGCATTAGCATACTGTGATGATGATGAAGGCCATTTATTTAATTCACATGAATACTTTTAAAGTGATAACGGGCAGAGTTACACCCATATTGCATGTCAATAGTTCCTGTTTTCACCTCATTAATTATGCTGAAGACTTCAGATCTGCTGTAAATTGACACTTCAGGGATTAGTTTGCTTGTCATCCAAGATTTTCATGTCTTTCTTTCTTTCTTTTGTGATGTAGGCAGAAGTACAGATCCAGTGTCTGCAATATATATATATATATACACACAACATGGTTGATCATTTCTTTAGACTCTTATTCCTCGTCTTGGATCATGTAGATCTATTTGAAGCTGCACTGAAACTGACATTTGGACCTTCAACCTCTTGAACCCCAGTGAAGTCACTATATGGAGAAAAATCCTGGAATGTTTTCCTCAAAATCCTTCATTTCTTTTCACCTGAAGAAAGAAAGACATGAACATCTTGGATGACATGGGGTGAGTAAATTATCAGGAAATTTTCATTCAGAAGTCAGCAAAGCTCATTTAATCGGTGTCAACAGATAAAGATTATTTATTGGGTACAAATATGTACATATATTTCTGTGTTTATGCTTTCAACTGTCTTTTTGGCCATTATTAATATTTGGAAGAACTTACATTGCATTATTACCTGTATTTGTAGATATGTTCATATATTGTAATGGAGAAGCAGAATAATGATAGGCTTAGAAATTAAATTAATTTGTGAATTAGCATCAATAACTTTACAATAGACATACAGATTGAAATGCTTAGATGTGTCAGTAAGTATAAAAACAAATTCAGTAACTAATATATTTTTTTGGAAGATCAGCTCCTCCCACATCACTCACATCATCAGTGAAGCTCCTCCCACATCAGTTCTCCAATAAATGCTGGAATATTCCCATCAGATGAGCATCAGAGCATCAGAAAGAGCTGAAATCTGCAAAGCCTGAGTTTATTAAAGAGGACAGTGAGAACAAGAGTGATCCAGAACCCTGCAGAATGAAACACACTGAAGATACTGAAGAACAAAGAGGTTGGTGTGTATTCTTCATTCATTCATGATGCTGAACAACATTCATGCTAGAGAGATTTAAGATTTAGATGAATAGACATGCTATTTTTGCTGTTTCTATCAATAAACTTTCCAGAATAGCTGACAGGGTTGTAAGCATAACTAAAGCAAAACCTGATAAAAACCCTGAAAAAGTTGTATTTCTCATAAATTATAGAAGTTATTCATAGTTATATAGATTATTCTTCTTACAGTAACTTTGGTAAGAGGGTTGATGAATGTGATCAAAACTCTACAGTTTGTGTAAAAACTGAGACAATGGATTGAGATTATTTTCTTCTCCTCCCATCATGCCCAGAAAGAGCCCAGATGATGTCACTTCCTCTGAAATGCTGTTTTTAAAAGGAGGAAATTATATCAAAAGTAACAGGGTTTAGTGAAACATATAGGACACAGATAATGCAAATTAAAATTGTCAATTTATTATATATGACAGTATTGTATCTTATGATGATAATATCGCTTTAGATAATTGTGTCATTATCAGATATATTTAAGAGCTCTCAAACAAGGGGTTCGTTTCTATAATGCTTTAAAAATGATAACTAGAAGGTCAATGTAAAGTTCATGGAAAGTTTCAGGGACGTATAATTAATTTATAAACGGGCATCAGAGTGATCATATTATTTGATAGCAGTTGTGTACTTTCTTAGATCAGAGTTCACCTTTATGTCCTTTCATTTCGTATTTCTCTCTTTGAAATGTTTTGGTGATTTTTTTCTTTCATTTCAGACCCAATGGAGGAGAGTGAAGAACTGAGTGAAGTGGAGGAGAAACATCATGACAAACCTGGAGATAAACCTTTGAGTCACTCAAAGACTAAAAAGACAATTTTAAAGAAAAGAAGAGCCGAGAAATCTGCAACCTGCACTCAGTGTGGAAAGAGTTTCTCAACCAAACAAAGTCTTGATGTTCACATGAGAGTTCATAATGGAGACAATCCGTTCACATGTGATCAGTGTGGGAAAAGTTTCTCAACCAGACATCATCTTGAATGCCACATGAGGATCCACACTGGAGAGAAGCCATTCACATGTGATCAGTGTGAAAAGAGCTTCACATACAAACAGAGTCTTGAGATTCACTTGAGGATCCACACTGGAGAGAAGCCGTTCACATGTCATCAATGTGGGAAAACATTTCTTAGGGCATCAAGCCTGAAGTCACACTTGACAGTTCATACGAAGGAGAAGCCACATTCATGTTCTGTGTGTGGAAAGAGTTTTTCACAGCTGCAAAGTTTACATACACATGAGAAAATACACACTGGTGTGAGAGAGTTCATGTGCTTTGAGTGTGAGAAGACTTTTATTACAGCTGAACATTTAAAACTGCACCAGAGGATCCACACTGGAGAAAAACCTTACAAGTGTTCACACTGTGACAAGAGATTCAGTCAGTTAGCAAATCTGAAAACTCATGAGAAGATCCACACTGGAGAAAAACCTTACAAGTGTTCACACTGTGACAAGAGATTCAGTCAGTTAGCAAATCTGAAAACTCATGAGAAGATCCACACTGGAGAAAAACCTTACAAGTGTTCACACTGTGACAAGAGATTCAGTCAGTTAGCAAATCTGAAAACTCATGAGAAGATTCACACTGGAGAAAAACCTTACAAGTGTTCACACTGTGACAAGAGATTCAGTCGGTCAGATCAACTGAAAACACACGAGAGGATCCACACTGGAGAAAAACCTTACAAGTGTTCACACTGTGACAAGAGATTCAACCAGTCATCATCTCTGAAAACACATGAGATGATCCACACTGGAGAGAAGCCCGACATGTGTGATCAGTGTGGAAAGAGTTTCTCTATTAAAAGTCACCTAAAGAAACACATGAAGATCCATGCAGTGGATCCGCTCAATGAGGGCGGCAAAAAGTTGGTTATCGGAGCAATCGTGTAGTGATTATATCCACCAACAGAGGGGGCTGTGCAGCTACATTGTCATTGCTACATTTGGTCGCGCACTGATAACCAGAACCAGAGCAGAGCGTCATATAATCAATTATCAAAAATTCTAATCTTTTTCGACTGGGAAGATAGTAACATACTAAATATTCATGTTCAATTAAAGTAATACGGTTATGTGTTTTTATAATCGGGCTTCAACATGGTGTTTTGGACAGTTAAACGCCCCCAGTCACAACCGGGTGTGCCTCATACATCCTGGAAAGTGAAGCTGCGGGCTCTTTGATCGCCCCCTGGTGGCTGAATGCAGTACAGGTCATAAACCTCAACCTCTCAATGCAAACAAATGGGAAAATACAGTATTAGTCAAAATAAAAAAAAATAAAAAAATTACACTTCGAATTACATTTTCTGAAAGATGGTTTTGGTCATTTAAGGTAGTTGTTATTACACTGATATATATTCCATTGTTCGTGTTTTGATTTTAGCGAACAACTTGATGCTATAGAAACGGAGCGTGTCGTCATGATTGACAGATTGAAGATATATAACTAACTATTAATTTTCGATTTCTGTGTTATTTCACATCGACAAAAGGAGTTGTTCAGCAGTAAACTGTAATAACTGACCTACAGGATCTGACGGATCTCTGAACTTTTTTTGGTAATGTTAATTGTGTGCTTTATAAGCTAATTAATAAATATTATTAGTTAAGATAACACACCTAATGTTAGCCATGACAGAAAAAACCAGGTGATCATTATCGGTGTCACAGTAACGCCTTCCCGGACTTAGTTTCCCAGAATCCCTCCTGCTCCATCACCTATTGCACATCCCTTGTCAGCTTTCCCACCATCCCTGGATTCCCTGCACCTGTGTGTTGTCATTAGCACTCCCTTTAAGTTGGACTCACGCCTTGTACTCCTTGTCCATTGTTATTGTTAGTTTAAACACGTATTGGTTGTATGTCAGCTCCTTGGTTCAGTAAAATACCCTGTTTTGTAGAAGTCCGTGTATTGCCTCATCTCTACTACACCAGCACGATAACAGAACAGCGGACCTAACCGTTGGACTTCCACAACTAAAGATGGGTATTCTCCTGGTTCCCGTGCCCTCAAGAAGCCACCAGCAAAAGCTCTCAGCGGAGGATCGTCTCCATGCTCTCAGGCAGGACGGCCACCCGCTGGAGAAGTATGTGGAGGAGGTTCATATGAAATCGTATTCTCCTCGTCCAGTCCTCTCAGAAATACAGGCGGCCAGGCCAGTTCACCAGCCGCTGAATTCCTCCACCTACCGCTCCAGTGGGCATTCCCCGATTGCCCTGTCTGACCCCAAACCCAAGCCGTCAAAAAAGAGTGCCACAGCGAGGTCCAGACGGCCCAAGAAGACAGCCACTGCTTCATCAGAACCTCCGTCTAAGCCTGTTGCTGAGCAACCCAATTCTCCTATGAAGCCTGCCTCTGAGCCTGAGTCGCCACTCCCAGCGACACCCATTCCATTACCCATGGGGCTTCTTATTGAGTATGACGGGATGTCTTAGATTCCGTCTCAAGACCCCTCACCAGCATTCCACGAGCCCGCTCTAATTCTCCTCGAGCCAACTCCTAGTCTCCATGAGCAAGGGCCCGCTCCAGGCTTCCACGAGCCTGCTCCACCAGCCCACGAGTCTGCTCCACCAGCCCACGAGCCCACTCCAGCCCACGAACCCACGGCATGCCACGAGCCCTTCCAGCCCCCCCTGAATCTCCCAAACAATTTTTTTGGGGGGTGCCATGTACCTGTGGGTGGGGAAAATGTGGGGGATGTGGGGGCTCAGAACCCGCCATGGCCGCCCACTGCCTCTGGCCCGCCACGGCCGCCTGAGACTCTTGACCCGCCGTGATGGTCCGAACTCCTAGACCCGCCCTGGAGACCTCCGCACCCGAGATTAGTCACGCGTTCCCGGACTCAGTTTCCCAGAATCCTCCCTGCTCCATCACCTGATTGCACATCCCTCGTCAGCTTTCACACCATCCCTGGATTCCCTGCACCTGTGTATTGTCATTAGCACTCCCTTTAATCACTCCTTGCACTCCTTGTCCGTTGTTATTGTTAGTTGAAACGTGTATTGGTTGTATGTCAGCTCCTTGGTTCAAAACACCCTGTTTTGTAGATGTCCGTGTATTGCCTCATCTCTACTACACCAGCACGATAACAATCTGGCAGTTACTAATTATTTTATTGGTATAAAATAATAATTAGCAGGACAAAACTAATGATAGCCTACTCTAATTACAGCAATCGATCTCCGGTAACGTTAGTTTAACTTTATTTAAAATGGCAGGACCGTTTCTGACATTTTAGAGTTGTTTCTAGTGGCATATTATATTGAGTTTATCTACTGAATTTTTGCTGTTTCAAAAATATTATTGCTCTAGAAACAGAATAGCCTATTATTTTATAGGTAGAATTTTAAATTGTGTATAATTTATATAGCCTATTTAAAGTACATCAATGATACAATGTAGTCGTCTGGGCGGAAGTTTGATACCACCGGTTCCACTGACGATTCCTTCTGCGCATGTCCAGGCTCCAAACTGACGTTTCTGTGTAACGTCAATGCCCATCGTCATACGTTTTACATTCAGTTCATTACAATCAAAGGATATACACTAACAAAAAGCGACAGTCAATAGAATGTTAGAATGCAAGTCAGCAGCCCACTAGTTTCTATGGCAACATCAGCTGCTTTGTTAAAAAAAAAAGAACATTAAAACTGAAATCCAACCTGAATGATGACAACACAGAATAAAATACTGTCACTAGTGATAATCAAATCCTTTTTACAGTTTATTTTACACACTTTGTGTTTGAGACTTCCACTTTTTTCACAAAACCTTTGCTCTCTAGAAACCCAGTCAGTTTGGGTTAAAATTCTTTAAAAGACTTATAAACACTGAATTATTACCAACACATGAAATTAAATTAAGGACATGCATCAGAAAATTGGGAATGTTGGACAATAAATATATGACTATAACAGCTTGATTTTGCAGTGTTGACTAAAGTCCATTAAAGCAAAAGTGTCCAAAAGTTGGAATTATGGGATAACGGACACAGCAATGCATCATGTATTATAAGACCATTATGTTTGTAGCGTGATCCATTAAAATGTACAATATAGCCTATTTCAATTCAGACCTAAATATTATTACTATTACTCCATTAGGTCTGATCTATATTGTTTGCTGGAAATATGATGATCTTAAATTTATTAATTATTACACAAATGTGTAAAGTTGCATAAAATGGAAATACTCAATAAAGTAGGCTAACTAGATGGATGAATAGTTGGATTCCACAACTGTTAAAATAAAACATATGACAATACAACATTTACTGTAGGAGCCATACAATTTACTGGTGACTTAATTTAAAAAAAAAAAACTGTTCTATTGCGCTTCTGATTTGGCAGTGAAATTCACCAATTTTGGGTGCGTAAGATGTGAAGGATTCAATGGTCCAGTTAGTATTTTCGGCCCATAATGGCGGCCGCGCTACCGGAGCGCCATTTAGTGGCTGTTACCCAAAAAGTATCAAAGTGTCGCCTCTTGGGATCTAAGCTCTTTGCTACAATGGAAGGAAGCGGCGTCGCGGCGTCCATCTTTTTTTACAGTCCATGTCTTATATATTATACAGTACATGTCTTATCACGTGGTGAAGGTACACTCAGATATGAATAAATAAATAATAATACACTTGCAACTTACTTGGTATTTAAAATGAGTCTAAAATGCAAAATAATAGTTAAAAATAGTTACAAAAGCTATTTACCGGCTAAGTGTCGTGAGGAACACCCTCCTAACCAGGGCTGCTGATCACTTGCAGCACCAGAGCCAAAAACAACTGGACAATGATAGATGAGAAGTAAAGGCAGAAGACTCAAACCAGAGGTATGATCTCAAAGATCTAACTGAAGCCAACTTCTTCCTGGCCCACAACCTCACATGTTTGAAACAGGAGGTAAACAACCTCAAATTCCAGATCGCAGGATCTCACAAGGAGCTGACACATGCTAAAAGCCGCATAGACCAGCTAGAGATGGGGGCTCAGGACAGACATAATGTCCCTGGCAGAGTGGAGTCACAGAAGAAAATCCACAGACTTCAAAACGCTCTGACAGCTAAAAAGACAGCCAGAGAGTACCTGAAAAAAAGGAAAAGAAACTATTTCACAAAGAGTCGCTATTAAAAACGGCAAATTCTGAACTCTTGGACAAAGATGCCAGAATCAATGCCCATGAAGGTCACCTGAATGTGTCCAGATCTGGAATTGAAGCTCTGAAACTCACACAGGAGGCGTGTTGTCGCCTAGAAATACAACATCTTCATTGGTCACGTCAACCCTAAGAGGTGGGACTTTGACCAGAGTAAATGCCAGTGCACAATGCCCCTCCCTCTCTTTTTTTTCTTGCTTCTTGGATGACTGAAGAGACACCCTTTGCTACAGTCCTCTTCAGGCCAAGGCCTGTAGGCTTGCAGGCATCAGCCTACAACTCAGCCATGCGCCCATCTATGACAGAGAGAAAGAACTTTGTTCCCCACTAAGAGTCAAATTTACAGCTTAAGTTGTTTCATAGTATTTCATCCAGAAGATACTGTCAACAACTTCGGAACAAATCATCAAGATTTCTCCTCAGCCTGCAGATCTGATGCTTCTCAGCCTAAAGGTATCTTGCAAGTATCGTACATTTGAACACTAAACAGCGATTTAATATTGATTTGTAAAACTTACCTTTGGCAGCAAAGGTGTGTTATTACTGTTTTATTACCTACGTATGTGTTTGTGAGTTAGTTAATAACGATCGTGCACAATACATGTTTGGTTCTGACTCCATCTGCAAATGAATTGCCTCTTAAGTGATTGAGTTCCTGACTACATGCTCTGAGTAGTACGGTACAATAAGAATGTTGTTTTTCCATAACCTGGAAATTAACATTTCTTAGAATGAATAAACAATCAACACTGAGTGTTCACTGGACTAACAGGTTAATTGATTGTAATATTAATCTTAATGTAGCTACATCCAGTTAATCTGATTAACTGATTTACATATTCATAATTAATCATAATTAATAATCATAATGAGTTATGAATAATTATTAATATTTCCCCTTTTAAGTTAATTTGCTACAATCTGAGCTCTGATCTGAGCAGGAAACTTTCCCAAAACATACTGATAACATGTTCTTTTCTCTTAGTGAGAGGTACAGACAATATTCAAAATTATTTTCTAGTGTTTGAAAAGGAAAATAAATGCTTTAACATACATTGAAGAAGCCATTCAAATAATTTGACTGAAAGATAAATGTTGATTTAATAACTTAAAAGATATATATTGAAGTGGCAGTGGATTCCAGAATCCACCCCTTCAGATTGACATAATTTTCATGTTGGAGTGAACTATAACCTTTAATCAATTTCACATCTTGACTGAACTATATGTTCTACAGAAGTGCACATTACCAATTCACAATTTTCTTTTCACGACAGTTAATATCCCTCTAATGCACCAAGAGGCTATTTTGATTGGCACATATTGGTATATGGGACATTCTAACTTGAAGTCCAGAGGTGTACATTTACATTTACATTTAGTCATTTAGCAGATGCTTTTCTCCAAAGCAACTTACAAATTGTTACGATCACTGTCTGTTCCTGTCACTTCCTGGACTATATTCCCCATCATCCTCTCTGCCAGTCACATTCACACACTCCACACTAATCACCACACCCAGCTGCAGCTCATTACCGGGACTATAAAGGACTTTCACTCACACCACCTTACCGCAAAGTCTTGTTTTACCCTGTGTGACAATTCTGAGCGTTTGTATGTTCCTGTCTGCTCCTGTTTGCTCCTGCCTGTACGACCACGCTTACTTTAAATAAAGCTTACAAATGGATCTCTGCCTGAGTCCCGTTTCGTTACACAAATGAGAATATTAGAATCAATCAAATCAACATGAGTACAACAGTATGTAAGTGCTGTGTGAAGTCACTGTTTCGTCAGTAAAGTGCTCGTAGCAAGGAATCTTTTTTTAATACACAAATAGATGGAGAAAGAGATTAGAAGTTAAAAAAAGAAGATTAAGATTGACAAAAAAGTGCTACTAGTACTGGGTCAAGTGTTGACAAAAAGGATACTCAGCTGCTCAGATAGAGCGTGGCAGGTCATTCCACCAGCCAGGAACAGACACAGAGAGAGAGTGATTTTGTGAGAGTGATTTTGTGCCCCTTTGTGATGGCACCACAAGGTGCTGTTCACTTGCAGAATGCAAGTTTCTGGAGGGCGCATAAGTCTGAAGTAGTGAGTTGAGGCATAGCAATGCAGAGCCAGTGGCTATTCTGTATGTAAACATCAGAGCCTTGAATTGGATGCGAGCAGCTACTGGCAGCCAGTGCAGACTGATGAAGAGAGGTGTGACATGCGCTCTTTTCGGTTCGTTAAAGACCAGTCTTGCTGCAGCATTCTGGATCAGTTGTAGAGGCTTGACAGTGCATGCTGGAAGGCCAGCCAAGAGAGCATTACAATGATCCAGTCTGGATAGAACAAGAGCTTGGACAAGAATTTGTGTGGAATGCTCTGAAAGGAAGGGTCTAATCTTCCTGATGTTGTACAGGGCAAATCTGCAGGACCGGGCCATTGTAGCAATATGATCTGTGAAGCTTTAAAAATCATCCATCACCACTCCCAGGTTCCTGGATGTCCTGGATGCAGTAATGGTTGACGACCCAAGTTGAATTGAAAGGTTATGATGAAGTGTTGGGTTGGCACCGACCAGAAGCAGTTCCGTTTTTGCAAGGTTGAGTTAAAGGTGGTGGTCCTTCATCCAGGCAGAAATGGTTGTCAGGCAGGCTGCGAAAACCGCAGAACCACCAGTGTTTTATTTTTGTTTTACTTGGTTTAGTGTCTGATTTTGTGTCATAACACAGAACACATTTAAAGTTAAAAAAAGGAACAAAATTAAGACTAAGTCTTTTGCATGCTTACCTATGTACCTTCTAAAACATGTAAGGCTGAGACTCAAATCTCTGTCATTGTAAACTGACCCTAAAACTGGAACTTTTAGCATTTCAGAAGATTACATTTGGAGTCTAAGGAATATGAAATGTATCTGTAAATTTGCTCTAGAGCATTGGTTCCCAAAATTTTTTACACCAAGGCCCACCTCCTCTCTGAATCAACACGGCACGGCCCACCTGCGCATCAATAATTGCGGAATCGCGCATGCCTAATGTACGACTGCTGTATGTCACTGTAATCGTCTTTACCTTCATTACTATTGTCATCCATCAAAACCTGACCCATATCTGTGTTTCTCTCGGTTTCCAGTTTTATTTTGTAGAAACCATAGAAACACCAAAGACGCTTTAATATATTACATGTTTCATTATACAAGGGAACAACTATTTGGTTACATTTATAAACTAAGTATTGATTCATTTACGCTATATTGCCAAAAGTTTTGGGATGCCTACCTTTACATGCACATAAACTTTGGTGACATCCCATTCTTAATCTGTAGGGTTTAATATGGAGTTGGCCCACCCTTTGCAGCTATAACAGCCCCAACTCTTCTGGGAAGGCTTTCCACAACAGTTTGTGGGATTTTTGACCATTCTTCTAGAAGCACATTTGTGAGGTCAGGCAGTGATGTTGGCGAGAAGGCCTGGCTCACAGTTTACGCTCTAATTCATCCCAAAGGTGTTCTGTCGGGTTGAGGTCAGAACTCTGTGCAGGCCAGTCAAGTTACTCCACACCAAACTCACTCATCCATGTCTTTATGGACCTTGCTTTGTGCACTGGTGCACAGTCATGTTGGAACAGGAAGGGGCCATCCCCAAACTGTTCCCACAAAGTTGGGAGCACGAAATTGTCCAAAGTAAGAGTTCCTTTCACTGGAACTAAGGGTCAAGCCCAATCCCTGAAAAACAACCCCACACCATTTATTCCCCTCCAACAAACATTACACTTGGCACAATGCAATCAGGCAAGTACCGAGCTACTGGCAACCGCCAAACCCAAACCCAGAGAAGCGTGATTCATCACTCCAGAGAACACGTCTCCACTGCTCTAGAGTCCAGTGGCGGCGTGCTTTACACCACTGCATCCAACACTTGGTGATGTAAGGCTTGGATGCAGCTGCTCGGCCATGGAAACCCATTTCATGAAGCTCTCTACACACTGTTCTTGAGATAATCTGAAGGACACACAAAGTTTGGAGGTCTGTAGCTATTGACTCTGCACTATTGTCACTTCCTTGAAATACGACCCATAGGAGTGTTTACTAAAGTGGCGCCCCATCGACAACAGTGAAGTGAAGTGAAGTGAAGTGAAGTGACATGTGGCCAAGTATGGTGACCCATACTCGGAATTTGTGCTCTGCATTTAACCCATCCAAGTGCACACACACACCGTGAACACACACCCGGAGCAGTGGGCAGCCAATGCTGCGGCGCCCGGGGAGCAGTTGGGGGTACGGTGCCTTGCTCAAGGGTCTCACCTCAGTCGTGGTATTGAGGGTGGGGAGAGCGCTGGACATTCACTCCCCTCACCGACAATCCCTGCCGGACCTGAGACTCGAGGACACTTTCAGGACACTTTCATTTAAATGCATTGTTACCTTTTATCTGCATTCGGGTTTCATATAGCTCAACTGGCAGAGCATTGCTATATATAACAATATGCAATCATGTGATCATTTATTATGTAAAAACTGTGTTTAAAGTTCATAGTAATTGTTCTGAAGCCTTATGGTGAGAATGAACATCAAACTGACAAGAATAAACTGTGAAATGTATATATGATACTGGATATCAAGAGTACAACTGTTAATAATTTAGACAGACAACAATCTCATACAATTTCAGTCATGTGTGCAGTGAAATATGATTTATTAGGCATTTAAAAGCTCTATTGAGAAAATTAAAACATGAAAAGCTCAAAAAGGAATCATAATAGGCTACTTCATGGCTTTCAGAGCTAAAAAATATTCCTGATTCAAGCAGAATCAACAGAAAATACAAATGAACAATAACTAATAATTTCCTTCATAAAAGAGGACTGAGTGACACAAATTCATTAAGAAAATAAACACAAACTCCTGAAGATGAACATTGGATGATGTTTGTTTGTCAAATCACTCATTGACACAACCTCTTTGTTCTTCAGGATCGTGAAGTTTCATCTGCAGGTTCTGGATCACTGGATCTCTCTGTCATCTCCTTCCAGATGCTTTCTGGTAGTTCTGACAAAAACAAACAAGTTTCATTTCCAACAGACATGATGTGAGATGAATAAGAAATATTTCAAACTCTGCATTAAGACTAATCACACATAAAATAGTGACATTGATCAGGTAACTCAAGATTGTCCTAATTATTCACAACACAAATCATATTTGCACATATTACTTATCAGGTTTTGTTGAAGCCACAGCAACACAACACACAAAACAAACTTAAATTATCAACAACTAATTGATGAAATCGCTGCAGAAAAAGTGCCCAAGCAAAGTTGCAAAAGTGCTTTACTTTAAGCTCTTCAAATAAACTCATAAGCATACGGTTTAACACGGCTTGCCCTGGACGTCGTACAGATGCATGTGTTGTTTACTCTGATGTGATATTCCTATTGTGAAACATATTTAATGGTTATATTCTTATCTGTAAATGTTAGAAAGTCATGTGAGTATTTTGCTTGTCCTGAGAGCGAGAGTCTCTGTTCAACTTTACAGAAGCTCCAGCACCTCCAGCAGACGAAGAGCAATGACTCTGACTAAAACATTGTTAGACATTAAATGTAGGTTTCAAATTCTACATGTAACACTTTGTACTAGGGAAATACGGCACCTAAAAGACTCGATTTATACATTTTTCTCTTGTTTTTGTTCCTCTTGTTTTTTTTTAGTGCAACTTCGTAATCTACGAAGTTAAGTTATTTAAGGATGATTTTGATATATTTCGTGTTGACACATGTTCAATAAAAAAGTGGACTTTCTGTTTTGGGGGGAGAAGTGTTATGAATAAAATAATAATTGTTACTTTAATGCGTAAGTAATGGGTGGAGTCACGTAGCGATAACAAAGTGATTTGCTCTGAGTGCAATGTGAGCATTAAAAACACATTTGTTTCTGAATTGTTATTTCTGACTATTCTTTAATGTCCTCTGTCATAAGTATAAAAGGAAAAGACAAGACATGGTGAAGCATAAGTTTATTTATTTACAAAGAAATCGTAATGGATCTGCTCTGATGAAGAAAAATAAATTCACTTTATAACTGTAAAACATTCTTGTTTTGAACACCACTGCCTGAATATGTTTATGTGTGTTTATGCTTCAGATGCAAAACTTAATTGTAAGAAACTTGTCTGATTATGATGATGTTTTAACTGATGTTATGATTACTGACTTTATATATTTGAATGTGTTAAACGTTTTTTCATCCCGGCCTGGGATAGCATTTGCGTGTGAATGGTGAACCGTTTTTTTTAACAGGTTCATTGAAACGAACTGTCCAAAAGAACCAAACTCCCCATCACTGAAGCTGATTGGTTAGATGTTTGTTTTTGGTCTCGCCCCGACTATCTTGCAAACAGTGTATTTGAAATATTACTGAGTCCCCCTTTAAGATGCAGATCAAATTTACTTTTAACAACCTAATTTTTATATGGCAAATTTTAAATATTCGACTCATATTTAATGTACTAATGTTCTTCTATAGTATCATGCTGAACTGACCGACAGCTTCAGTGATTATAAAAGCACTCTTGCTTTCTGAGTAATTCTTTGCAATTTGAAGAAATTTTTGTTTTTCATGAGTCTTCATGAGTTTTCATACTTAAATTTAAAAAGTGTCAAATGATGCACCAGTGCCTTACCACACACCTGCTATATGTGGAAAGGAAAGACAGAGAGCCAACTAACACAGAAGAGACTTTGTTTCTCAGCACATAAAGATGAACTACTTACTGTGATTTCAGACTGCGGTGATGTGGTTTCTCCACTGCATGGATCTTCATGTGTATCTTCAGGTGACTTTTAAAAGAGAAACTCTTTCCACACTGATCACACGTGTGCGGCTTCTCTCTGCTGTGGATCCTCTCATGTCTTTTCAGATCCGTTAACTGCCTGCATCTCTTGTCACAGTGTGAACACTTGTAAGGTTTCTCTCCAGTGTGGATTCTCTCATGTGTTTTCAGATGTGCTGACTGACTGAATCTCTTGTCGCAGTACAAACACTTGTAAGGTTTTTCTTCAGTATGAACCCCCTCATGTGTTTTCAGATTTGCTAACTGATTGAATTTCTTGTCACAGTGTGAACACTTGTAAGGTTTTTCTCCAGTGTGAATTCTCTGGTGCACTTTTAAACTGATTTCATGAGTAAAAGTCTTCCCACACTCAAAACACATATAAGCTTTTACACCAGTATGTATTTTCTCATGTGTTTGTAAATTTTGCAGCAGTGAAAATCTCTTTCCACACACAGAACATGAATATGGCTTCTCCTTAGTATGAACTGTCAAGTGTCTCTTCAGCTCTGATGCCCTAAGAAATGTTTTCCCACATTGATCACATGTGAACGACTTCTTTCCAGTGTGAACTCTCATGTGAACATTAAGGTTTGATGGTTGTCTGAAACTCTTCCCACACTGATCACATGTGAACGGCTTCTCTCCGGTGTGGATTTTCATGTGTTCTTTAAGGTGTTCTGATCGGGTGAAACTCTTCCCACATTGATCGCATACATGCGGCTTCTCTCCGGTGTGAACTCTCATGTGAACATCAAGATGATGTTTGTATGTGAATCTCTTTTCACACTGATCACACATGAACGGCTTCTCTCCGGTGTGGATCCTCATGTGTCCTTTAAGGTGTGAAGATTGACTGAAACCTTTGCCACACTGATCACACTTGAACGGTTTCTCTCCAGTATGAACTCTCATGTGAGCATCAAGACTTTGTTTGTTTGTGAAATCATTTCCACATTGACTGCATACATATGGCTTCACTCCAGTGTGGATCTTCATGTGTAGTTTAAGATTTCCTTTTTGAGTGAAACTCTTTTCACACTGATCACAAGCGAACGGCTTTTCTCCAGTGTGGATCCTCATGTGACGCTCAAGACTTTGTTCTTTTGTGAAACTCTTTCCACACTGAGTGCAGGTTGTAGATTTCTTTGCTCTTCTTTTCTTTAAAAATGTCTTTTTAGTCTCTGAGCGACTCAAAGGTTTTTCTCCAGGTTCGTCATGATGTTCCTCTTCCACTTCACTCAGTTCTTCACTCTCCTCGCTCTCCTCCATCAGGTCTGAAATGAAAGGACAAAGTGAGCCTGATGTAGTAGCAGAAAGTAGAGAAGATTTCTTAAATTTGTGACCAACAGGAAGTGACATCATCTAGGCTCTTTCTACAGCATGATGGGAAGTTGTAAACTACAGTAGTCAACATTTGAAGTGGATCAAAAAAGTTAATCAAAGTTGTCCTAAGAAGAAGGTTTTAGGACAACTTTGATGAAATTTGATGAATCTTTCTAACATGAATGTTGTTCAGCATCATGAATGAATGAAGAATAAACACCAACCTCTTTGTTCTTCAGTATCTTCAGTGTGTTTCATTCTGCAGGGTTCTGGATCACTCATGTTCTCACTGTCCTCTTTAATAAACTCAGTCTTTGCAGATTTCAGCTCTTCCTGATGCTCTGAAGCTCGTCTGATGGGAATATTCCAGCATTTATTGGAGAACTGCTGTGGGAGGAGCTTCACTGATGATGTGAGTGATGTGGGAGGGGCTTCAATGATGATGTGAGTGATGAGGGAGGAGCTTCACTGATGATGATTTCCAGTGTGGGAGGAGCTGATCTGCCAAAATCATAAATATATCAGTTTGAGATTGTTTTTATAATAATTGACACTTCTAAGCATTTATGCCTGTCTCTCTATTCATCGTAAAGTAACTGATGCTAATAAATAAATAAATATTATTGCTAATACTAACATTATTCTGCTTCTTCATTAAAATACAGGTAGATATCTAGAAATACAGAAAAGAATATCAATTATGTAAATTCTTCCAAATATATACGTAACGGTAAGAAAAAGTAAACAGTTAAAATTTTAAACACAGAAATATATGCCTATATTATAGTCAACAAATCCCCTCAGTCTGCTGACAGCAATGAAATTAGTTTTAAGTGTCAATTTACAGCAGATCTGAAGACATCAGCATAATAAATGAGGTGAAAACAGGAACTATTGACATGAAATAAAGAGTGTTTTTGTGTTCTGAAGATAAACGAAGGTCGGGGGTGGAACGACATGAGGGTGAGTAATTAATGACAGAATTTTCATTTTGGGTGAACTAACCCATTATATGACCATCTAAAGTAGCAATAAGCATTACATATGTGAAAAATTATGACTAAAAATAAAGTTATAGCTCTTACCTTCTCCTCTGAGAACTCCCGGTGGACTGACGACCGTTACAGCTCAAAATGACGCGCATGCGCAGTACTCCAAAAGCCCGTGAGCGCTGCTAGGGGTTTACAATTCAAATTGTGTCACAGTTATTAACATCGTACGTCTAGCAATCGATTTTTATTCATTTATTTTTTTTTATATTTGATGTGCATTTAAATGCTATATTACACTGAAATTAAATTACAAATAAATAAAGTAATTAAATAACAGGCTAAATAAAATACACATTTGTGAGGGTGAGGTAAATTTGACTTCTTTCTGCCATGATCACTCTGTATTTTTTGGGAAGATCATGTGAACAAAAGTGGTCAATGTGGAAAATATGGGGAAATTCATGTTTTTTTCTGTTTAAAATTCCTATAACATTTAATGGAATATAGTTTTGATCACAAGGCTTTTTCCCACCCACATTTTCAATGTTGACTATCTCTCTTAGTGACAAAGCATGTGTGTCCTGTGAAGCAAACGGCACAGATTAGAGGTGTAAGAGACACAACAGTCCTCAATCAGCATAATGACGATTCCCTCGCATCTGATTCAGAGCATTAGCATACTGTGATAATGATGAAGACCATTTATTTAACTCTCATGAATACTTTTAAAGTGATAACGGGCAGTGTTAAACCCATATTGCATGTCAATAGTTCCTGTTTTCACCTCATTAATTATGCTGAAGACTTCCGATCTGCTGTAAATTGACAATTCAAGGATTAGTTTGTGTAATAATTCATAAGATACTCAGCCACATGTCATCCAAGATTTTCATGTCTTTCTTTCTTTCTTTAGGTAGAAGTACAGATCCAATATCTGCAATATATATATATACACACAAAATGGTCGATGATTTCTTTAGACTCTTATTCCTCTCATGGGATCATGTCGAGCTCTTTGAAGCTGCACTGAAACTGACATTTGGACCTTCAACCTCTTGAACCCCAGTGAAGTCCACTATGGAGAAAAATCCAGGAATGTTTTCCTCAAAATCCTTCATTTCTTTTCAAATAAAGAAAGAAAGACATGAACATCTTGGATGACATGGGGGTGAGTAAATTATCAGGAAATTTTCATTCAGAAGTCAGCAAAGCTCATTTAATTGGTGTTGATAAACAGATTGAGAGTATTTATTGGGTACAAATATGTACATATATTTCTGTGTTTATGCTTTCAACTGTTTTTCTGGCCATTATTAATATTTGGAAGAATTTACATTGCATTATTTATTGCATTATTTTCTGTATTTGTAAATGTGTTCATATATTGTAATGAAGAAGCAGAATAATGATAGGATTAGAAATTTAGAAACTTAGAAACATCAGTAACTTTACAATAGACATACAGATTGAAATGCTTAGATGTGTCAATTAGTATAAAATCAAATTCAGTAACTAATATATTTTTTTGATTTTGGAAGATCAGCTCCTCCCACATCACTCACATCATCAGTGAAGCTCCTCCCACATCAGTTCTCCAATAAATGCAGAAATATTCCCATCAGATGAGCATCAGAGCATCAGGAAGAGCTGAAATCTGCAAAGACTGAGTTTATTAAAGAGGACAGTGAGAACATGAGTGATCCAGAACCCTGCAGAATGAAACACACTGAAGATACTGAAGAACAAAGAGGTTGGTGTTTATTCTTCATTCATTCATGATGCTGAACAACATTCATGTTAGAAAGATTCAAAAGCACATTTAGATAAAACAAAATTGAATGTATGGTCAGTAAAGGGAGGTTCAAGAAACTTTCATGTTGATTGTCAACATCAGATTTATCTAAATATTATTTTAACTGTTTTATTTTATATCTGGTTCACAATTTGCAACATTACCAGAATTTTAGACATTTTCAATATACAGTAGTCAACATTTGAAGTGGATCAAATCTTTTCATCAAAGTTGTCCTCAAACCTTCTTCTTCGGACAACTTTGATTAACTTTTTTGATCCACTTCAAATGTTGACTACTGTAGTTTGCAACTTCCCATCATGCTGTAGAAAGAGCAGTGTTGGGCACATTACTTAAAAAAAGTAATTAGTTATAGTTACTAGTTACTTCTTACAAATAGTAACGGAGTTAGTAACTGAGTTACATCATTATAAAAGTAACTAATTACCAGGGAAAGTAACTATTGCGTTACTTTAAAAAAAAAATATATATATGTCAAATAACTTGAATGCCCCCATTATTAAATATAAGTCTAAAAATAAGTAATTCTTGATCCGACTCGTGACTCATGACCCGCTCTTGCTTATGAAATTTCTCTGTACTCTACAATACGTGTTGGTAGCCATTAAAGAAAATGTAGTTTCACATATATGTTTAAATAGTTCTATGTTATGTTTTAAATTCATTTACTTAACTTGATTATGAAAAGTGAACAGCATGAGTAAGATGCACCATAAGATGCGCAATATATCGGGAGTCATGGAAGGGGTCAGACATGATTTTGATCACTTCATTAAGTTTTGTTTTGTAGAAAGCCTTTCTTTAAAGTGAATTTCGTTTTGTAAAAATTGTATCTTAATTTTAATCAATGTTTCATCAACCAATTGCCTGGATTTAATAAATAAGAAGCAAATATAGCAGACAATATAATCATGGATGTGTGGGCGCCACCACTGGCGCGTGAACTGGAGCGCGTCTTACAGGCTACAGAACCGAAACTCAGCGTATAGGGTGCTTGCCTCGCAGACCTGAGAAATGTATCTATAGAAAGCTTATAATATCTAAAAATGAAAAGAAATAGGCTACTCTGATTATGTATCCTAATCCAAATGAAATGTGCATTCTCTCTCTAGGCGCGTCCAGTATGCGGAGATGATGAGAGTCAGCAATGTCAACTTCATCTTCGCAGCCGACACCGATTCAGAAAACATTACTTTATTAATAAACAATTAAAATGTCTCCTTGCTGTTTTTTGTCATATTCATAATCATTACTTTTGCCGGTTCTTTATGGCAAGTTTATGCGTGCACTTGAGTGCATAGCCTATATTACATAAACGCTCATTATTAGTTTATTCTCTCCAGTATTTAAGAAATTAAATTAATATAAATGTGATTAGCCAACTAATGGCTTAAATGAACAACTACTAGTCGACTAGAAAAACTTATTTCACATATTTTTGATCCAGCATGTCACAAAAGGTATTCTGGCTTGAGCTCGCATGCTCTGAGACACACTCACACACACACACACCGACAGAGCATCGTACATTATTATCTGTTTAAAATTATATTTGTGTATGACTAACCGCAGCACAAAAAATCTTTTGCAGGTCCTATGGCTGAGAGAGAGCTTATTCGGATGAAAACCGCTTCAGTGAGCTCAATTATAGTAACGGGGCATTTTTTTTTGCCAGTAACGGTAACGGCGTTGTAACGGGAGAAAAAGTAATTAGTTTGATTACTCGTTACTGAAAAAAGTAACGGCGTTAGTAACGGCGTTTATTTATAACGCCGTTATTCCCATCACTGAGAAAGAGCCTAGATGATGTCACTTCCTGAGCGTCATCATTTTAAGAAATCTTGTCTACTTTCTGCTACTGCATCAGGCTCACTTTGTCCTTTAATTTCAGACCTGATGGAGGAGAGCGAGGAGAGTGAAGAACTGAGTGGAGTGGAGGAGGAACATCATGACAAACCTGGAGAAAAACCTTTGAGTCGCTCAAAGACATTTGTAAAGAAAAGAAGAGCAGAGAAATCTACAACCTGCACTCAGTGTGGAAAGAGTTTCACAACCAAACGAAATCTTGACGTTCACATGAGGATCCACACCGGAGAGAAGCTGTTCACATGTGATCAGTGTGGGAAGAGCTTCACACAAACATCAAATCTTAAGAAACACATGATGATCCACACTGGAGAGAGGCTGCATGCATGTGATCAATGTGGGAAGAGTTTCACCCTATCATCACACCTTAAAGGACACATGAAAATCCACACTGGAGAGAAGCTGTTTACATGTGATCAATGCGGGAAGAGTTTCACACAATCATCAAACCTTAATGTTCACATGAGAGTTCACACCGGAGAGAAGCCATTCACATGTGATCAGATTTACTGAGTCAATAAACTTGAAGAAACACCTGACAGTTCATACGAAGGAGAAGCCACATTCATGTTCTGTGTGTGGAAAGAGTTTTTCACTGCTGTACACTTTACAGAGACATCAGAAAATACACACTGGTATGAGAGAGTACATGTGCTTTGAGTGTGAGAAGACTTTTACTACAGCAAACCATTTAAAAGTGCACCAAAGGATCCACACTGGAGAAAAACCTTACAAGTGTTCACACTGTGACATGAGATTCAGAGGATCCACAGCAGACTTGGTTTAGTGTCTGATTTTGTGTCATAACACACAACACATTTAAAGTTAAAAAAGGAAAATAATTAAGACGCGTCACAAACCTGATATTTTGCGTGCTTACCTATGTACGTCCTAAAAACATGTAAGGCTAAGACTCAAATCTCTGTCATTATACACTGACCCTAAAAGTGGAACTTTTAGCTTTTCAGAAGATTACATTTGGAGTCTAAGGACTAAGAAATGTATCTGGAAATGTTCCCAGCCTTTTTACGCCACGGCCCACCTTCTCTCTGAATCAACACGGCACGACCCATTAATAAATTTTGCAATAGTCTCCCCAGAAATTACAGACAATCACCTCATGGTCTCAGTTGGCTCTTGAAATCTCATTACCATCGGCTCTTTATCAATAATCTTCTTCTCCTCAGGGTCTTGTCCCCTGGCATAGTTGCTTTGTCACAATGAAAAACAAGCCTTCCTAGGAATGCGGTTTCTGGTGAGTGGTATAGAGGAACATTTTTGGGCCAGACCGCTGTACCTTTCACATGTCATTCCCCCTTTTGATGCTGCTGGCCTCACAGTCATCGCTCAACTCTCATACCCATCTCACATTACCTCCTCCCATCAGGGTAGATGCGCAGTGGCGGCAGTAACCCCCTTCCTTAGGTTATCCTCTGTCTGGCCAAAGAGGAACTAACCCGTCATTGAGAAATCAACTTGTGCACAGTGGTACACTCTTTCCCATCATGAAATCTTTGACAGTTTCTTAAACACAATCAGGTGTTTTCTGGAGCTTAGGGAAGGTGCATTCAAGAGCCACCAGAGCCATTGGACTGCCTAATAGTGTTAAAACATGGAGACAGGTTAATACAACAGTATTTAATCACTAAAATCCATTAGACATCTTCAAAGCAGCAACATAAAAATGCTGAGATTATACTCAGTGAATGTAGTTATCACAGTCGTCCATTCGTTGTAATGTTCTGCTACATCTGTAACTGGAGCCGTCGGCCTTGCACATGGTTTCACAAGATCATTCTCAGAAAGAGTGGAAGTCTCCTTTTTTTGTTTCTTTCTTTTCTTTCTTTTGTTTACAATATTTGTAATTATGGCTATGTTCCCCACTCTGTCTACACCTTTTAGGTGCACTGTAAACGATTTCCATTGTTTTCACAGTAGTATACTGTGTTCTCAACAGTTCCCTACTGTAGAATCTGAGTACAGCATATTACTGTAGATTTTTTTGTCGTTTTCACAGCTTGTTACTGTATTCTTAACAGTTTCCAACTGTATAAGCTGTGTACAGTATGTTACAGTAGATTTTCAATGCATTCTGAGAAAATATTAGCCTACTGCATATCTAAATACAGTAGGCTACTAAAGCCTGTTTAAGCTTTGTTTAAGCCTGAATATCTAATTAAACTTGGCATTTAATTAAATCAATTTGGGTATTCACCTCCCCTTTATGTTCCCTAGAGCTAAAAGGACCTTCTGCTTTTACACTATTTTATTTTTATTTTAGTTCTAGAAACTGTTGTTTCCTTAATGAGGTATAATGAGTTATAGGTTATTACTATCCTAATTCCTATCTCTTAGCTACCCCTCCTAACTCCTTAGTGCCCAGTACATGAAGTATGGCCACGGTCCAATGCAGAGCCCACTGCTTAGCAGCCCACAGCGCCCATGCCAACATATAAGACATCAAGTTTCGCCCGAAGTCTTTGACTGGGGTGACCCACCACAACAAACTCTCTGTTCTGGAGCACATCCAGCCAGAATCGTGACACTCTCAGATTACCAGCAGCTGAAACCAGCCGGCATAAAGGATTTCTCAGACCCAGAAGTTTGAACGCAGATTGAGTGCTGCCCTTGACACCAAGCAGGGCCGATCTGAAAGTCCCAATGTTACTGCCACAGACTCAGACAAACCTGGAATGTACACTCTAAAAAATAAACCATTGGTTCAACAAAAAAAAATATGTTAACGTTTTCCACTAGAATTTTTAACTTAAGCCAATTGGGAGAATTACATTAATTCAAAGCAATATTTTGAGTTGATCCAACATAATGTTTTAAGTAAGGTGAAGAATTTTTTTTGCAACAATAAAAACACATTTCTAAGTAACATGAACTTAATAATTGTCAACATGAATGCAACCATTTAAGCTGATCCAACATAATGTTTTAAGTAAGGTGAAGACGCTCTTTGGACACAATACATTGCATTTCTAGGAAACATGAACTTACCAAGCACCGCTTGTTACCATGATGGTAACTCTCCAAAAACCCACATTAACAGAAACTCTTCTAAATTAGCATAACAAAACACTAATTACTGCTAAATCTCCCTTACCATTAATCTTGTGCAAAAAAAAAACATTATATAACACTTAATTTTAGCATTTACTCTCCCTTTCAAGTGCCATGGGCAAAGCATGATGGGAAATATAAATCCCAGTCTAAATTAAAAGAAGTGTTCATGCAACTCAAAATAATGAAACACGTTTACGCGTCATCAGATTGTATTTTACATTAACAGAACTTAAAATTAAACACATTTTTGATTAACTGAAAATGTTAAACTATGATAAGTCATGATAGTATATCGAATCAATAGGCATAATTTGTGTGTCATCCAAGCTCAATAAAATAACAATTACAAATAAAAAGTCTAACAGCATTTCAGAACTTGATTTTTTTATTTCATAACAATATATATATATATTTAAGTAATGACTAAAGGTCCCCTGAATTAGTTTTTAGAGTGTATGGAGGACACCAACAGGACCTTTGCCCCCTACACCAGTTAGTCAACTTTTTGGGCTGCACAGCCTGCCCTCACACAATACCATTCATGTGACCTGATACAGAAGGCCTGTAACACACAAGGCCCCTCAGAAGGGGTTCTATTAATTATTAGTATTATTAATTTTCTCAGAGAAGAAGGAAGCAAACTCACAGCATTTGCTGTCTGAGAGCATTTCACTGGGAATCTGACTTGGGGGGTTTGTTAGTTTCTCTACAGTAGCAAAAATAGTGCGGGTGTTGTTTAAGTTTCTGTTTATAATATTATCGAAGAAGGTCTGTCTAGCTTTGCCAAGTTCCACATTGAAAGCATGAAGGATATCTTTATAGATGTTATAATGGATTTCAAGTTTTGTCTTTCGCCACATATGCTCAGCTTTTCTGCATTGTCTTTTCATATTTTGCACTGCTGTTGAGTTTCTCCACGGTGCTTTTTGCCACTCTTCTTCCTGACTTTCACAGGAGCAATGTTATAAATAACATTCTTTACTTTTGAGTTAAAAGAATCAAGGAGTAAATCAACAGAGTCTGCAGATATGCTTGGTGTTAAAGATATAGCCTTCATAAACAGTGCACTAGTATTCTCATTTAAGCATCGCTTTTTGACCAAGATAGATCTAGCTTCAACAGTCGGAGAGATCAATATATCAAAGAAAATACAGAAATGATCCGATAGCGCTACATCCTTAATGACAATGGATGAAATGTTTACACCGTTACTGATAAGTAAGGCCCCCGTCCACACGGAGACGCGTTTCTGTGAAACAGCACAAATTTTTTATTGGATAGGCGTTTCGTCCACACGGATCCGGCATTTTCGAAAGGTGAAACCCCTTTTTTTTAAAACCGGGTCCCAGAGTGGAAAAATTTGAAAATGCCGTCTTTGCGTTATCGTGTGGACGGGGCAATCCGTATATTTTCTGAAACAATGATGTCATCACCCCATGTGTCGATCCTAGTCAGACGCGCTAACACCACAAAACAGCACCAACAACAGCAATAGCAGACTCTTGATGCTTGCGTTCGTGCTGCAGAAGCTACTGAGCCAAAATAAAGTGTTATTTCTAAGCTTTGATATAGTTTGTATTCAGCGCGCAAGGTTTATGCACATGCTCCAAGTCTTCTTTGCTGCTTTAAGTGCATTTCTGTGACAGAATTACAGTGCCACATAATGGTCTGCCATGTATACTACATCGTTTTGAGACGAGGAAAAAAAAAGATTGGTTTAGGGTAAGCTCCGGCTTTGTGTGGATGTAGCCTAAATCTAGAGTATGTCCACGATTGTGTGTGGGTCCATGTACATGCCGAGTCAGATCAAAGGTATTCAAAACTGTTAGGATTTCTTTTGCCATACTGGATTCTGCATTTTCTATGTGGATGTTAAAATCCCCAGTAATAGCAAAACAGTCAAACTCTCAGAAAATTGCTGATAACAGTATTGTAAAGTCCTCCACAAAGGCCGGAGAGTATTTTGGAGGCCTGTAAATAACTATAAGTAGAATGCGAGAAGCACCTTTTAACACAATACCCAAGTATTCGAAAGACAAGTAATCACCAAATGACACTTGCTTGCATTGATAGACATCTTTAAATAGAGCAGCTACACCTCCACCTCTCCTAACAGCTCTGCAGACACTCATAAAAGTAAAGTTAGGAGGGGCTGTTTCATTCAGGATTGTTGCACTGCAACTGTCTTCTAGCCATGTTTCATTTAGAAGCATAAAATCTAAGTTGTTTGTGGTTATTAATTCATTGACTAGAGGTGATTTAGTTTTAAGTGAGCGGATGTTACTTTCTGTCTCTACAGCAATCTTAGTTTGACGTGTAATAGGCAGCAAATTAAATGGGTTTGCAAAACGGTTTGAGAAGGCCTCTATCATGTAATAAAACAGAAATAAAGAAAGCAACAGGCACACGTTTTTTTTTTTTGTTGATAGCTTTAAATATGAATCAGGACATTTGGAAAATGTTTGCATATAAATGAAGTACTTCCTCAGAGAAGTATCGACTTTCCTGTGTTTATCAGTTACCTTGGGTTTTCATTTCATTGATTAGTTGGGTCAGGTGTGTCTCATTTTGTTAGTTTGTATTTAAGCTCTGTGTTTCTTTCAGTTCTTTTTCAGCCCTTATGGTGTTATACAAAATGTTCTCTTCTTTATTGGAGTATTTTGTTTTGAGGGTTTCTGTTTAATAAATCTGACACTGGTGCAAATAGATCCATCAACTAACACATGGCAATAATAAAGCATATTCACATAATTTAGATAAAAAAATATGTCGTAAGAATAAAACCGATATAATCATCGAGTCGATCTGAATCACACACTGCTGATCTTTAAGATGAAATTTGGATGATGTTTCTTTGTCGCGTCTCTCGCTGCAGCTGATCAGGACAGATTTCTATGGAAGAGATGCTTTATTGTGTCACATTTGCTGTCACTGCTGGATCTGAAGATGATCTAGTTACTGCGATTGTGACGGTAGACTAGATCATTGATCAAACTCTGATGGTTTCTCTCCAGTGTGAATCCTTCCATATGTTTCTGACAGATTGAATCTCTTGTCTCAGTGTTGTTTTTTTCCATTGTGAATTTTGTGGTGCTGTTTCAGTTCATCATCTGTAGTAAAGGACTTCCATTCTCAACCTGAAACAAGGTAAATCTGATGATCATCAGCATAATCTTCAGCATGAATGAATTGAGAGATGAAGAATAAACATGAAATTCTTTGTTCTTCAGTATCATGAAGTTTCATTCTGCAGGTTCTGGATCACTGGATCTCTCTGTCCTCTCCTTCCAGATGTTTTCTGGTAGTTCTGACAAAAACAAACAAGTGTCAACAACAGACGATGTAATAAAAAAAAAAGATTTTCCAAATCATACACAAAACACAAATGATCAGGATTTGTCGAAGCCACAGCAACACATGCAAAACAATCTTAAATTATCAACAACTAATTGATGAAATCGCTGCAGAAAAAGTGCACAAGCAAAGTTGCAAAAATGGTTCACTTTAAGCTCTTCAAATAAACTCATAAGCATACAGTTTAACACGGCTTGCCCTGGACGGCGTACAGATGCATGTGTTGTTTACTCTGATGTGATATTCCTATTGTGAAACTTATGTTTAATGGTGGCTTCATAGAAGCAGGAAGTGAAACAAGCCGTTCATATGACATTGGAAACAGAGGTGTAGAATAAAGTTAAAATATATGAACAATACAGCGTTTT
>RJVU01001269.1:253335-277283 GCA_003731715.1 Anabarilius grahami | reverse complement strand
ATGTATATAAGAAAGTGAAGTACACATTTTATTAAGGAAAAGACTTTACAAAGCACAAACACCAATACAATCACTAAACCAATTAAGAAGAATGAAAGAAAAAGAAAAACTAGAAATATAAAATTTGTTTAAACCACATGCAATCAGGGCAACCTGAATAATCAGGGGGTCTGGGTTTCAGGGTGCAGGAGCCGAGGCGTGACAACAGGGAATAAAGGGCACAACAAAGGCCTCCACAGCAAAATCACTGCTCCCTTACACCTGTGCATAAACACACACGCCACACAGCACTCGTGAAGGACCGCCACCAGAAATCCACCCCTGCCATAGGCGCTCAGCTCCTGTAACAAACAGAATTAAGTTATACACTAAACCCAGAATGAATACAATAGCACTGGCATAAACAGTCACTCCATAAAGACAATACAAATAAATTCCCTTCAGACAATAATCCACAAATTAGCCAATAGATACTGAAGTTATAATACCAAGTAAATATAAAGTAGAACAACAACAAATCAGTTACAAACAAAAATAGGAAAGGGAGTAGAAATTCACATTAAACAAGATTTCACAATCAATCACTAACAAACACAACGAAAGAAAAACACTCATATCCTTAAACAATAAACCAATACTAAAAAGGGAAAACAAAAACATAACATTTGTTTACATGATAATACAAATCGATCCAACCAACACGCACACACACAGATTGATCACACACACACACAAATAAACCCTGACAGCAACATAGTGTCGGGCAAGATCCGGCCCACATCTGGTCCACGTGTAAACCACATGTACCAGATGTGGGCCGGATCTGGGCCACACTATGTTGCTGTCTGGGAAACAAAGCAAGAACGAAACAACGTAATACAAACAGAAAGCAAACCAAAAGTAACAAAACAAAAGCAAGAGCAGAGTAAAAGCGGAGTATAAGCAGAGTAAAAGCAGCAGCGTCCCCGGACGATAGTCCCACGCAGCCCAACGACACGGAGCTAAACGTCCATGAACACGAAACCAGTCTGTGCTTAACGCAACTGCAATAAAGTTACCATTAACAATCGGCGGAATGAACAGCTGTTAATTAAAACATTCCGTTTGAATACAAAAGGCGCTCAAACTAATAAGTTAAAAACATACCTTATGAGTGTAACCTCCGGAGAACTAACAATCAGGCAGACAATGCATGCTGAGAAGCTGAGGGCTCGTCCAGTCTATCTGAAGGCAATGTGCACGTTGGGGAGATAAACCCACGTTTGTTCTGTAAAGCGATCACACGTACTGGCCGTGCTTGAATCAGTCTCACCCAAGCCTCAGACTATACACAAACAAAAGATGCCGCTACAGTACAAGTGAATTCTTAAATGCACAACACAAACGACTTCCACAGACCTGCAGAGGGGCAACGTCAACCCAATGCCAGAGACAGGATTAACCACCGTGCCGTTCTGAAAAAATCAGCCAACATTAGCTACAATTTACTACTAACAACACAGTCAACAGCACACAACATACCTGAATACTGACTAACGGGACCGGGAGAAATGGGGCGGTGACTCGTGACACCATTTCATCTAATCAGCCAGTTTAAATACACTTCCGCTGCCTGCTGATAGGGGAGCCAATGAGAAGACCAACCAATCACCTGCTTGCAGAAATCTACTAGACCTGCCACACATGCTTATTTCCTGGCAGTGCACATCTGAAAGTAAAGCACTGAGCTAGAGTTAAGAAATCTTTGTTTTTCATGATTCTTCATGACTTTTCATACTTCAGTACAAAAAGTGTCAAATGACGCACCAGTGCCTTCAGCACACACCAGCTATATGTGGAAAGGAAAGACAGAGAGCCAACTAACACAGAAGAGACTTTGTTTCTCAGCACATAAAGATGAACTACTTACTGGGATCTCTGACTGTGGTTATGTGGTTTCTCCACTGCATGGATCTTCATGTGTCGGTTCAGGAAACTTTTACAAGAGAAACTCTTCCCACACTGATCACACGTGTGCGGCTTCTCTCTGCTGTGGGTCCTCATGTGTTTTCAGATTTGCTAACTGATTTAATCTCTTGTCACAGTGTTAACACTTGTAAGGTTTTTCTCCAGTGTGGATCCTCTCATGTGTTTTCAGATGTGATGAACAATTGAATCTCTTGTCACAGTGTAAACACTTGTAAGGTTTTTCTCCAGTGTGAATTCTCTGGTGCAGTTTTAAACAGTTTGCTGAAATGAAAGTCATCTCACACTCAAAGCACATGTACTCTCTCACACCAGTGTGTATTTTCTCATGTGTTTGTAAACTTTGCAGCTGTGAAAAACTCTTTCCACACACAGAACATGAATGTGGCTTCTCCTTCGTATGAACTGTCAGGTGTGTCTTCGGGTTTATTGACTCAGTAAATGTTTTCCCACACTGATCACATGTGAACGGTCTCTCTCCAGTGTGGATCTTCATGTGTTCTTTAAGGTGAGATGATCGCGTGAAACTGTTCCCACATTGATCGCATGCATGCGGCTTCTCTCCAGTGTGGATCATCATGTGTTTCTTAAGATTTTATGTTTGTTTGAAGCTCTTCCCACACTGATCACATATGAACGGCTTCTCTCCGGTGTGGATCCTCATGTGAATCTCAAGCTTTTGTTTGGTTGTGAAACTCTTTCCACACTGAGTGCAGGTTGTAGATTTCTTTGCTCTTCTTTTCTTTAAAAATGTATTTTTAGTCTCTGAGCGACTCAAAGGTTTTTCTCCAGGTTTGACATGATGCTCCTCCTCCACTTCACTCAGTTCTTCACTCTCCTCCATCAGGTCTGAAATGAAAGGACAAAGTGAGCCTGATGTAGTAGCAGAAAGTAGACAAGATTTCTTAAAACTGTGGTGCTCAGGAAGTGACATCATCTGGGCTCTTTCTACAAGCATGATGGGAAGTTGTAAACTACAGTAGTCAACATTTGAAGTGGATCAAAGTTGTCCTAAGAAGAAGGTTTTTTGAAAATGTTGAAAATGTCTAAAATTCTGGTAATGTTGCAAATTATGAATCAGATATAAAATAAATGTAAAATAAATATTATATTTAGATTAATCTGATATTGACAATCAACATGAAAGTTTCTTGAACCTCCCTTTACTGACCATATGTTAATTTTGTTTTATCTAAATCTGCTAAAGTGTTCTTGAATCTTTCTATCATGAATGTTGTTCAGCATCATGAATGAATGAAGAATAAACACCAACCTCTTTGTTCTTCAGTATCTTCAGTGTGTTTCATTCTGCAGGGTTCTGGATCACTCATGTTCTCACTGTCCTCTTTAATAAACTCAGTCTTTGCAGATTTCAGCTCTTCCTGACGCTCTGATGCTCGTCTGATGGGAATATCCCAGCATTTATTGGAGAACTGATGTGGGAGGAGCTTCACTGATGATGTAATTGCTGTGGGAGGAGCTTCACTGATGACGATTTCCGGTGTGGAAGGATCTGCCATAATTAAAAATATATCAGTTTGAGTTTGTTTTTTATAATAATTTACACTTCTAAGCATTTATGCCTGTCTCTCTATTCATCGTAAAGTATCTGATACTGGTAAATAATTATTATTGCTAATCCTAACATTATTCTGCTTCTTTGTTAAAATACATGTAGATATCAATAAATATAGAAAAGAACATAAATAATGTAACTTCTTCCAAACATATACATTATGGTATGAAAAGGAAAACAGTTGAAATCATAAACACAGACATATATGCCTATATTGTAGTCAACAAAGGAAAATCAAAGCTTTCCTGTAGCTCAGTGGTTAGAGCATGGCACTAGCAATGCCAAGGTCATGGGTTCGATCCCAGGGATTGCACATACTCAGATACAAATGTATAGTATAATGCAATGTAAGTCGCTTTGGATAAAAGCGTCTGCCAAAAAAATGCATAAATGTAAACAAACACCCCCAGTCTGTTGACAGCAATGAAATGAGTTTAAGTGTCGATTTACAGCAGATCTGAAGACATCAGCATAATAAATGAGGTGAAAACAGGAACTATTGGCATGAAATAAAGAGTGTTTTCAGCAGTTTCTCTGTTAATATTGATGATCCTCAGACTATCAACACTTGTTCAACAAGACATTCAGATCATCTCACTTTATTCTGAGTGTTTGCTGTTAGAAACACATTATTTTAATCAGGATATATGCTAAAAGCCTAAACTGCTCTATTGAAAGACAATACTGTCATTTCTCACAGTATGGCATGGATAAAACCAAAACTAGGTATGCATAACTTTTGGAAAAACTAACTTGGCAATATTTTGTTTATATGTGATATATATTGAAAACACTTTGATTGGTTGTGGTCAATTTGAAAGATTTGAAATTGAGTGGTCAACATTTTCAAAAAGATTTGAATAGCTCTCTTTGGAAATTATTTATTCTAGGGTGATTGTGGTGATTTTGTAGAGTGGTGCATCTGTATAGAAAATAATAAACACATTTCAAGCATAGTTAAATACAATAGAACAAAGATACAAATTAAATAAGCAGTGCTTTATGTTTTCATGTAAATCTAACTGCCCTAGAGGAACATACTGCAGTTGTTTTCACTTAGTTTGATATTCAAACGTTTCGTAAATTCATGAAAAAATACATGAAACTTTCTATCTGAACTCCAAAAGGGTGTGTTTTGTTACTGGCTCCGAGAACAAAAAAATCAAGTTGGTTTTACTGTCAATTGTGATGCTGAAGAAATGCTATTGACATTGTAGAATCAAGAAGAAAAAGCTTATAAATAGGAGTGTGCTGTAAACTGTATTCTTTCTCAAATCAGAATTAGATTGATCCACACTCCTATCACTGTCCTATCCTCCATCACTAGAGATTGTCATGAAGTCGTTTTTGTTTTTTTTGTTTTTTTTTTGTGCACAGAAAGTATTCTCGTCACTTCATTACATTAACCAATGTAGCCACATTAACTTTTTTAAATATGTCTTTAGTAGCTTTCTGAGCGTGTTTGAAAGTGAAGAGTTGAGATGCAAAATCCTCTAAATCCATCAGTCTTCTTTTCTTTTAAATGAGCATTTCTTTATCACGCTCCTATGTTCAGGTTCAGGAGTTTCATTTTAAAGATAATGATAAGGTTATTAGTTAGTGAATAAAATAACTTTTTTTCAAAAAAGTCACTTTAGACAATCCATTGGTTTTTAACAAGTTAGATTTTCTTTTGCGTCAAAACCAGCTAAATCCACTAGTGTTTTTTTTTTTTGGGGGTAAAAAACTCTAAATCCACCTATTTGGAACAAGACATAGTAAAAAGTTGAAAAATCACAAAAGATGCAACTAGAAACCCTGAAAAAGATGAGAGCACAATCATTTCAAAACTAAACAGTAGACAAACCTTGTTACACAGGGGTTGAATGAGATCTGCGATTATTTGCCAATCCCACCCCATTTCTCTGCAGTCACCCTTCTGCCCTGTCTGAATACAGGCAAAAATCCAAAAATATGTAAAAAACAAAAAGAAAAGATTCACACATTATAACCACAATGGCACAATGGCACAAAATGGCAGCATATTTATTTTAACAACAAAAAAACAAACGTTACACAAACAACCAAACATTAAAAAAACATACATCTGTCAAGTGCAGTAAGTCAATAACATTAAATGGACATTAATAAAATCTAGTGTCATTTCTGATATTTGGGATTTAGATTCAAGTAGAACAATGTAATCATTGCAAACATTGTTTTCAAACAAAGCCGTTTAGATTTAAATAGTGTACTTTATGACTAAAATCTTATGACCTTATTGTTATGTCTTGTTCTTTCTCAGTTTCACAAGCTCATTCTCAGACAGAGTGGAAGTCTCCCTTTTCTTTCTTTCTTTCCTTTCTTTTGTTTACAATATTTGTGAATATGGCCAAGTTTCCCACACTGTCTACATTGGGCGTTTATAATTATGGGCGAGATGGCCCTGCTGACCACAATTAAAACACTCCTTGTCATCTTTATCACATTGGGTAATCAAATTGAACCATCCCTCAGTCACTTCTGGGATTTTTCCATCAGGGGTTAATGGTAACCCGCCCATTTTACACATCTATGAATAAGCACAAAGAGCTAAAAATGTGAATTTTTCAGGTTCTTTCTTTGTTTGTAGCCAATCAAGTTGTTGTTGAACTTTCCAATCAGAATCAAAACCCTGACTAACATTTTTCTTAATTATCTCTGGAAATGTCTTTGAAGTGAGGGCTTCAGTGCAGAGCTGCTTACAGCATTTGCTCTCTTCCGTCTCATTATCTGTATCAGGACTGATCAAGTTACTCAATTTGTCAGACATATCTTAGTCAAAGTTAATACTCACCTGAAATAGATGGAGGTGGTGATCTTTAAACAACACAGCTTTGGCTTCTGCGTGATGCAACTGCAAAATATACTCCAAAATCACAGTTACATATACTGGTCCAATGCAATTAGGGTCACAACTTTATTTTCGTCTGGATCATTCCTGATGCATCCTTGACCAACCAACCAACCCTATCCCTATTTCTATTTCATCATATTTAACTAAAAGCTTAATCTCTAACTTCCTGAATCACTAAATTCGGGGCGCCCCTGTCTGAGAACTTTGGTCTAGAGCAGTGGTTCCCAAACTTTTTTACGCCAAGGCCCACCTCCTCTCTGAATCATCACGGCACTGGCAATTTTTGACATAACACTGATCCTCTTCTCCAAAACATTCTTGTTCGGCGAGCATCCGTTATAAAGCACTCACAGTACATTCATTTTGACAACTACGAGAATATATTGAACTGTGTTCATGCAGAAATAAGATGTTATATCAATCAGTGAGGCGAGAGCGCACATGCACGGTTTGTGGCTTTAATAATTGCGGACTTGCGCACGCCTAACGTATGACTGCTGTATGTCACTGTAATCGTCTTTACCTTCATTACTATCGTCATCCATCAAAACCTGACCCATATCTGTGTTACTCTCGGTTTCCAGTTTTATTTTGTAGAAACCATAGAAACACCAAAGATGCTTTAATATGTTACATGTTTTATTAGACAAGGGAACAACTGTTTGGTTACATTTATGAGCTAAGTATTGTTATGTATACACTATATTGCCAAAAGTTTTGGGATGCCTGCCTTTACGTGCACATGAACTTTGGTGACATCCCACTCCTAATCTGTAGGGTTTAATATGGAGTTGGCCCACCCTTTGCAGCTATTACAGCTTCAACTCTTCTGGGCAGGCTTTCCGCAACATTTAGGAGTGTGTTAATGGAAATTTTTGACCATTCTTCTAGAAGTTCATTTGTGAGGTCAGGCAGAGATGTTGGCGAGAAGGCCTGGCTCACAGTCTCGGCTCTAATTCATCCCAGAGGTGTTCTGTCGGGTTGAGGTCCAGTCAAGTTCCTCCACACCAAACTCGCTCATCCATAGTCTTTATGGACCTTGCTTTGTGCACTGGTGCACAGTCATGTTGGAACAGGAAGGGGCCATCCCCAAACTGTTCCCGCAAAGTTGGGAGCATGAAATTGTCCAAAATGTCTTGGTATGCTGAAGCATTAAGAGTTCCTTTCACTGGAACTAAGGGTCAAGCCCAAGCCCTGAAAAACAACCCCACATCATAATCCCCCCTCCCCCATTACACTTGGCACAATGCAGATAGGCAAGTACCATTCTCCTGGCAACCACCAAACCCAATCCCAGAGAAGCGTGATTCGTCACTCCAGAGAACACGTCTCCACTGCTCTAGAGTCCAGTGGCAGCGTGCTTTACACCACTGCATCCAACACTTGGTGATGTAAGGCTTGGATGCAGCTGCTCGGCCATGGAAACCCATTTCATGAAGCTCTCTACACACTGTTCTTGAGATAATCTGAAGGACACACAAAGTTTGGAGGTCTGTAGCTATTGACTCTGCACTATTGTCACTTCCTTGAAATACGACCCATAGGAGTGTTTACTAAAGTGGCGCCCCATCGACAACAGGACACTTTCGTTTTAATGCATTGTTACCTTTTATCTGCGTCATATTTCGGTTTTCGCATAGCTCAATTGGCAGAGCATTGCGATATATAACAATATACAATCANCTTAAATTATCAACAACTAATTGATGAAATCGCTGCAGAAAAAGTGCACTAGCAAAGTTGCAAAAATGCTTCACTTTAATCTCTTCAAATAAACTCATAAGCATACAGTTTAACACGGCTTGCCCTGGACGTCGTACAGATGCATGTGTTGTTTACTCTTGTAACGAAGCTGGACTCAGGCAGGGATCCATATGCAAAACTTTATTAAAAGTGAGCGTGGTTGTACAGGCAGGGTCAAACAGGAACAAACAGGAACAGCAAGGGACAGGCAGAATCGTGGTCAGAATACAGGCAGTAGATCAGGACAGGCAGATGTCACTCACAGAACAGAATACCAGGCAAGGATCGATCGAAGGAAGGAAGGAAGGAAGGAAGGAAGGAAGGAAGGAAGGAAGGAAGGAAGGAAGGAAGGAAGGAAGGAAGGCAGATAAACGCTCAGAAATGCAACAACAGTTAACAGACTTCGCAAAGAGGTGGTGTGTGAGTCTTAAATAGTCCAGATAATAGGCTACAGGTGTATGTGGCAAATGATGATTGGTGTGGAGTGTGCATGTGACAGGCAGGGAGGATTATGGGAAGTGTAGTCCAGGAACTGACAGGAATCGTGACAACTCTGATGTGATATTCCCATTGTGAAACTTCTATTCAATGGTTATATTCTTATCTGTAAATGTTAGAAAGTCATGTGAGTATTTTGGTCAAATGCTTGTCCTGAGAGCGAGAGTCTCTGTTCAACTTTACAGAACGAGCTCCAGCACCTCCAGCAGACGAAGAGCGATAACTCTGACTAAAACATTGTTAGACATTAAATGTAGGTTTCAAATTCTACATGTAACACTTTGTACTAGGGAAAGACGCCATCTAAAAGACTCGATTTATACATTTTCTTCTTGTTTTCGTTCTTCTTCTTGAAGAAAAGAACCGAACTCCACATCACTGAAGCTGATTGGTTAGATGTTTGTTGTTGGTCTCGACCCGACTAACTGTCAAACAGTGTATTTGAAATGTTACTGAGTCCCTCTTTAAGATGCAGGTAAAATGTACTTCTAACAACCTAATATTTATATGGGAAATTTTAAATATTCGACTCATATTTAATGTACTAATGTTCTTCTATAGTATCATACTGAACTGACCGACAGCTTCAGTGATTATAAAAGCACTCTTGCTTTCTGAGTAATTCTTTGCAGATTATTTGAAGACATTTTTGTATTTCATGAGTCTTCATGAGTTTTTATACTTAAATTCAAAAAGTGTCAAATGATGATAATACATAAAGATGAACTACTTACCGTGATCTCAGACTGTGGTCATGTGGTTTCTCCACTGCATGGATCTTCATGTGTCGCTTCAGGTGACATTTAAAAGAGAAACTCTTTTCACACTGATCACACGTGTGCGGCTTCTCTCTGCTGTGGATCCTCATGTGAACCTCAAGATTTTGTTTGGTTGCAAAACTCTTCCCACACTGATCACACTTAAATGGCTTATCTCCAGTATGAACTCTCATGTGAACATCAAGTCTATGTTTGTTTGGGAAACTCTTCCCACATTGATCACACGTGAACAGATTCTCTCCAGTGTGGATCCTCATGTGAAGCTCAAGATTTTGTTTGGTTGTGAAACACTTCTCACACTGATCACACTTGAACGGTTTCTCTCCAGTATGAACTCTCATGTGTACATCAAGACTTTGTTTGTTTGTGAAATTCTTTCCACATTGACTGCATACATATGGCTTCACTCCAGTGTGGATCTTCATGTGTTCCTTAAGATTTCCTTGTTGTGTGAAACTCTTCCCACATTGATCACAAGCGAACGGCTTTTCTCCAGTGTGGATCCTCATGTGAAGCTCAAGATTTTGTTTGGTTGTGAAACACTTCTCACACTGATCACACTTGAACGGTTTCTCTCCTGTATGAACTCTCATGTGAACCTCAAGATTTTGTTTGGTTGTGAAACTCTTTCCACACTGAGTGCAGGTGAAAGACTTCTTGGCTCTTCTTTTCTTTAAAAATGTCTTTTTAGTCTCTGAGCGACTCAAAGGTTTTTCTCCAGGTTCGTCATGATGTTCCTCTTCCACTTCACTCAGTTCTTCACTCTCCTCACTCTCTTCCATCAGGTCTGAAATGAAAGGACAAAGTGAGCCTGATGTAGTAGCAGAAAGTGGACAAGATTTCTTAAAACTGTGGCGCTCAGGAAGTGACATAATCTGGGCTCTTTCTACAGCATGATGGGAAGTTGTAAACTACAGTAGTCAACATTTGAAGTGGATCAAAAAAGTTAATCAAAGTTGTCCTAAGAAGAAGGTTTTAGGACAACTTTGATGAAATTTGATGAATCTTTCTAACATGAATGTTGTTCAGCATCATGAATGAATGAAGAATAAACACCAACCTCTTTGTTCTTCAGTATCTTCAGTGTGTTTCATTCTGCAGGGTTCTGGATCACTCATGTTCTCACTGTCCTCTTTAATAAACTCAATCTTTGCAGATTTCAGCTCTTCCTGATGTGGGAGGGGCTTCAATTATGATGTGAGTGATGAGGGAGGAGCTTCACTGATGATGATTTCCAGTGTGGGAGGAGCTGATCTGCCAAAATCATAAATATATCAGTTTGAGATTGTTTTTATAATAATTGACACTTCTAAGCATTTATGCCTGTCTCTCTATTCATCGTAAAGTAACTGATGCTAATAAATAAATAAATATTATCGCTAATACTAACAGTATTCTGCTTCTTCATTAAAATACAGGTAGATATCTAGAAATACAGAAAAGAATATAAATTATGTAAATTCTTCCAAATATATACGTAACGGTAAGAAAAAGTAAACAGTTAAAATTATAAACACAGAAATATATATTATAGTCAACAAATCCCCTCAGTCTGCTGACAGCAAAAAAAAAGTTAATCAAAGTTGTCCTAAGAAGAAGGTTTGAGGACAACTTTGATGAAAAGATTTGATCCACTTCAAATGTTGACTACTGTATATCGGAAATGTCTAAAATTCTGGTAACGTTGCAAATTGTGAACCAGATATAAAATAAAACAGTTAAAATAATATTTAGATTAATCTGATGTTGACAATCAATCAATCCCTTTACTGACCATACGTTAATTTTGTTTTATCTAAATCTGCTTGTTCTTGAATCTTTCTATCATGAATGTTGTTCAGCATCATGAATGAATGAAGAATAAACACCAACCTCTTTGTTCTTCAGTATCTTCAGTGTGTTTCATTCTGCAGGGTTCTGGATCACTCATGTTCTCACTGTCCTCTTTAATAAACTCAGTCTTTGCAGATTTCAGCTCTTCCTGACGCTCTGATGCTCGTCTGATGGGAATGTTCCAGCATTTATTGGAGAACTGATGTGGGAGCTTGTTTGTTTGTGAAATTCTTTCCACATTGACTGCATACATATGGCTTCACTCCAGTGTGGATCTTCATGTGTTCCTTAAGATTTCCTTGTTGTGTGAAACTCTTCCCACACTGATCACACTTGAACGGTTTCTCTCCAGTATGAACTCTCATGTGTATGAATACTGTCATTTCTCACAATATGGCATGGATAAAACACTGATAACACTAAAACTAGGTCTGCATGACTTTAGGAAAGAAAATAGCTCTACTTGGAAATAATTATTAATTCTAGGATGATTTTGGAGTATCATATCCTTCATCACTAGAGACTGTCATAAAGTTTTTTTTTTTGTTTTTTGCCCACAGAAAATATTTTCATCACTTTATAACATTAAGGTTGAACCACTGTAGTCACACGAACTGTTTTAAATATGTCTTTATAGATTTCTGAGCGTTTTTGAAAGTGTTTATTATCTGTCTGTCAATGGAGGCCTCACTGAGATATCGGATTTCATCACAAATATCTAAATTTGTGTTCTGGAGATAAACGAAGGTCTTACAGGTGAGGAACGACATGAGGGTGAGTAATTAATGACAGAATTTAAATCTTTGGGTGAACGAATTTTCATTTTGGGTGAATTAACCCTGACAAAGTACAAAACACTAAAGAAGCAATTAACGTTACATATGTGAAAAATGATGACTAAAAATAAAGTTATAGCTCTTACCTTCTCCTCTGAGAACTCCCGGTGGACTGACGACCGTTACAGCTCAAAATGACGCGCATGCGCAGTACTCCAGAAGCCCGTGAGCGCTGCTAGGGGTTTCCAATTCAAATTGCCTAACAGTTATTAATATCTAGCGATTTTTATTCATTTATTTTTTTTTATATATTTGATGTGCATTTAAACGCTATAATACACTGAAATGAAATTACAAATAAATAAAGCAATTAATTAAGTAAAATACACATTTGTGGAGGTAAATTTGACTTTTTTCTGCCATGATCATTCTGTATAAATGAGGAAATTCATGTTTTTTTCTGTTTAATATTCCTCTAACATTTAATGGAATATAATAAGGCTTTTTTCCACCCACATTTTCATTGTTGACTGTAAGATTGGAAATGTATTTTCTTGAGCCCTGAAATACATTTTTGAATATTAATGTATTTTCTTGCCCCTGAAATACATTTTAAAATATATTTTAAGTATATGACGTTGAAACAAAATATACTTTCAGTTTCGAAAATATATTTTACCGAACTTCACTACTTACAACACTTATTTATCATATATTTAAAATATATTTTGGCCAGATAAAATAATTTTTTCCATTATGGGAATGACATAATTTTCATTTTGGGGTGAACAGTAACCTTTAATCAATTTCACAACTTGACTGAACTATATGTTCTACAGAAGTGCACATTATTCACAATTATCTTTTCTTTACGGTTAATATCTCTCTAAAGCACCAAGAGGATATTGTGATTGGCACATTTTGGTTTATGGGTCATTCTAACTTGAAGCCCAAAGGTGTAAACTGCAGAACCACCAGTGTTTTATTTTTGTTTTACTTGATTTAGTGTCTGATTTTGTGACAATGAACAATCTGCTGTCTGTACTTAACCTGTCACTGATGCACCCAAGCCTTATGATGTGATACGTCATATTACACTGTCATATATGTGATGCTAAAGGCTACTTATGCTAAACCATTGCAATAATAAACACGCATGTTCATGGGAAATACCAGTCGTCTCTCATAGTGAGAAGAAGCATGTGTGTCCTGTGAAGCAAACGGCACAGATTAGAGGTGTAAGAGACACAACAGTCCTCAATCAGCATAATGACGATTCCCTCGCATCTGATTCAGAGCATTAGCATACTGTGATGATGATGAAGGCCATTTATTTAATTCACATGAATACTTTTAAAGTGATAACGGGCAGAGTTACACCCATATTGCATGTCAATAGTTCCTGTTTTCACCTCATTAATTATGCTGAAGACTTCAGATCTGCTGTAAATTGACACTTCAAGGATTAGTTCGCTTGTCATCCAAGATTTTCATGTCTTTCTTTCTTTCTTTCTTTTGTGATGTAGGCAGAAGTACAGATAGAGTGTCTGCAATATATATATACACACACAGATTGGTCGATCATTATTTAGACTCTTAATTCCTCGTCTTGAATCATGTAGATCTATTTGAAGCTGCACTGAAACTGACATTTGGACCTTCAACCTCTTGAACCCCAGTGAAGTCACTATATGGAGAAAAATCCAGAAATGTTTTTCTCAAAAACCTTCATTTCTTTTCACCTGAAGAAAGAAAGACATGAACATCTTGGATGACATGGGGTGAGTAAATTATCAGGAAATTTTCATTCAGAAGTCAGCAAAGCTCATTTAATCGGTGTTGATAAACAGATAAATATTATTTATTGGGTACAAATATGTACATATATTTTTGTGTTGATGCTTTCAACTGTTTTTCTGGCCATTATTAATATTTGGGAGAATTTACATGGCATTATTGTCTGTATTTGTTGATATGTTCATATATTGTAATGAAGAAGCAGAATAATGATAGGCTTAGAAATTAAATTAATTTGTGAATTAGCATCAATAACTTTACAATAGACAGACAGATATAAATGCTTAGATGTGTCAATTAGTATAAAAACAAATTCAGTAACTAATATATTTTTTTGGAAATAGATTTTGTCAGATCAGCTCCTCCCACATCAGTCACATCATCAGTGAAGCTCCTCCCACAGCAGTTCTCCAATAAATACTGGGATATTCCCATCAGATGAGCTTCAGAGCATCAGGAAGAGCTGAAATCTGCAAAGACTGAGTTTATTAAAGAGGACAGTGAGAACATGAGTGATCCAGAACCCTGCAGAATGAAACACACTGAAGATACTGAAGAGGTTGGTGTGTATTCTTCATTCATTCATGATGCTGAACAACATTTTTGTTAGAAAGATTCAATATTTAGATGAATAGACATGCTATTTTTGCTGTTTTTATCAATAAACTGTAGACACCAAACTATCAAGTAAATTAACTTTCCAGAATAGCTGACAGGGTTGTAAGCATAACTAAAGCAAAACCTGATAAAAACCCTGATAAAGTTGTATTTCTCATGAATTATAGAAGTTATTAATAGTTATATAGATTATTATTCTTACAGTAACTTTGGTTAGAGGGTTGATGAATGTGATCAAAACTCTACAGTTTGTGTAAAAACTGAGACAATGGATTGAGATTATTTTCTTCTCCTCCCATCATGCTGTAGAAAGAGCCCAGATGATGTCACTTCCTCTGAAATGCTGTTTTTAAAAGGAGGAAATTATATCAAAAGTAACAGGGTTTAGTGAAACATATAGGACACAGATAATGCAAATTAAAATTGTCAATTTATTATATATGACAGTATTGTATATTATGATGATAATATCGCTTTAGATAATTGTGTCATTATCAGATATATTTAAGAGCTCTCAAACAAGGGGTTTGTTTCTATAATGCTTTAAAAATGATAACTAGAAGGTCAATGTAAAGTTCATGGAAAGTTTCAGGAACGTATAATTAATTTATAAATGGGCATCAGAGTGATCATATTATTTGATAGCAGTTGTGTACTTTCTTAGATCAGAGTTCACTTTTATGTCCTTTCATTTCTCTCTTTGAAATTGTCACAGTCTGTTTAGTTTCAGTTTCAGTTTATGGACTTTCTGTTTGTGTTTTATGATCACATGTTCTGTTTCCCGCCATCATCATTAGTTCATTTGTATCACCTGTGTCTCATTAATCAACCTTGTTATGTTTGCTATTTAGTTTCCCCCTGTTCACTCAGTCTTTGTCCGTTCACCGTTATTGCAAGTTGTGTTGTTTCTCTGTGCCTGTTAACCTGTGGATTACGTTATTAAACTAGTATTTGGATTTATACTCCTCGTCTGTGCTCCTTCCTGCAGCCAGCCGTAACAGAAATATTTTGGTGATTTTTTTTCCCTTTCATTTCAGACCTGATGGAAGTGAAGGAGGAGAGTGAAGAACTGAGTGAAGTGGAGGAGAAACATCATGACAAACCTGGAGAAAAACCTTTGAGTCGATCAAAGACTAAAAATACATTTTTAAAGAAAAGAAGAGCAGAGAAATCTACAACCTGCACTCAGTGTGGAAAGAGTTTCACATGCAAACAAAGTCTTAAGCTTCACATGGGGATCCACACCGGAGAGAAGCCGTTCACACGTGATCAGTGTGCAAAAACATTTTGTATGGCATCAGCCCTTAAGAGACACCTGACAGTTCATACGAAGGAGAAGCCACATTCATGTTCTGTGTGTGGAAAGAGTTTTTCACTGCTGCAAAGTTTACATACACATGAGAAAATACACACTGGTGTGAGAGAGTTCATGTGCTTTGAGTGTGAGAAGACTTTTATTACAGCAAACTGTTTAAAACAGCACCAGAGAATTCACACTGGAGAAAAACCTTACAAGTGTTCACACTGTGACAAGAGATTCAATCAGTCATCAAATCTGAAAAGACATGAGAAGATCCACAGCAGAGAGAAGCCACACAGGTGTGATTAGTGCGGAAAAAGTTTCACTTTTAAAAGTCACCTGAAGATACACAAGAAGATCCATGCAGTGGAGAAACCACATCACCACAGAGATCACGGTAAGTAATTCATCTGTATAAGCAACAAAATCTCTTCTGTGGAAGTTAGTCACAGTCAAATCACCCTGTAGCTCAAGACTGGTGGCCAACTGAAGCTTAGTAATGTTGAGTCTGGTTAGGACTGGATGCAGGGCTGGCCCAATAACCAGGACCAGAGCAGAGCGCCATATCATCAATTATCAAAAGAAACATTCTAATCTTTTTCGACTGGGAAGATGGTAACATACTAACTATTCATGTTCAATTAAAGTAATATGGTTGTGTTTTATAATCGGGCTTCAACATTTATCAAAAGAAACATTGTTATCATTGTTGGTTTGGACAGTTAAACGCCCCCAGTCACAACCGGGTGTGCCTCATATGTCCTGAAAAGTGAAGCTGCGGGCTCTTTGATCACCCCCTAGTGACTGGATGCTGTACAGGTCATAAATCTCACCATCTCCATTCAAACAAACAGGAATTAGTCAAAACAAAAAAATAAATTACGCTTCAAATAAATTTTTCCGAAAGATGATATTGGTCATTTAAGGTAGTTTATATCATGCTGATATATATTCAATTGTTCGTTTTTGTGATAAGATTTTAGCTAGCAATTCTGTGCATGCCCAGGCTCCAAACTGATGTTTCTGCATAACATGGCAACGCCCATCATCGTACGTTTTACATTCAGTTCATTACAATCTAAGACAACACAGAATACTAAAAATACTATCACTAGTGATCATCAAATCATTTTTACAGTTTATTTTACATACTTTGTGTTTAAATCTTACACTTTTTCCACAAAACCTTTGCAAAATTCTTTAAAAGATCTAGTATTAGCATTATAAACACTGAATTAATACAAAATATGAAATTAAATTAAGGGCATGCATCAGAAAAATTGGGAATGTTTGACAATAAATATATGAATAGAACAGCTTGATTTTATAGATTTTAATAGAACAGCCATACAATTTACTGGTGACTTCATTAAAAAAAACTGTTCTATTGCGCTTCTGATTTGGCAGTGAAATTCGATGATTTTGGGTGTGTAAGATGTGAAGGATATTATGGTCCAGTTAGTATTTTCACCCCATAATGGCGGCCGCGCTACCGGAGCGCCATCTAGTGGCTGTTGCCCCCAAAAAAACAAAAAAATTGTCGCCTCTTGGGATCTATACCCTTTGGTTCAACTTCCAATGTTCAAGTTTTGGTGAATGCAATGGAAGGAAGCAGCGTCGCATCGTCCATCTTTTTTTACAGTTTATGGTCACAACGCAACAATTTCCACACGTCTTATCACATATTGAAGGTACACTCAGATATGAATAAATAAATAATAATACACTTGCAACTTACTTAGTATTTAAAATGAGTCTAAAATGCAAAATAATAGTTAAAAATAGTTACAAGCTTAAAAAGGTGTAATTTCTGGACAGTAGGTGTAGGAGCCATTTTTGAGTTTAGGTTAATCTAAATTGTTGTGCTATTGGAGCATGGGTACGTTTCGTTAGATTAAGGTCCTTTATTTTGTAGGGACTTTTATTTTGACAGTCAGTGAGAATGTTTGAGGATAAAGATGGCCGCCTCTCACCTTTCTCAAACAAAGGAACATAGGAAGCTGTTGGAACGTATTAAGCATACAGTTCTTTACATCGCTATTTGAATCGCTAAAGAATCTATATTGAATTAATTGAATCGCTGTTGAACACTATTTGGACATTATTTTTGATATTAAGTTGTGCCTTCTTTAACCACCACCCTTTCAACCACTTACCAATCGTTTGTTGGATTACTGGAGTCCATGCTTTGTCTGCTATTACCAACCTACTTACCTGTCTGCTACCTGTCTTGCTCTGCTCACCTGCCCTGTACATCCATCGGCTTGAACCCGTCTCATCCACCTCAAAAAAGGTACAATTTAAGTTTCTATGAGTTGGATAGCTTGTCAAAGAAGCTAAGCAATACGTCCCAGCTAAAAGTGGTCCGCCACTACATTAAGTAAAGAACTTTGCAACCGTTTACACTGCTTCACAATCGAATTGTTTGGAACCCATGGAAGCATTTGTTTAACTTCTTATGAAGGTGTTTTTTTTGATACTTTGGAGTTGACAGAGTTTTGGATCTTTTGAGAATTGATCTTTTCAAGTTCACTATTGGAGTGCATTATCGTTTGTTACTGGATTTGCTATTGGAGCGGACCATGATTTTGTTGTTCATGCATATACAGCTTAAACGAAGCCACGAGAATCAACTGAGTTGAAGATAACTGTGCTGTTTTAATTTTTGTTTTGAAAAGAAAATAAGTTTTTTGTTGTTGTTGTTGTTCTCAAAAAAAATGGCTGATGACAAACTTAAAGAGCTTTGCGCAACACGCAGAGGAAAACTTGGCGTGTGTACACGCAAAATGAATGAATTAAAGGAATTATTAAAAGGTGGAGATATTGAAGCCGTTGATACAGGCATTGAACAGCTCCATGTGGCATTGGACGAGTTTAAAGATGTGCATCAATCTGTGCAAGTGTTGTATGAGGAAGAGGAAAAGAAAAGTGACAATGATGAATGGTATCAATCAAAGATGCAAACTTTTGAAACATTTTTGAATGAGGTAGAAATGTGGAAGAGTGCTCAAAGCTATGAATCCCAAACTGTGGTGTCTCCTTTTGACAATATATCCATTGTGGCAGCACATGCCAGTAAAGTAGAACCTTCACATTCTGGTGCCAGTGTTGCCTCAAAATTCTCGTCAGTGTCTTCCGCACGTTTAAAAGCTGAAGCTGAAAAGGCAGCTCTATTGCAACGTACTGAAGGACTGAAGAAAAAACACGCCTTGGAAATGGAAAAAATTAAAGTGCAAAATGCAATGGAAAGAGTTGAACGTGAAACAGAGTTGGCTGCAGCTAATGCAAAGGTGCGAGTGTTACAGAGCATTGATGCTGAATCTATGAACTCTAAAATCATATCGACAGAAGTTTCAGAATTGCCAGGAAGTGGCATGAATGCGTATCTGGAGAGCAATTATGACAGAACCAAGGAACATGTTCATCCAGAACCCTCACCAGTGGAATACGCAAGAATTTCTACTGTTCCCAAAACACCATTGCAAAAGGTTTTAACACAGGATACAAGACCGCGGAGGTCGCAAAGCCTTGTTCAGACCTTACAATTGATTCCGACCAGTCAAGCAGCTGCAGGTACTTCCTTTCCACATGCGCATTTAAGCTCAGATAACAGTAACCTGGGTGCTGTTGCTGATCTTATTGCACAGCAACAGAAAATGACATTACTTCCAACTAGGCATCTACCCATGTTTAACGGTGAACCTCTGAACTTCAAACCATTTATGCAGGCATTTGAACACTCTATTGAGAAAAACACCAGCAATAGCCAAGACAGACTGTGTTACCTTGAGCAATACACCTCTGGCCAACCTAAGGAAATGGTCAGAAGTTGCCTTTATATGGATGCAGATAGAGGATATGCAGAGGCAAAACGGCTATTGGAACTTCATTTTGGAGATGAATTTAAAATTACTAATGCTTATATGGATAAAGCCTTAAATTGGAATAACATCCCGCCAGACAATGGAGAAGCTCTGTACAGTTATGCTCTTTTCCTCCGTGGATGCTGCAATGTAATGCGTACCTTAAGGTACATGGACGAGCTGAACCTTCCATTAAACCTGAGGCTATTAATCTCCAACGTGCCTTACAAAGTGAAAGAAAAATGGAGATCACATGCCTTTGACATCATGGAACGAACAGGAGCAAGAGCCACGTTTTCTGATCTTGTCCTCTTCCTGGAAAGGCAGGCCAGGATTCTACAAGACCCAGTCTTTGGTAACCTCCAAGACGGCTCCTCAAACAGAAGGTCACCAAAAGCAGCCGCTAACAGTAGCAAGTCAATGAGTTCCATGCAGAAGAGCAGAGGGAGCAGTTTCGCCACAACAGTATCAGTTGCACCAAAGAACAACAAAGAGAGCACAATGCAAGTATCCAATGTGCCCAAAAACAGTTCATCAAAACTCTGTCCTGTCTGTAATGGTGAGCATAAGATCGTGTCATGTCAAGAGCTGATGAAGAAGTCTCACAACTCACGAGTTGAGCTGCTAAAGACTAAAGGTGTCTGCTTTGGTTGTCTTGCTAAAGGACAAATGAGTTTGACTTGCAAAAATAGACAAACCTGTTCAATTTGTTCAAAATTACATCCCACTATCTTGCATATACCTCAAAACGTATCGAAAGAGCAGAGCAATGCAGGTCCTTCAGACAAAAGGGCAGTGAGCAGCGGGTTGGTTTCACTGAAAACAGAAGCACCTGATTGTAGTGATGAACACTGTGCACTTGCAATAATACCAGTTCAAGTCAAAATGAGTCATTCAAATCATGTAGTTCAGACATATGCTTTCCTTGACCCAGGGAGCTCCGCAACATTCTGCACAGAACAACTTAGGAGGAACTTGAATGCTAATGGGAAACATCAACAAATACTTCTGTGCACTATGGGGCAAAGGAAATTTGTTAACAGCCTGGTAGTCAAGGGCCTGGAAGTGTGTAGCTTGGAAGGAAAGGAATTCATAAAATTACCTGAAGTTTACACTCAGCAAGAAATCCCAGTCAACAGGGAACATATCCCTAGACAAGAAGATATTCAGAAATGGCCTTATCTTCAAGATGTTGATATTCCCAACATTAATGCTGGGATTGACCTTCTGATTGGGATTTATGCACCCAAATTGATGGAACCTTGGAGAATTATCAATAGCCAGGGTAATGGACCCTTTGCTGTTAAAACACTGCTAGGTTGGGTGGTGAATGGACTTCTCCACAATGAGGATGCATGCATCAACAAGCAAGGTCAGAAATATTTTCATGCACATCGGATTTCTGTTGATAACCTGAGTGAACTTTTGATTCAGCAATACAACCATGATTTCCCAGAAAAGAGTTTTGAGGAGAAGAAACAAATGTCGGTAGAAGACCACAAATTCATGCAGATAATGGACAGCTCTGTTGAAATTTTGGATGGACATTATCAATTGCCTTTGCCATTCAAGAAGGATAATCCTATGATGCCAAACAACCGTCACATGGCAGAGCAACGAGCATTGTCTTTAAAAAGAAAGTTGCTAAGGAATAGTGACTTTCATAATGAGTATAGGGCATTCATGGAAATGGTCCTATCATGCGGATATGCTGAACCTGCACCCCAAGACCTGTTGATGCAGGAAAATGGAAAAGTGTGGTACATTCCACACCATGGTGTGTTTCACCCAAAGAAGGGGAGCTTGCATGTGGTATTTGACTGCTCTGCAGCTTATCAGGGTGCCTCACTGAACACCGAACTCATTCAAGGTCCCAATCTTACAGACAGCTTAATTGGGGTCTTAGTCCGTTTCCGTCTTGACAACATCGCTATCATGGCTGATGTGGAGAAAATGTACTATCAAGTAAAGGTCCCATCGCATTGTAACAACAGAGCTGTATTGGCCTCTATTCCAGAGCATGAAAGGGCCAAGGACATAAAGAATCTTGATCTTGACATAGAGGGTTTGCCAGTTGAAAGAGCTCTCGGTGTGCAGTGGTGTGTTAAGGAAGACACTTTCACATTTCAGGTGACAATAAAGGAGCATCCATGCACCAGACATGGGATTCTGTCCATGGTCAGTTCTATATATGACCCACTTGGATTCATTGCACCTCTCACCTTTCCGGCAAAACACATCTTGCAAGAGTTATGCAAGCAGAACATTGGATGGGATGAAGAATTGCCAGAGGTCCATGCTCAAGCCTGGAAGCAATGGTGGCAAGATCTTCCAAGAGTGAGGGAGTTCAAAGTCAACCGATGTCTTGTACCAAACAACTTTGGAGATGTCAAAACAGCACAGATGCACCACTTCTGTGATGCGAGTGACCTTGGGTATGGAACAGTTACGTATCTTAGGTTGACTTAGGTTGACTAGCAGCAACACGTCACCTTTATAATGGGAAAGGCCCGAGTTGCTCCCTTAAAACTGATGACCACACCACGAATGGAGCTCACTGCTGCAGTTTTGGCCGTACGCAAGATGCTATCTGAGGAGTTGCATATGGAATTGGAAAGGTCTTTGTTTTGGACAGATAGCATGACTGTTCTAAAGTACATCCGGAATGAAAGCAGAAGGTTCCTAACCTTTGTAGCAAACCGTGTAAATGTCATCAGAAGTGCATCAGATGTCTCCCAATGGAAGTATATAGGCACAAAACTCAATCCCGCTGATTACGCCTCCCGGGGACTACATGTCAACACATTCCTAAAAAGAACAACATGGATCAGTGGCCCAGACTTTCTAAAGGAACCATCTCATCGCTGGCCAGAGCTTCCATCTGAACCCATTCTCTCTCAAGATGACCCTTGTGGCGACCAGGGCGAGCGAGAGCCGTGAGAGAACGACGTGAGGCCGGTGGCGCGAGAGATAATGAGCTCCACCTGGGAGGCGCGCCGGCCTCGAGTCTCTCACGGAGGAGCTCCGGGAGCATAAAAGGAGGAGCGACGACAGTGAAGGACGAGAGAGGACCAGGCCTGGACTTTATTTTATGTTTTATTATGTTTGTGTGGCCGGCAGACGTCCGCGAGGGTCTGCCGGCATTACTTTCGTTTTGTTCTGTGGTTATTTTATATTAAAAGTTTTGTTAAACGTTCGCCGGTTCCCGCCTCCTTCTTCCCACATATATGAACTGTGTTACAACCCTGAATTAAGAAAAGGAGTTGTCACTGTCAATGCTGCTGTGAAGCAAAACTGTGACGCCACTACTTACCTCATGAATTACTTCTCAACTTGGATGAGGCTCAAGAAAGCTGTGGCATGGTTCCTGAGGTTCAAGTCTGTTCTGTTGAAATTATTTAAGAATGGCAAGAAAGATCTAAACAGACATATCATGACCACAAGAAAAGGAAAACATGAAAAGACAGGTCCATACGTTTTATCAATCAGTGATCTAGAGGATGCTGAGGATGCTGAGGTCGCAATCTTACAGTTTTGCCAAAGGCAGGGATTCCCACAAGAAATGGCCTGTTTGCAGAAAGGCATGCAAAATGTAAACAGAAACAGCTCCATCTACAGGTTAGATCCTCTGATGGCTAATGGCATCTTAAGGGTTGGTGGGCATCTGAGTAAAATGGCAATGCCCACTGAGCAGAAACACCCTGCTATTCTCCCTAAGGACCATCACGTTTCCAAACTCTTACTTCAGCACATCCATCAAGAAGCTGGACACGGTGGAAGAAATTGACTTTGGAGAGCATGAAGACAAAGATATTGGATTCCTTGCGCCAACACTCTGGTGTAATGACTGAGGCAAATCAGACACAATTATTGGTTAGTTAACCAATAGTTTTAAGCTCACTCTGGGGTCTGTCCCCATCCCCCCGGGAAGTCCTCAGTTACAAGTTTATTGCGCCGAGGAATGTGGCTGCCGCATGGAGAGCAGAAGAGACACACAAAAATCTGCATCTTCCCTGCATTTTCCACACAGAACACAGACGTTACTGCATTAATTTATAGACAGACTATTCTCTACATACATATTCCCAGGAAATGGTATCCATTATTACTGTTGTTGTATTGTACTCATTGTATTTACATGTTTTATGATTTTTAAATGTTATGACCTGCAAGGTAACTTCAATTATGCCATGTTTGGTGTCTATGCGTTCGTATCGGGATGAGTTGAATGCTTGTGTATGCGGTATGTCCATACCTGTGCAACACAGGAGTATTACAAGACTATTAGACTCTTTAATAGTTCTTATGTAAAGACTCAGCTTGTT
>RJVU01001269.1:237187-252787 GCA_003731715.1 Anabarilius grahami | reverse complement strand
TCATGCTCTCCAAAGTCAGACAAAGATATTGGATTCCTTGCGCCAACACTCTGGCCAGAAAGGTAGTTTATGAATGCACCAAGTGCAGAAGAGTCAAGTTGAGTGCAGGTGAACAAAAGATGGCAGACTTGCCAGTTGACAGGTTGACCCCTGACCTTCCACCCTTCACGCATGTAGGGGTTGATTATTTCGGGCCATTAGAGGTAAAACGAGGCCGCAGCATTGTGAAACGATATGGCGTGATTTTCACATGTCTTACCAGCCGTGCTATACACTTGGAGGTTGCACATTCCCTTGATACCGACTCTTGCATTCATGCATTCAGACGTTTCATTGCCAGAAGAGGTCCAGTGTCTGAGTTGCGGTCAGACAATGGAACAAACTTTGTTGCCACTGAAAAGGAACTAAAAGAGTCTTTGAAATCTTGGAACATGCAACAAATTGAAAAAAGCCTGCTCCAAAAGGGAGTGAAATGGACATTTAACCCTCCCCATGGTGCCCATTATGGAGGGATATGGGAGAGGTTGATTAGCATGATCAAAACGACGTTACGGTCAGTCACCAGCCAGCAGTATCTGGATGATGAAGGCCTTCAGACAGTGATGTGTGAGGTTGAGGCCATTCTCAATAGCCGTCCACTCACAACTGTTTCTGATAACCCAAATGACTTGGAGCCGTTAACGCCTAACCATATACTGCAGCTTAAGGTGCAGCCTGTTCTACCTCTAGGTTTGTTCGTGAAGGAAGATCTTTACACCAGACATCGTTGGAAACAGATCCAGTACATTGCCGACTTATTTTGGAAACGCTGGGTCCGAGAGTTTCTCCCTCTTCTGCAAACACGGCAAAAATGGTCTCGTGCCAGACGCAACTTCTGTCCAGGAGACATCGTGCTAGTAGCCGATAGCACGGCGCCAAGAGGATCATGGATGCTGGCTAGAGTTACTGAAACCTTCCCTGACTCCAAAGGCTTGGTCCGCAGTGTACGGCTTCAAACCAAAACAAGCCAGCTTGAAAGACCTATCAGTAAGATCTGCTTGCTAGTAGAAGGCCAGCAATCTAAAGCTTAGTGAAATCTGAATTAACTTGCGCACGTGCACACATTGTCATACAGATGCATACACTGAATCTTTGCACTCATTTATCCTTGTGAATAATGCATAATGAGCTTAAGGGAATAATATGGCTCCTTGGAAATTTACTTTTAGTTAGTTATAGCTTGCTTCCTGCAATAGCTATAAGGGGCCGGCTATGTAGGAGCCATTTTTGAGTTTAGGTTAATCTAAATTGTTGTGCTATTGGAGCATGGGTACGTTTCGTTAGATTAAGGTCCTTTATTTTGTAGGGACTTTTATTTTGACAGTCGGTGAGAATGTTTGAGGATAAAGATGGCCGCCTCTCACCTTTCTCAAACAAAGGAACATAGGAAGCTGTTGGAACGTATTAAGCATACAGTTCTTTACATCGCTATTTGAATCGCTAAAGAATCTATATTGAATTAATTGAATCGCTGTTGAACACTATTTGGACATTATTTTTGATATTAAGTTGTGCCTTCTTTAACCACCACCCTTTCAACCACTTACCAATCGTTTGTTGGATTACTGGAGTCCATGCTTTGTCTGCTATTACCAACCTACTTACCTGTCTGCTACCTGTCTTGCTCTGCTCACCTGCCCTGTTCATCCATCGGCTGGAACCCATCTCATCCACCTCAAAAAAGGTACAATTTAAGTATCTATGAGTTGGATAGCTTGTCAAAGAAGCTAAGCAATACGTCCCAGCTAAAAGTGGTCCGCCACTACAGTAGGCTAGCCTATAAACAGCTCATAAAAATAAAAATATTAAATTCAATAATAAATATTACAAATGTAAATGCCGTTTTATTTAGGCCTATCTTATCTCATGTTTGTTGTTTTATTTTTGTAATGTGATTGTTCAAAATAGTGTAATAGTTTTTTTTCTTTTTTTTTTTAGTTAGGCCTGGTATAGTGTAATAGATTTTAGCCTAAAAACAAAAATCCTAATAATAAAATTAAATCATAATAATTATTAATGTAATAATTTTTTTTTTTATTAGGCTAGTAGATACAAATAAGATTTTGGTGATATTTTTAACACTCAAAAGGAAATATCCCCAGTTTCCATTTCAATTTAGTCACCTTAGACGCTTTAATAACAAATGGTTTATCAGGAGTGTTTATGCTGGGCTGTGTAGGTTTTGAGGCTATACGTGAACTGAAACTCTATTAGAAGGAAATAGGCTACTGCTGGAAGAGGTGTTAGTGGGGACAGCAGGGGGCGCTGCTCACCCTGTGCCTTGTGTGGGTCCTAATGCTTCAGTATGACGTGGACACTACACTGATGCTTAAGAGTAAGAGTATTTTTATCCCAAAATACTCATGTGACTTTCTAACATTTACAAATAAAGAGATGTAAGTTATGCAACGGGAAAAACACATCTCAAGCCGAGTAAACAACACAGTCATCTGTATGTCCTGGGCAAATTGTAAAATGTAATGTTAAAATGTAATCTGAAATATAAATTATTCACAGTTTTGTATGATGTCCGTTGGAAATTAAACTTGTTTGTTTTTGTCAGAACTACCATCTGGAAGGAGAGGACAGAGAGATCCAGTGATCCAGAACAAAGAGGTTGGTGTTTATTCTTCATTCATTCATCATGCTAAACAACATGCTGATGCTCACCAGATTTACTTAGTTTCATGACCAAACTAGTGATTTATAACACAAATCATCTTCATGACATTAAAATAGATTATAATCGTGACACAGCAGTTGATGATGGGATTAAAATGACTATTGAACTCATCATGATCTTGACTTTGAGCTTCACTTTTCATTTCACGGTTGTCACTCATTTGAAATCTCACATGATTAATTGTTTCTTTTAGACCTGATGGACATGAACAGGAAAGGAAAAACAGAAGCCAAAACATTTGCACAGCAAAATCTCCAGAGTTAAATCAACTCTGCTTAGAGTACAAATGGTCCCTCTCTAAATAGTGTTAAAGTAACACTGAAGCAGAGTGAAAGTTAATGAGATAAATAAGTGATTAAGTTATGATTGAGCATTAGTGATGAACACCTGCTGTTAACAAGCATAATCACTGAAAAGAAACACAATAACTACAAAGAACTTCCAGCCACAGCCTTAGATTAAATAAACTGAAGATAAAAGACATTAAATCTCTCAAGATCTGATTAAACAACTCCACAAACAGCATTATCTCATTAACTTTAACATTTAACCTTTAGCAATCATGATTGCAGTTTTGAGTAATGAACCAGGCTGGGAGTTTTTAAAAGCCTCAGGAATCTTTTGCAGGTGTCTAGAGTTAATTAGTTGATTCAGATGATTAGGTTAATGGCTCGTTTAGAGAACCTTTTCATGATATGCTAATTTTTTGAGATAGGAATTTTGGGTTTTCATGAGCTGTATGCCAAAATCATCAGTATTAAAACAATAAAAGACCTGAAATATTTCAGTTGGTGTGCAATGAATCTAAAATATATGAAAGTTTAATTTTTATCATTACATTATGGAAAATAATGAACTTTATCACAATATGCTAATTTTTTGAGAAGGACCTGTAAAGAGGATGGAGGGGGGCCCCGGAAAAATCCCATTAATAGTTTTTGTTTTTACTTTTCTGTTATGAAATTGGATGATGGAGAAAAAATGAAAATTGGGCAAGAAAAAATAAGAAATGGAAAGAACTGTGCCAAACCTGTATTACTGGTAACTTTAGTAATAGGGACTGTAACCCTAGCAGGTATATGGCCTCTAAATGATTTTGCTACACGATTGATTGTAGTGGACCACATTTAAGTACGTGAAGTCGCAAATTGTACTATTGTCACAGATACTCCCTGTCCTGGACTACAACTCCCATCATCCTCCTTGTCTCTCACCTGCACGCACTTCCCAATCAGCACTCCATCACGGATTCCCCACACCTGGATCACCTCATCATCCCTCCTTTATAATGGACTCTCACTCTGCACTCCTTTGTCGGTTATATTGTTTGCTTTATAACGTTCCTTTGGTGATTAAACCCAGTTTCTATGTTGAAGTTTGTGTCTGTGCCTCTCTACTACAACCAACTGTTACAACTATAGTAAATCTGAAAGTATTAAATTGCTTTGGAAGAATGTAGCAAATGTCCAGAAATAGTGAACATTGTCACAGTAGGAAATTACACAATGGAAACATGTAGATTGAGAAGGCAAATATATTTAACATCACTCAAATAAGAAAAATATAAATCTAGCATAGGAAAATTGGGATAGAATATGTAGGTCCTAGAGAAAAACATGAATGCTATCAAACGCATCAAGAACAGCAGATGGATACAATGGAAATTTATATTGTTAACTAAAGGTATAATATGAGCAATAATAGGTGTAATTGCAATGTGGGAACAAAAGGTATTACAACTTTAGTTATAACATTGCTTGAAATGATGGACGAGGCAGAGCCTCAGGATCACAGAAAGAAGGTGATGGCCAAGGTCTTGCTATAGACCCAAATCCTAACAATTGGACAGTGTAAAAAGTGTGAGAGTTGGGAGAGGCCGTACCTTTATTTGTCCTCACACGGACAGGTATCCAAAGGATATATCCAAAGAGAGAGCACATAGGAGCATGCCAGCATGAAATAACTGATGCATTGCTATTGCAGCCAAAAATGACAGTACCTTACCATTATTAAGCAGAAGTTGGCCCTAAAATGAAATGTTAAGGGATATAGTGATGAGAAGATGTGTTGAAGGCCAAAAAGGAAGCATTTTGGGTCAAAATGAAAGATTGATAAATGTTTTTTATTGAACCAGGAAATAGCAAGAAGGGGGTGTTTTGGATATTGATACTGATATTGCTATTTACCTGTTTCAAAGTTGTTATTTGCTTGCATTTAAGTTAAGGACATATATGCTTGGATGCTTGAATGATTATGAAATTAAGTATCTGCAATACTTCCTTTGTTTGTTATAAGATAAGATGACTAAGCAACAGTTGTGAAAGTTAGGTTTGATGTAACCAACCACAAAGGATAACAATAAGGATAAAGAGAGCATGTTGCAACCTCAAGCGGAGGTGAGCCAGGCGAAGACTTCAGTGAAGAAGAGTAAGAGTGTTAGAAGAAGTTAATGACAGATGAAGGACATCCGGCGGATTAATCATAAGATACAGAGACTGATGCGATTACAACAGGAAGATTTGATCATACAAGGCATTGACCAGTTGATGAGTAGCATAAAAGTCTGAGGAGTAAAAGACTTTACTTATAACTACAAACTGAGCCTCAATAAAGAACAACCACAAGGTGGTCTTCTACGTAATTCCTGAAGAGCTTCAACCTGCAGACGAGTGAGTACTTTATGGTTTAGGCTAACTTACCCTATCTGAATAATCCAAGGGATAAAAGGTGTACTATAAAAGCAACTATTATTATTATTATTATGTTTTTTATTAAACAAAACATTGGTATTCCTTTACAATACGTTTTAAAAATCTAAATCCAGTCTTATCCTGCCTACAAAATCCACCAGATTACTGATACTACTACTGTTATTAATACTATTTCTTATATGCAGAAGGTACACATACTGTTAAATGTCAAACAGTGTTAAATACCAACACTGTGTACAAATTAAACCCCACAGTATCAATATAGAAATGAGTCTCTGAGTATATCAATATGAGAAATGAGTGTGTGTGATAGATCACGTGATCTGCTTCAGCACAGAGCACAAGTTAAGCAAACATTTCTTCGCTTTAATTCATGTTACAGCAAAACTGAACCTGAATGTACATCAGATGACATGTTGAAATACAGTACTTACAATCATGTACAGTGGTTATAAAGAGTCTACACAGCCCTGTTTTGTGATGTGTGAAGGGAAGATAATAAATGTGAAATCACAACCTATGTAATGCCACTGAAAAAATTAACTTCATAATTAACTAATCATCAAGCTCATGTGTCACAGTATACAGCTGTAATCACCTGAAGTGACTCTGATTAACCCTAAGATTTTTTGTTTGCACGCTACTACTAGAGCCACGGGATCTTATTTGTTTTAGCTATCACAAAGGTGAGAGGCTACGAAAAAGTCCAAGGCATTAGTGACAACAGCCATCAACAAGTGGAGAAAGTATAACATGTGACAATGTCAAGAATTCATTTTCTCTGATGGGAAGACAAAGAGAAAACTGGTCAGGAAGGCAACATTAAAAGAGCTGCAGCTCTTTCTGGCAAGTGCTGGTTGATCCTACATGTCACGACTATCCCATTTGCCTGAGTTCTAGTTCCTTGTTTGTTCCCATGGTTTTTAATTAGTTCTACACCTGTTCTCAGTTCAGTTAATGATCTCCCTCATGTATTTAAGCTCTTTGTTCTCCTCAGTTCTTTGTCTTGTGACATAACAAAATATTGTATGTTTGGTTTGTGTTTGATCTCCCAGGTGAAAAAAAGTATACTTCAATAATGTACTTAAAGTGCTCTATTTTCACATACTAATTCTGTACTTAATATACTAAAAATTCTTTATTTAAGATAATCTTAAGAACATCATAAGTGTACTCAACTGTTCTATTTTGAGACACGAGGAAGGATTAACTTTGGATAAAGTGTTAAAGTTCGCACAAAACTTTGAGGCAGCCAAAGCAGTGTCAAAGAGGCTGTTGGAGCAGTCAAGCAGTTTGATAAGAATGTCAAGTACATTTCACTAAACAGCACACTTGCACTCAGCGAACGCATGCAAAAGGACAGAGAGTAAACAGACGAATCACATGCAGACAACGATAAGAAATGACACAGATGTGGGCTGGCCATGCACTATTCCAGTGAATGCAGAGCAAAAACAGTAAAATGCCTGTATTGTAAAAAGATCTGACACTTTGCAAGGATGTGTAGAAAAAAAGAAGCAGATCAGAAAATGGATAAAAAGAGAGACAAGCCAGGATTTAAAGTGAAACTCATAAGAAATGTGCATGAGTCCAATTCGGAGGAACTCAGAAGGTAATGAGACTGTAAAAGTGCAAGGCCAAAGAATCAAAATGATTGTGGATACAGGCAGTTAAAATATTTTATCATTGAGAAACTGTACAACACTGTCTTTGCAGAGAAAGGCATCACTCTGTGCCAAACAAAAGATGTTTTGCATATGTACAAGATGTTCTCTTGAAAAGCATTGATGCTGGTTTAAAATACAAAGATAGAACTATAAAAGACACAATCATGTGATTAAAGGAACTGCACAACTTCTGCTGGGGAGGAGTGCATGTTTTAAGCTGGGAGTTTAACAGGTGTCATGTGAACAAAGTGGAAAATTCCCCAGACAGGTTCAGAAAACTGAGAAAGAGTCACTGTTTAAATGACTGAGAAAAATTTCTGGATATTCTCACAGTCACTGCAGATGAGAAAATATTACCTGTGGCACAATGACTAAGCAGTGTCATATCACATGATTGAAGCTGTCAATCAAGAGCTCAATAAGATGATTGAAGAAGTAATTTTTGAGGAGGCCAATGAAGGAGTAGAACCTCTTACTGAAACCAAAGAAAGACAGTGCAGAGGTGAGACTGTGTGGTGATTTAAAGGATGTCCACTTTCAAATAAAATTTTCCTGATAATTTACTCACCCTCATGTCATCCAAGATGTTCATGTATTTCTTTCTTCAGTCGAAAACAAATTAAGGTTTTTGATGAAAACATTCCAGGATTATTCTCCTTATAGTGGACTTCAATGGATTCCAGACGGTTGAAGGTCAAAATTACAGTTTCAGTGCAGCTTCAAAGGGCTTTAAAAGATACCAGACGAGGAATAAGGGTCTTATCTAGCGAAACGATCAGTCATTTTCGAAAAAAATGTAAATGTATATGCTTTATAAACACAAATGATCACCTTTGTAAGGGCTTCTGCCAAACCGCGTTTCCGTATTCTCCAAAAAGTTTATGCTGTATGTCCTACGCCTTCCCTATTCAACTTAAGGAACGAACGCGGAGCCAGTTACATTTTTTCCATAAGTAGAATTGGTAAGGCATAGGACATACAGCGTAAGCTTTTTGAAGAATACTGAAAGCGGAAGCATGTGCAAGGCGATCACTTGTTTATATAAAGCGTATACATTTACATTTTTTTTCTCGAAAATGACGATCGTTTCGGTCAAAACCTTCATTTTTTTTTGACTGAAGAAAGAAGGACATGAACATCTTGGAATAACGTGAGGGTGAGTGAATTATCAGGAAAATGTTATTTAAAAGTGAACTAATCCTTTAAGAGCGGTCAATAAAGCAGTCATTCGTAAAAGGCATCCAGTTCCTATAGTTGATGGCATTCTTCAAGTGATGCAAGGTGCAAAAGTATTTGCTAAATTGGATGCCAGGAAAGGATTTTGGCAGGTTGATTTAGCAGAGCAGTCAAGAAATCTGACAACCATGGTTTTCACAACAAAACCTACCAAATTGCTGCTGGTCCCCAGGTAAACATGTTCAGGGGGGCAAAATCTGTGTTTTTGGTGGCGTTCCCCTGGTAAAATTCACATTCCAGGGGCTAAATATCATGTTATTTGTGGTTGCTGTGTTAAAGTAGCCTGATTTTGCAGGAAAACCGCAGACTTGGCAACGCTGCTGACAACCTTCATCACGTATCCTCTAATACTACCGTTTCCGAAAAGTTCCTTTTGGCCTTTCTAGTGCACAAGATGCTGATCAAAAAGCCATGGACTCAATACTTTGTGGATTACCTGGTGTAGTTTGATGACATAGTAGTGTATACTGACACTGACAATAAGCTGGATGAAAGATTGAAAGAAGTGTTTGAAAGCTTCAAAGAAAGAGGACTTAAACTGAACAAAGATATGTGTCCCTTTAGACTAAAACAAGTACAGGTTCTGGGTCATTTAGGAACATCTGAAGGAATTAAACCTGATTGCAGGAAAGTGGAGGCAGTGTGTGGAGCACCCAGGCCACAAAATGTACATCAGTTGAGATCTTTTCTGGGTACATGTGGATATCTAATCAAATTTATTCCTAACATTGCAAACATCTCAGAACCACTCAGACGACCTACGGGGAAGAATATTCAGAATGGACAACTCTGTCTTTCAACAGCATGAAAGAAGCTCTAACAAGCGAACATTGTCTTGCCTATTTTCAACTTAATGCACCAACAGCGATGAGCGATGCTATATGGCTGAAAAGTGGTCATGTTTAGGTATGGGGTGAGTTAGGGGCTCAAACATATCTATATAAAAGTAACATATATTTACATAAAAACTACATAATATTATAATTTAAATATTATAAGGGATTTGTATAGATTGTTATTTCCTGTAACTGAAAGGTATACCAGAAGCTTTGCATATGGCTAAGATTCTGTAAATGGCAAGAAGATCTGTAAATTATATGAAACATGTTTACGTGCGTTGAATAGCGTAGACCTTAGATGAATGTGAATGATTTACTGCATTAATTCATTCAAGGTGACTCTGATATATTCAAGGTAATGCTGATTCCAGCAACTGCTCATGTTCTCTTGCTCACGTGCTGTTTACATAATCCTATCACATTTGTAAAAATGCTTATATAACAGGTTCATAGAGTATGTATTCTTTGTAGTTTGATAGAACATTTTTATTGCAAATTATATTATTCACATAATACTGACTGAAAAATAAAATAAATGAATAAATAAAATTGAAATATCAACATGAATCTCAGAATTCATATGGTTTTTCTCAGTTTTTTGCAATGACAGCAGCACTCAAAGTGCTTGAACTCCAGAAGTTTGAGTAAAACCTGATGATCATGTTCTCCAGCATGATTTGAGATGAGCATCTTATGAAGAGTGTGAGAAATGTATATACCATGTTCATAAAACATGTCCACTGATGCAACTGCAAAATTATACTACTGAATAGATTAATAATATCTATTCTGTATACATACAAAGAGCACACATAAAACTTAAAACAATAATGGCTTTATAACAGAGGAGGGTCAAATACAAACTACATAAAAACATTGTTTGTACAGGAAGTGAGAACATGAGCAGGTGTTGATAAACAAACTCTCCTGCACTATATAAAAAGACAAACCAGGGCTCCACAACGCAATATCCAGACATTGATCTACTGGACGGGTTTGTGTCACAAAAATACCTTATTGAACCATGTGAACGTTGTAATAAATATTTATGAATAATTCTGTTTTAAATTCTATGCAGAGTTCCAGTGTTCTTTGAGAAACGATGGCGGTCTGGACTGTGTACCTGTCTCTCTGTCTTCTCGTAGCTTTGAGTGCTTCAGGTAAGATTATTATTCCACATTTTACATCATAACTGTTATTTTAACATGAATTGTAGCACATCTGGGGCACTGTAATGACTAATCAGAAGCCAGGAATGGAATGATCTAATACACTATGTGCACTAAAGTAAACCTGAGCTTGTCACTATTATAATATTAAGGCAATAAAACAACAGCAATTATATCATTTTATACAACAGTTCTTTCTGGATCTCGAACCTGTTTGGCTGATAGCCGTGCAATATTTTAGTTATAACAGCACTCCTACCTTTTGTATCACCATTTGTATCACTCTGCTTGAAGTGACTGTCATGACGGCCGAGGAAATCCACCATATCCTTTTTTCTAAATGCTACAATAGTTGTACTACGAACCGAAGTTTTAAGAGTATTTTAGGCAAGAATGTAGTTGTTTAGACCTGGAATATGTTACTCATATTTAATCATAGCGCCTATTTTACAATTTGTTTAGACGTTTTCGGAGATGCGAGCTCCAGGTCGCCAGCGGCCGTTCAGTGCTCGTGTACCCGCTGAGAACAGCTTCATCTCGGCCAGTGCTTCGGAGATTTGCCACTGGCTCTTATAGTGGTTAAACATGAGATATAATTCATTTTTGGTACATAAAATGGGCAGTTTGGTCTTATTTATCTATTACTTGTTCCAGAGCAAAACTAATTGGGCTATGTTAAACTTAATAATTTAATACTAATTATTAAACCAGCTCTGTCGTTGCCGACACATCAAACCGAACTGTATCCCTGTTATCGTAACTCTTCAAACAATTGCACAATTGCATCAAAATAATTCAAATTCCTCCTAACAGTAAACAACATGTGCTTTTCGGAAGCCTCTTAGTTACTCGGAAAGATCCATTTATTCCTTACAGGGTGTTATCATCGCTTACATCACTGGATTCCTGCTGGAAGACAAAGTGGTTTGCAGTGAGCAGTGGTCCAAGGCATCAAAAAGGAAGGTTGCACCATCCGATTTAGGATTTTGTCATTCTTCAGCATGTCTATCTCCATCTGGTGGATCATCCAATAGCACTCACTTGGTTCCTCGCAGCTAGGATGAAATGTGGCCATGAGGCCATTGATGCAAATTCGCAATATTTTCATCTCGCAGCGTCAAGTGGATGAAGCAGCATCTGCTTCGTGGGCATCGACAGCATGGATGCAGTCTGTGGGTTCATCCTGGTGTAACTGTCAGGCCAGTAAGAGTTGTGCCTGTAAACCTCACTCACCTGATGATAGAGCGCCCTCTTCCCATGCTGGAGACCATGGTTCAAGTCCCACACGGAGTGGGTTGAGTAGGACCGGTTACACCGAGATATTGTTCATCGGCACCTCATTCCTCCTGGTGGGCTTCGTGTCCCTGTTCCACACCAGGACCATCATGAAGCACGACGGCACCAAGACGGATAAGCTGGAGAACTGACGGTGTGCATGGTATCTTCAGTGTCCTCTACACGGTTTTGGCCACCATCATGATCACGTGTTACTACTTCTACGAACAGGCCTTTGAGGATCAGTGGGAACAGAAGTGGAGCACGGTGCCGTGTCCCACGCACAACCCGCAGATGAACTCGGACTTCAAGGGTTTCGTGATCAAGTACTTGATGACCCTGATCGTGGGCATCACGTCTAGATTCTGGATATGGTTATGAAAGATGCTTAACTCATGGAGTACATTTTACACTAGACTGGCAAACAGCAAACAACCAACTGCTTTTTATTATTCACTTTTTCTGATGGAAAACAAAAAAAAAAACAGCAGCCGCCTCATCAAGGACAGTGAGAAATGTAAGTCTTTGATCTTCCACTAATATGTATCTCGATCCACAGGTCAAGACGTTGTTCCAGAATGTCCCAACATTCCATATGGCGAGAGAGTGGACTGTTTCCCAGATCCCAATGCTTCCGAGGTAGACTGCAGTAGATATGGCCTACATTCCATACAAACTCCCAGCATGCTTTGCTAAATCATACTTTGCATCCTTATAGCAAAAGTGTTTGGAAAGAGCTTGCTGCTGGAGTCCTGCGAGTGAGGCTAACGTCCCTTGGTGCTTCTTTTCCAAGAACCACGGCTACACCGTGGTCAGCGAAAGCAAGCCTGACAGCACACGTGAGTTCAGCCTGAACCAAGAATCATCTACTTTCCATTGTACTTTGAAAAGTTTGTGTTTGACCATGTAGCAAGTAGGCCAAACAATTTGCCACAACCTCATGGAAAATGTTTGTTTCGGTGTAGGTATTGAGGCCAAGCTGACAAGAATGGATGCTCCATCTCTATTCGGAGCTGACATTAAAGAGTTGACCTTCTACGCTGAAATGCAGACAGAAAACCGTCTTCGATTTAAGGTGTGTTTAAAAAGTGACTCAAATAGCAGAGGCATTGTATCAATGTAAAAACATCTATAATGGTGTGCAATGTTCTCTTTGTTTACCAGATCACTGATACAAAGCAAGCCAGGTTTGAGGTTCCTCACGAGCATGTGCAAGCGCCTTCCACCCCTCCCACCGGACCCCTAAATTACAGACTGGAGCTGACCCAGAAGCCCTTTGGACTGAAAGTTTGGAGAAGATCTCCAGAGAAACTCTTGTGAGTGGGGACCTTTTCGTTTTTTTTCGTGATGGAAAGTGCTTTGTTTCCTTTTGTTATTGTCTGCCGTCATGTGTGTTTAAATGCCCTGTTGAAAAAAAACCCAGCATATGCTGGTTAGGTTTGTTTTAAAGCATGGAAGCTGGTCATGAGCTGGTTTAAACTGGTCAAGTGCTGGTCCTAAACTGGTCCTAAGCAACTATCTCCAGCTCAGGACATACAAACATGCCTAACCAGCATGCTGTTTTTTTCACAGTGACTATCAGGCCTGCTTCATGCACGTTGAATCTGTCACATAAGCAATGTGGTGGCCTTAAAGAAGATTAAAGAAAGCACTGCTTATTGGAAGAATATGCAACAGTTAGCATCAATCTTTTTCTAATGAAATTATGTTTAACCAACAAACTAGATTTGTAGCATAAACACAATTTTTTAAGTTGATTACTCAAAAAAAAGCAGCTTGGCATTGTTTTTAGCACAGACATTGCTCATAGTGTCAATGTAGTGTTTACTCTTCAGCAAAATACTAACCTTCAACATAACAAAAAACTCTTTTAAATGTACACATAAAATAAAATTTTAATGCAAGATGTGTAAAAGACCTTATTCTATATGTACATCAAAGATATAAACAATGATCCGAATTTAGACGCCGATTTCTCATGAATGTTGTTTGTATTAGAACAGCTCTCAATAGCAGGATTGCCCAGTGAGAAATTCAATGCTTTGCAACATTTTTATGAAAATGCTGTTTATATTGTTTTTCAAGTTATTTCCCTTTACATGGTACCACAGTCACATCTGTACAGTGTTTGTGTTGCATTACAATAAATGATTCAGTAATCTTTCATCTGATTAAAAGCCTAATAATAATGTTTTTAATCATAGTAACGCATGATTCATATTGAGATTTTGGCATATGTTTGTTTGTCATAAGGAGTGTATCTGCATAATATGCTCATTAATCTTATCTGTAGTGATGTTATTTTTAATAATACTCCAAGTAGATTTTTAGATAAGATGATATATATGTTACAGAATGTCTCTTAGCTATCAGTTTAGCTGTGGTTTCAAGAATAGGAAGTTGTTTTCCTTTAGTCACAGAAGATGACCCATCTATCAGTATTTGTCATTTATTCTAGTGTTTTCATGTGGTGGATTTTCTATATTTGAAGGGTGAATATTTTGGTCAATGGATGCAGTATATTCTTGGCAGGTTTCATGAGATTCACCCACAAACTGAACTTTGAGTAAACTTACTCTCTGTAACATCTCTTCATCTCTTGCTCGGTCAGGTTTGACACAACCATTGGGCCACTGGTTTTCGCTGATCAGTACCTTCAGCTCTCGGCTAAACTCCCCTCTCACAATATCTATGGACTTGGAGAGCATGTCCATCAGACCTTCCGCCATGACACCAACTGGAGGACCTGGCCTATCTTCACAAGAGATGCTTTTCCCAATGGCGTGAGTCATAACATTTAGAACACAAACATTTTCTCTGACTTAGTTTTTGAAGAAGCTCCTGGTCACTCTGAAGGACTGAGGATGTCACACTTCAAAAGGCAAATTCCAAATCTTCCGAAGTCATTTGACTGAAATTAAAGTCAACCGAATCATTGAGTCAGTGAGTCGAACTCAAGAATTAGATCAGTCTGATTCATAAATGAATCATTTAGAACAACTCACTATTAGCACTACTTTTCCGAGGAGATCTAGGGTGTGTAGGATTATCCTGCAATTTGTGTTTCAAGATCATGAGACATAACTGTCCCAAACTGTCTAATTAACTGATTGAAAGGCTGAAATTTGCCATTACAAACCTTGATGTCTTTTCCTACCACAGGACACACACAACCTGTACGGCCACTACCCCTATTTCACATGTCTGGAAGATGGCAGCGGCCAATCCTTTGGTGTTTTCCTCATGAACAGCAATGCTATGGGTAAACAGACCCTCTCTTGAGAACTTTAATTCTGTCATTGTGATGGCATGTTTTTTTGCATTGCTGGTCACAGTTGCGAGCTTTGCCATGGAAGTCATAATCTTTAATAACATGATTTACATGTATAGAACGTTTTGATGTGTTTGGAATGGCTGCTTTTGTTTAGTTTATCAAATGAAAGCAATAATAAGTTGTTGTTTTTTGTCTGTCTGTTCTTGTCTGTGTGCAGAGGTGACAATCCAGCCGGCTCCGGCCGTAACCTACCGGACTATTGGAGGGGTTTTGGACTTCTACATCCTGCTTGGGGAGACACCAGAGGCGGTGGTGGATGAGTTCACACAGGTGATAGAAATGGAAACACCAGTGACATTTGTGGTCAAAATTGTGAACACATGAAAATGCTTTTTTCATGATAGAAACACAGCATGTTGGACAGTACACATGCTAGGAACTGTGGTGGCACATAGAAACTTCTATGTGGGCAAGAATGAATAGGGTCTTTTCCTGATCTTCCTGGTAATGTCTCCGCTTTCCAGTCAGATTAAAAGCAAAAAGATCATGCAAATAATCAAATAAATATCAAATCGATAACTTGTATATTAATTAATTTTATAGATTATTTATTTTACATTTTTATGTAGTGGTACATATTTTACGCTGGAAATATTTTTAACAAAATACTAGAATTTATTGAACAAAAACACTTTTACTGGTCAGTG
>RJVU01001269.1:210209-236524 GCA_003731715.1 Anabarilius grahami | reverse complement strand
TGTTGACAAGACACTTCTCTTTATCTTCCCAGTATTAAAATAGCTAAAATGAAAACAAAATTGCATAAGAACTATGTAGAAAAAACGACTAAAAATGAGAAACCCACACAACAAAATTACTAAAATTTTAACTAAAATTAAAATGAAAACTAAAATAATATATCAATGATACTAAAATAACACTGGTCCATTTATGTATTTATTTATTTATTGGCAAATAGCAGTAATAAGCAGTCAGACAGTCATTATTGCAAAATAAAGCCTGATTCGGATCACGCCATGAACTAATTACCAAAACCTCATCAATGCTAACTGACATTAGCTAATGACGAGAGTTGAAGTGAATTCTTATAGGCCCAGATGAAGCTTCCAGATGAGCCTGAGAGAGTCAGGCTGTGATTTTCAGCGTCTTTAACATTGCTTCATATCTTTCCAGCTGATCGGCAGGCCTTTCATCCCTCCGTACTGGTCTCTGGGCTTCCAGATGTCTCGCTGGGACTACGGCAGCCTGGACGAGATCAAGAAAGTCGTGGAGAGAAATCGACAGGCCGGCCTTCCATATGTAAGTGAAGGAGGCCCCTTACTTTGTTCTACAAAACTTGATCCCTCCCAGTCCTTCAAAGCCACCATCAAGAGCACAAAATAAAGCTTTATTATCATGAATAATAACTGCACATATGTGCATTTCAACTATACAAATGCATTTAGAAGTGTTTTTCACATTATGCTGGGGCTCCGAATGCCAAAAGATACGCTGAAGCTCAATGTTTGATGTCATTCTAACAAAAAAGGTATTAGTATGTCAAGATATTGCATTTCCACCTGATTAACATTAGAAAATTACTGGCATATGCTGATGGAAGCCAAGCCTTCCAGAAAAATCACAACAGACAACAGTGAATATACAATGTTAGCATGCAAAAGAAGCATTAGCCATCATAAAGGCTGAAGGTGCTGATTGTAAAGGACGAGACTTCAGTGTTATTGTGCAGGTGTAACCTCTCCTGTTCAAACCACCTGCTCTAAGTGGTACTCAAACCTTGGTTAGCCGGCATGGGAGTCAGGTATTCTAACAAGGAGGCAAAAGATGGTAGTTTCTAACGTCAGTCGCTAGAGTACCTTTTGAGATCAGAGGAGTGAGGTTTACACGCACAGCTCTTACCGGCCTACGTCCATTACACTCACCCCCCTAAACCTCACTCCCATCCGGGTCACGGCACCAATGTCACCCCTCTTGTTCGAACCGCCTGCTCTAGGCGGAACTTTAACCCGCATGTGAGTTGGGCGCTCTAACAAGAAACATGAACATTAACTACCTAAAAATAAAGCTTCCAAAAGCCATTTCTTAATTTCTTAGTGTAAAGAACAGTTTAATAGTGTAAAGAACCTTTTCCACTTTAAAGAACCTTTTGTGCGATGGAAAGAATCACAGAACCATCCATGCTAATAAACAACCTTTATGTTTAAGACTGTAACTTCCATAAATAGACATTGAATTGAAACAGGATATTCAGTCAGAGAAGTAAACTGATTTTATTTAGATTATACTAAGACTTACAGCTGAACCATAATTATTTTGTGTTCCAGGATGTCCAGTACACTGATATTGACTACATGGAGGACAAAAAGATCTTCACCTATGATACAGTGAAATTTGCAGAGCTGCCTCAGTTTGCTGACTACATGCATGAAAAAGGGCAGAAATACATCACCATATTGGTGAGCAATTGATATTGTGGTTTCATTTATGCTGAGTTGCAGAGTTTTGTAGGTTGGCAAGTTAGTTCTAGGTTTTGGACAGCAGACCAAAACAAGTTTTGGTCATACATTTCAACCTCTTGCTGAATTTTATATTGTCCTGTTGAACACCTCAGACCATTTTCTTCTTGGTAGGATCCTGCTGTGTCCACGGGTCGGAGGATAAATGGACCTTATGAAGCTCTTGACAGGGGGCATGCAGCTAATGTTTGGGTCACTGAAGCAGACGGGGAAACACCTCTACTGGGAGAGGTACGATCCTCCAAACATACTCCTGATTGGTTAATCGTTAGTAGGGTTTGGGATTGAGAACTGGTTCTTCTTTATAAAAATATCTGAACTTGAATGATTTCCATGATGTTTGGTTTTTGTTGGACATTCATTCCTTCATTCATTCATTAATTCGTTAATTCATTCATTCAAGAGATTATATGCAGGAGAGTTAAGCAGATTCTCTTTCGCTCTCTCATATGTCACAGGTCTGGCCAGGGGAAACCGTATTTCCTGACTTCACTAGCGAGTCTTGCATTGATTGGTGGGTTGATGAAATTTCACGTTTCCACAATGAAGTCAAGCACGATGCTCTCTGGATTGTAAGTAACCCGCAGAGATCAATACCCATCACCAAAGATTTAACCTGATCATTTTAAAACTTGGTGGAATGTCACGAAAGGTTATGTAAAATGTTCTGATTCAGATCTCCAACTTCATACAGAATCTCCAAATCAATACTATATGCCACTGCATCATTGTGTATTATTATGATATTCAAACACAGCAAAGCTCAATAAACATCTCATCTAGAACAATATAACCCACAAAAACTAAATCATAATCGCCCCTATTTACAGTAGTAATTCATCAAACTCCTGTTCAATTAAATTCACATTAATTTGTATAGTGCTTTCACACTACATATTTCAAAGCAGCTTTACAGAAAATTCATGTTTCAAATATTACAATCAAGAAGCTAGTGATGACTGTGTCAAGAAATGCATTTTACACCATCAAATCAATTCCTGATTGATAAAATTCAAGTTCTGCCCTACGTTAGTCGCTAGAGCACCTTTTGAGATCAGACGAGTGAGGTTTACACACAGCTCTCACCGGCCTAGATCTGTTACACTCACCTCCCTAAACCTCACTCCCATCCGGGTCACGGCACCAATGTCACCCCTCTTGTCCGAACCGCCTGCTCTAAGCGGGACTCGAACCTGGGTCCGCCGGCATCAATTTCTGCCTTACAATTTGTCTCACTGAATATTCTGATTCAGAAATGCATCACATTTGAGCTTGCCTAAAAAATAAGGCAACCTATCACATTAAACTTTTTAAGTTAAATCAACTAATTTGCTCCAATTAAAGTCAAATTAAACACTTTTGTTCATCTAATGAGTAACAGTCTTTTGAACTTCAAAATTGTTTTCAATGCAATCAAAGAATGCATTGATACAATCCTTGTTTTTCATCTCCATATTTGATTTTCAAAGATAATGTCATGACATGAACATTTCTGGAGATTTTTGCTTTAATCTTGAGAAAATTAACTGCCTGAATCAGGAAGTGCTAAACTAATTGGTGATTTTTTTCTAAGGACATGAATGAGGTGGCTAATTTTGTAAAGGGAGGCATCAATGGCTGCGCTGATAACAAACTCAACTATCCTCCATTCACCCCACGTGAGTCTGAAATGCATCTAAAGCTAGATTTCACATCAGTATTTCCACAGCATCTGTGAACATCTGTCCTCTTAATTTCCATTGAACTCTACAGGTATCATTGATAGCCTGATGTACAGCAAGACCTTATGTATGGATGCTAAACACAAATGGGGGAACCACTATGACGTCCACAGTCTCTATGGCTACTCTATGGTCCTGGCCACTGAGAAGTAAGTGCTGGTTTTTCCACTCTCTGTATGCAAATAATCTCTGTTATAATTGACTGATGCTGCTTTTGCATCTTGTCAGAATGATTAATTCTGATTAACATCCCAACAATGCTGTATTTACAAGTGAATAGTCATATATTAATGTGCTCATGGTTGTAACATCATGACAATTTCTGAATTATGTTTATGAATCATTTCATATAAGGTCTGGGTGGTCATTGGAGGGAGGTTAATGTTGTCAGTTTTAGTGTATGTCTACATAGTATATTCAGTTATTTTATTTTTTATTAAGTTCTCTTTCTCCGTTGCACAATGTTGAATTTGGATAAACTAATTTTACTTAATTTTGCAAGCACTTTTAAGTTGGAAATAAAATGGTCATTGTGTCTTTCCAATACCCTCCTTGATGTCATATTATTGTGATGTTTATTGAAACCAACATATGGGATTTGCTCTTGGGAACCCCAGTCACCTCTGAGAATATAAGAAAAGCCCATTGAAATTGGTATGCAGAATTTGCATGCCAGGCCTAGTTCAGTCTAGTTCAGTTCCCAAGGAATGGTGAACCCTAGGCCACCCCTCTCTATAGTACCTTTCCGGAAATTGAGTTCATTTCCAGACCCAACACTCGTGAGCTGCCCCTTTTCAGGTGAGCCCTTCTAATCTGGCTGGTGCTCCGTATGTAGTGGTTGCCCTGATGGTCACCCCATTGCTCAGTTTCCCTGTTGGTCTTCCTCTCGACAGAGCTAGCTCTGTCTCTGGTTACTGTGGGATAGGTAGCCCACCACATAGGCTTCCCTGTATAGTATTCCCCTTTGGTGGGTCCTTAGGATGTACCTCCCCTTCAGTTAGGATGTGGCCTCCATTGTGTTCCTGTCCCTTTGGTAAAGAGAATACTTCCCAACTACATTGTCTCAGCCCTATTGCCTTAAAATAATCAAAAGAGGCCCTGCAGTTGCAGTGGCTTCTTGAAAAGTGGGTAGCGCTCCCTGTGGAGACATGAGGTAATCTACCCTGGACGCTGCAAGGTTACGAGTAAGTGTTGCTGCAATTGTTGGCACGCACAGGCTTGCCCACATTTGCACTGTGTTATCTTGTGACACAGTACTGACCAACAGAAAGGGAACGTTTCGGATACGTATGGTTACCCTCGTTTCCTGTTGGAGGGAACGGATGCGTGTCCCTCATGCCACAACTCTGTACTGACGGCTGAAGTGGGCGAGACGCTACCTCGGCTCCTCAGAACAATACTGAAGCCTACATGCTGCCGGCCTTATATACCCGTATGTACAGGAGAGGCCTGGCATGCAAATTCTGCACGCCAATTTCTTTTCTGACTTTTCTGATATTCTCAGAGGTGATTGGGGCACCCAAGATCGAATCCCATATGTTGGTTTCGATACACATCTTCATTCGCTCCATCAGGGATTGAGGTTTACAATACGTAACTGTAACACAGTTCGTATATACGGGAAGAAGGAGGCGGGAACCAGCGAACATTCAACAAAACTTTAATATAAATAAACAAAGAACAAAATGAAAGTAATGCTGGCAGACCCTTGCGGACGTCTGCCGGCCACACAAACATAATAAAACATAAAATAAAGTCCAGGCCTGGTCCTCTCTCGTCCTTCACTGTCGTCGCTCCTCCTTTTATGCTCCCGGAGCTCCTCCGTGAGAGACTCGAGGCCGGTGCGCCTCCCAGGTGTAGCTCGTTAACTCTCGCGCCACCGGCCTCGCGCCGTTCTCTCACGGCTCTCGCCCGCCCTGGTCGCCACAGTAACCGAGATGTTTTAAAGTAACAGCAACCTGCTGCTGTCTGTGTCATGTAATGTTAGTCAAACAACAAAAGAAAACGAGATTACAATGTACTGTAAACAGTGACAGTGAAACTGCTCTGAAAGAACAGATTAAGGGGTTGTGATCATGAACGTACTGACAGCGGACACCGGACAAAGTTTTGCTTAGAGCCCCCAGAAGTCTAGGACTGGCACTGTAATGATAATTGTGTAATCGGTAATTGTATTTCTGCTTCCAGGGCATCGAGAGCAGTGTTTGGGAAGAGCCGTTCAATGGTTTTCACCCGCTCCTCCTTCCCCGGGGTGGGCAAGTATGCTGGGCACTGGTTGGGTGACAATGCTGCCACCTGGAATGACATTAAGTGGGCGATACCCGGCATGCTGGAGTTTAACCTCTTTGGAGTCCCTTATGTAAGTGGGTTGACTCCAAATTAAACATCTTTTCCAACATGGGTTATTGATGGTATGATAGACACCAATTTTTCTTCATAACACAACAAGCCCCATCAAGAGACATGGAAAGAGTTTGGAAAAAGCTTTTGGTTTTGATTGGGTTTCCATGAAATTGGCCAACTCAGTCAGATCCAATGGATTTATCATGGGATGGAAGATGTAAACATCTCTTGCTTTTGCTACACAATATTTTCTGATCACCAAGCTTATTGTGATTTGTATTATGAGGTAAATCATTTTTTAAAACAGTTATTTTTATTATTACTATATCAGTACTTAACTGGCCCATGATGCCCAGAGGTTGATCTTTCATAGCTTGGGAGTTCTCACTTATATTTCATTAAATTATATTGCAAGCTTCAACTTTGTCTCACATGTTAGACACAAATGACATACAGAAAGAGTATAAAGCTCTAGAGTATAGAGAGTATAAAGAAACACAAATGAGACAATTCGGACCTGGAAGAGAATTACTTCAAATTTGATGCTTTTAATTGTACACTTTTTTGATCTCTTCTCATACTCTATGGAGACATTTGTCAGATTACGGTTGGCTTTTTCATATATTAAACACTGGAATCTACATTTAACTGCCTAGTTTTCTGAAGATAATAATAATTTGAGATGATGAGTGATTTTTTTTTCTGAATCTAATGATGTTCTTCTGCAGATCGGTGCAGACATCTGTGGGTTCTTCGACGACGCGCCAGAAGAGCTTTGCAGACGTTGGATGCAAGTCGGTGCATTTTACCCCTTCAGCCGTAACCATAACGCACAAGGGTACAAAGTATGTGCTGCTCTTTAAACACCCATAAACATTCAATCTCGAAGTGTCTTTAAACATCTCTGCTACGTGTTTCTGGCCCAAGGGCAATGCACTGAATTACAAGCATGTCCTCATTTGTAGAATATTTATTTCTCTAATCATTATTGTGAGATTGGTGTGAGAGAAGCAATCAGACCTCCAGAGTGAGAGTTTGAGAGAGCAAATGAGGTAAATAATCTTGGTGAAATTAGATTAATAATGTTTTCAGCTTTTAGCCGAAGAGTAATCATTCAAAGACCGTCAGATTTCCACCAATGATGAACATATTATCAGTATCCACACTTTTCTCTTCCTGACTAGTTTTCTGTTGCTTTCTAACAGGACCAGGACCCTGCATCATACGGTGCTGACTCTCTCTTGATGAAAAGCTCCAAACATTACCTGAACATCCGATACACCCTCCTGCCGTACCTCTACACTCTGTTCTACAAGGCCCACGTTAACGGAGAGACTGTAGTGCGTCCCATGATGCATGAGTGAGTGTATAAGCATGCGCAAACAGCAGTAATGACATTTACGTAGTAACAAAAGATTTCTAATTTAAATAATGTGACACTGAAGACTGGAGTAATGATGCTATATAATCACTATATATTCCCGCTCTGCAGGTTCTACTCCGACAGTGAAACCTGGGCAGTGCACAAGCAGTTCTTGTGGGGAGCACATCTTCTCATCACACCTGTGCTGGATCCTGTGAGTGAACACACACACACACACACACACACACAAACACACACACACACTATTGCTATGTTAAAGTCACTCAGGGCCGAGTCTTCACCCTGCTTTCAGCTTGATATGAATATCACATTTGAGTGCCACCATCTGAAGTGTACAGTGGGTTTTCCCTCATCTTTTCTTTTGGTTCGTTTGCTGCTTCTCTTCCTGCCTCTGATATCTCGCTCTTAGTCTCTCTTTCTGAATCTTGAAAAGCCATGAGAGGACAACCATATCTCTCTTAAAATTGACCACCAGTTTAATGAATAATGCTGATTATTAAACCATCAAAATAATGTTTGTCATTATGTTTAGCTGATTCTCTTTGTTTGTTTTAGGGTGTTGAAACTGTGGAGGCCTATATCCCAGATGCCATCTGGTATGACTTTGAGAAGGTAAGAAATCAGAAATCATTCTAATATAAAATATTTCTGATCAGTGTTGTGAACAGTTTTGAAAACCCTGATAATTTTTTTTCAGGATTCTTTGATGAATAGAAAGCATTTATTTTAAATATAAATCTTTTTCTTAACATTAAACATAACTTTACTGTCACTTTTGATCAGTTAAACGCATCCTTTTTTTTTTAATTATACAGATTTTTTGAAAAGTAATGGATTACACAATAGATTTATACTTTTGTCCATTTTTTGTCCCCTCCCTCTAAAACAATTTAATANGGGTGTTGAAACTGTGGAGGCCTATATCCCAGATGCCATCTGGTATGACTTTGAGAAGGTAAGAAATCAGAAATCATTCTAATATAAAATATTTTTGATTATTATCAGTGTTGTGAACAGTTTTGAAAACCCTGATACATTTTTTTTCAGGATTCTTTGATGAATAGAAAGTATTTATTTGAAGTATAAATCTTTTTTTTTTAACATTAAACATAACTTTACTGTCACTTTTGATCAGTTAAACGCATCCTCCTTTTTTTTTAATTATACAGATTTTTTGAAAAGTAATGGATTACACAATAGATTTATATTTTTTTGACCATTTTTTGTCCCCTCCCTCTAAAACAATTAAATAAACAAAGAAAAGATAAAGCATATTGGCAATGCAATTTTTGCTTTGTTTTATAGGAGGTAAAGATTACAGATCGCAAAGCAAAGGTTTCCTTGAACCTGCCCGCTGATAAAATTGGTTTACACCTGAGAGGCGGAGCCATTCTGCCTGTACAGACACCAGACGTCACCACTACATACAGGTAATGATGTAGATTTCCCCTAAAAATACATAAAAAGCTCATATTAAACCATGCATTGTCACTACACTCTAAACTCCGCTATCAGGGAGTCTTTTAGCCCTGTCCACTTACATTAAACATATCTAATGCCCAATAAAACAAAGTGTCTGCAATTTTTTGGAGATTGTATTATAGGCTTTGTATTATAATCTTCTTTGAATTACCATAGTATATGAACGACAACCATTTAGAGCAGTTGGAACATGATTCACAGCATCAATATAGCATTATTAATATTGCAAAGTGAGTTTAATATGATACTGAGAACAGACATATATTTAGATGTTTGTGTTTTTGTATGCTTGCATCTGTTTTCTGTCTGCTCTTGAGTTGTACTTTTGTGTGATGAAAGTTGTGTGTTCCCTCAGCCGACGTCTTCCCATGGGACTGATCATCGCACTCGATGACAACAACGCTGCGTCAGGCGAGCTCTTTTGGGATGACGGAGACTCTCGAGGTATTTTAGAAGGACTTGCTATTAATTAAACGTTGTTCAGTTCGCCGTCAGAAACAAAAATCAAATCTTTAACACTTAATTTTTGGGTATTTTAACTAGTTGCTTATTAGCATGCATATTATTCTAATATTGGCTATTTATTAGTACTTCTTAAGCACATATTAATGCCTTATTCTGCATGATCTTATTCTACATTCTTAATCCTACCAAATACCTAAACTTAACAACTACCTTACTAACTATTAATAAGCAGTAAATTAGGAGTTTATTGAGGGAAAAGTCTTAGATAATATTGAATACATTTTCCCCTATACTAAAGCGTTACCAAACTATCTTATACAGGGCTCAATAACAAGAATGTCAGATTATTTATTATACCATGTAAATGTGCATTGTTGAGTGGAAGGAATAATGTGCTGTGTTCGTATATGTATCTTTAAATGCAAATGAGCTGCTGTTCCCTGCCCCGTTTTCCAGAAGAGGGCAGAGCCTTTGCAGCTCATGCCTAAATACTCTGTAAAAAACTAACAAAACATCTGTTTGGTTTTGATTATCTATCGCGGTCAGGATCATGTGACATTGCAGTTCTTCGTCATCATGAAAGTTTATTATCTGCATGCATTTTGAAGCCATATCAGTGTGAACTTCTGATATATGGTTTTTTAAAAGCACACAACTGAAACGTGTACAGAAAGCTGGCTGTCAGACAACACTTCTGTTTCACGTGTTATTCCACTTAAACTGTCAAATATACACAAGGTTATGTCAAAAAAAACACAAAGATCGCATAAACACAATCAGTTATGTCTGTGAACGTAAACAGCAGGGAAAGAAATCATATGTGTATGTTAGATCTGTGTAAGTTACAGCAGCGTAATATACAGCACCTACTGCAGTATATGCTGTTAATATAAATCAAACAAAATATCACTCACTGCTCTTGATAGAATAGCTTAATAGCTTTAATAAAATTACATTTCTTTTTTAAATGCTGCTGTTAAATGCTCTGGCGAGGAGATAAACATGGCGGACTGTGTACAGTACAAGATAACACTTGTGTGACTCTATATAAAGTTGATTTGTCTCTCATTACTTCTTTCTCTCTTTTTCTTAGATACTGTTTCATCCGGCTCCTACATTCATTACCAGTTTTCCGTAGCTAATGTATGTCATCGTAATGTCAAATTTCTGTTTCTTTGTTTGTTTTTAAATGCCATTACATTGCATGTCCAAAAAGCGACATTTAAATAATTTTTTATGGTATCTATTACAAAAATCTGTAATAATATCTGACATTTTTTCTGCTGGATCAGGATGTCTTGACAATGCATGTTACCCACAATGGCTACACGGATCCGAATAACTTGAAGTTTGAGAACATCACAGTGATGGGAGTGTCCGCTGCTCCCGCCTCTGTGCTCGTGTCGGACGGCATCACTACTGAAGCTCTATCGGAGTCCCAGGTTCACTACGATTCCACCAAGGAGGTAATCCTAGTTTTAACATAAAATAGTTTCCTGTTTACCTCCAAAGTCAATATGAAACTGTGTTTGATTGAAATGGGAAATTAAACACCCTACAGAAATAGTGCACATTGAGACGAGGAATATAAAGTAAATAGGGTCATTTTCTCTGGTTAATACGCAGCAGGTTTCCCTCGTGTACCGGGTGAGGCCAGGAACGCTCACGAACCTGGGCTTTCAAAAGCACACACGTATTAGTTATTAGACGCATACCCGTTTACACCTGGTGTTTTAATTCATCCCTTTTGTCCACTTTCAACCACTTCTGTCCTGATTTTTTTGAGGGGAGGGTCTATGAGTGGGTAAATTTATGTTTTTGCAGATCTTTCGATCTAATGCACAAAATAAGCTTGTGCAATTTACATATGAACACGACCGGAGACGACGGAAACACATACAGACAGCAATAGCTTTCATTTCTGCTCTGATAGCTGAAATGGTGAGAGAACACTGTGCTTGGTATGTTTTTCATCTTCAAACCAATCAAAGTAGGCGGTCTTTTGTGCTGTTTGAACACATTCGACCACATGAGTGTTTCCACTATGAAAGCATTTCGGTCTAATGTGTTTTCGATTACCTCTGGAATTGGTCAAAAGTGGACAAGGTCAAAACGTTTTACACCCCGTTTACACCTGTATTTAGTGCCGTCCACTTGTGTTCCGATCGATCAAAACTCATCTTAATACCAGGTGGAAACAGGGCCATTAATGTCAGCTGCCGTCAATTATGGCATGTCCACCAACTAACAACTTTAACTAGAGGATACGATTCTGACGTGAATACACCTGCTGTTTTGCGTGATATATACAGTATCATTGGGTTTTTGTGGTATGCTAGGTGATGTATCTGAGAAATCTGGAGCTGGAACTGGGGAAGGACTACACAGTCAACTGGGAGGCCAAATACCCAAAAACTAGGCGCATTGATTGCCACCCTGATGCGGGTTCCGATCAGGCCAAATGTGAAGCCCGCGGCTGCATCTGGAAGGTCAGAGAGAGAAGATCTTCAATATTCAACCCTGTTGTTTTCAAAGACACTCTCTGATCCAAAGTGTGTCTTTTTTGTTACTGTTCTAATGTGATTCAACACATCTGCTTCAAATGTTTTTATCATCTTTCACAGCCTTCAGATGTTCCCAATGAGCCCTGGTGTTATTACGCTGATACCCACGGTTACATCACCAGCAACATGTTTGAAAAACCGAGCGGCATCACTGTTGATATAGTGCGCAATCCTGATTTTCCAAGTCAACTTTCTCAATCTCGAGACATCGACAAGCTCCGTGTGGAAATCACATACCTGAGTGGACAAAGCCTTCGGTGGAAGGTATGATTGTTTAGGATTAAAACCAAGACAATGATTGAATATACAATTTACATTCATGCATTGGCAGAAGTTTTTATCCTAATTGACTTACATTGCATTTAAGGTATACTTTATTAAAGCATTCCCCTGGGAACACATAACTTTGACGTTACTAGCGCCATGCTCTAATGTTGAGTTTTTTAGGTCTTAAGAAAATAAATGAATACATTGAAGGCTTAGATGAAGACTACATCTGATTTTGGTCCTGTTGATCTAGATCTTTGACCCAGCCAATGCTCGCTACGAGGTCCCTGTTCCCCTCGACCTGCCCGCCACACCAGAGACAGAAGAAAACAACAGACTGTACAGGGTTCAGATCCAGCACAAGCCGTTCGGGATCCAAGTGATCAGAAAGGGCTCAGAAGAAATCATGTGAGTAATACACCTCAATTAGTCTGCTAACATGGAGTCCCGAGAGCTTCTTTTGGCAAACATGTGGTAGTTTTACTGCAGTTTTCACGATGCTGCACTTTTAGGGTTTTCTGAGAGTTATACGACTATAGAAGCACAGTTTTTCAGTAACACTTGTTTTTCAGTGTTCTCAATATTTTGTTAAATCTCTTTTTCTCTAGATGGGACTCTGCCATGCCAGGGTTCACATTCTCAGATCAGTTCCTTCAGATCTCCACACGCCTCCCCTCAAACTATGTCTATGGTGTTGGTGAAACGGAGCATCCCAGCTACAGTCATGACCTCAACTTTCACACATACGGCCTGTTTGCCAAAGACCAGCCTCCAGGGGTGAGTGTCAGATACAAGCCTTCCTGTGTGATACTGTTTGTCATCTGCACTTTACATCACAAACTCAAACTCTCTTTCTCCCCATCTGTAGTATAAACTGAACAGTTATGGACTCCAACCCTTCTACATGGGTCTCGAGAAATCAAGAAACGCTCACGGCGTTCTCCTGCTTAACAGCAATGCCATGGGTGAGTTCAAGCACACACTAACCATGTGTGTCTCACTTGGACACATCAGCCACAACCTGTGCTAAATGGGCTAAGACCAACCTAAATATATCTCTTAAACCAGCCTGAGATTGTTTGCTGGTTTAAACTGGTCTAGTTGGCAGCAACAAAAGCAATGAAGATGCTTTCAAAATTTATAAATTAAAGCCTATTATTTCACAACTAATTAGTAGTTAGAATAGAATGCTCAAATCTGATTGGTTGATGATCATTCTAATGTGTGCAGTTATTTTCAGGGAAACGAAGGCTAAAGTAGTTCCAGGCAGGTCTTGACCGCATTACAGTTCCATATCACTTCGCCAAATGATTTCAGTTATTTCAAAGGTCCTTACAGCCGACTACAGCAAAACAATCAAAACCCACCATGACATTGACCAAGAAACGTGTTGTCTGCGGTGCTCTGATGATATTATCAATAAAATAGTTTAAACAATTTAAAAGCTACATGACATTTTTCACTAGAAGGGTAATAACGGTGCTGTTTTTGAAGCAGATAAACTTACAGTTTCGCTATTAGTACAGATGCTGCTGCCAAACACTGTTGAGACACACTGTCTTGTGTAATTCAAACACGCTTAACACACTCTTCGTGAGCTGAGGTGACACATTGAGTCACAGGGATGATGTTATCATTTTCTCTCTCTTTTGTTGCTTGTTTTGCTCTTAGATGTGACCTTCCTGCCTGATCCAGCTCTGACCTATCGCACCATTGGAGGAATCTTGGACTTCTACATGGTGATGGGTCCCTCTCCAGAAGCTGTGGTTCAGCAGTACACTGAGGTGTGTGTGTGTGTGGATGGTAATCTATTTAACATCAGGAGGTTTCAGGCAGTCACCAAGCTTCAGTTGGTTCACGTGCTGGAATTGCAGTATGCGGATGATTGTGCCCTAGTATCATATACTCCAGAAGATCTGCAGTCCACTCCTAAAGCTGCTATTAGAGCATACAGCAGAATGGGCTTAGCTGTGAATATCAAGAAAACAGAAGTCCTTTATCAATGGTCATCGGATCTCCCACAAAAACCTCCAGTATTCACTATTCATGATTCCCCACTTATCATAATGCCACATTTCAAATATCTTAGCAGTTATTTATCTAGTGACTGTAGCACGGATCAAGATATTCAATATAGGATCAAGCAGGCTGCATCAGCATTTGGGAGACTAAGGAAAAGAGTGTTCAGCAACACTTATTTGCAGTTACACACAAAGATTGCTGTCTATCGGGCAATCTGCCTCACCACCCTCCTGTAAGGTTGTGAAACATGGACTATCTATGCTCGACATCTGAAAATGTTAGAATCTTTTCACATTAGATGCCTGCAGTGCATCCTCAAAGTAACATGGCAAGATCGAGTGCCACATATTGAGATCCTGCAAAAAACTAACTGTTGGAGTATAGAAGCAGCCTTAATGCTCCACCAACTTAGATGGCTTGGGCATGTTGTGAGAATGCCAACAAGTTGTCTCCCACGTAAGGTACTGTATGGTCAACTACATCTTGCCTCCCGTTGAGGCTGAAAGACCAACTAAAAGGCTTTCTTAAGAAAAGTGGGATAAAGCCCACATCTCTGGAGACTAGTGCAATGAATCGCACACTCTGGCAACAACTTTGTCAGAGTGGAGTACAAAGCTACGAAGACAGGAGAACCCACAAATTATAGGCTCATCATCGGACGACGATGGACTACCAAAGAGTGTTATTCCTGCCTTGATAAGGTTTAGAAGCTGGAGTCTCTCTCATTGCCCACAGTAAACTCAATCTAAGCACACATACAAAATAAGATTGGAAAACTCACATGCATAAATGAAATACATAAATCTATCTAAAGGAAGCTTGCTTGTCACATTTGATTCTCTTAATCCACTTGAATATTTAAGTACTAAAATGTATTTGCATACTCTGTCAAATATTTTTCTCTGGGTTTGTGCATTTTGTTTGACAGATGATCGGCCGCCCGGTTCTTCCAGCCTATTGGTCACTTGGATTCCAGCTTTGTCGCTACGGCTACGCCAACGATGCAGAGATCGCAGATCTTTACAAGGACATGAAAGCTGCTGAAATTCCTTATGTAAGCAATCTCATCCTTCAGTATGTTCATGTGTGTCTGAATAAACAGTGATGTGACTCGCCAACCTTCAGAACCTGCTCTAGAACTGCAGGAATATTATATTTCTAGCTGTAAATGTAAGTTATTCTGCAGTGATGAAAACACAACATTCTGTGGCCGTATTTAGACTAAAAATGAGTCACCGAATCATAAAGTTAATCCTTTCATAAAAATGTCCATTATTGTCCTTTTATTAACAGTTATTTTATAGACAAGTATCACTAGCAATGTTTCCTCTAAGCAGTGTGCACTTCTGATGTCATGGTCATTAAGTTTAATGATGCTAATATTTGACCTTTGACCCCTCAAAGGATGTTCAGTATGCAGACATTGACTACATGGAGAGGCAGATGGACTTTACGCTGGACCAAGTGAACTTCAAGGGACTGCCTGCTCTGGTGGACCAGATGAGGGCCGAGGGGATGCGCTTCATCTTCATTTTGGTACCAACAATTCTCAATTATTGGGAAAAAAAGTTGTTTCCATTGAATGGTAAAGGATGTTGTAAAGAGAATGGAGCTTTTGTAGTCTGATATCATTATGACCAGAAACATGCAGTGAAATGTATTCTGTAGCAAAACCTCATGCTTTATTTGTTTGTGTGCTTCAGGACCCGGCTATAGCGGCCAATGAGACTAAAGGCTCCTACCCTGCGTTTGATACCGGGATTGAAAAAGAAGTTTTCATCAAATGGCCTTCTGAGCTCAGCAATGACATTGTGTGGGGAAAGGTATGACAAATGCAGAGAGGAAGAGGAACATATATTGATGTATTCTGAGGCAATACCTCAGTTTTGTTGACGTGGACATGTACTGAAAGCAGGAATGATCCTGAACCACTGATTTTAGCTGTTGTTTCTCTGTCATAGGTGTGGCCTGATTATCCCAATATTTCTGTGGACAATTCTCTGGACTGGGATACTCAAGTAGAGGTATATGCCACTCTCTCTCTCTTGTTCTGTTTCATTATCTTTCTCCATGTTTCACTTTCTTTTTCTTTCTATATCTCTTCACTAGAGAACTGGACATCNCAAATGGCCTTCTGAGCTCAGCAATGACATTGTGTGGGGAAAGGTATGTCAAGCGCAGAGAGGAAGAGGAACATATATTGATGTATTCTGAGGCAATACCTCAGTTTTGTTGACGTGGACATGTACTGAAAGCAGGAATGATCCAGAACCACTGATTTTAGCTGTTGTTTCTCTGTCATAGGTGTGGCCTGATTATCCCAATATTACTGTGGACAATTCTCTGGACTGGGATACTCAAGTAGAGGTATATGCCTCTCTCTCTCTCTTGTTCTGTTTCATTATCTTTCTCCATGTTTCGCTTTCTTTTTCTTTCTATCTCTCTTCACTAGAGAACTGGACATCTTTTCTCTTGTTCCTCCATATTCAAGTCTATTCATCATCATAGATACTATCAGCCAATCAGCATGTAGAAGACACACAATCTGCCAATAAGCACATACTAGTACTATGCTGTAGTAGTAAACAAACTGAAACTCAGCTAATCAGAACAGAAAAGAAGTGAATCAGCACATTACTATTTTAACCAATTGGCAAATATCCAATCAGTGTAGTGATGGTTAAAGCATCTTGTCCAACTTAACGTTTCTTTCATTTAAACATTCAGCGCTTCAGATCTTTCGTGGCGTTCCCTGATTTCTTCAAGAGCAGTACAGCGGAGTGGTGGGGAGAGCAGATTAAAGACTATTACAACAACGTCATGAAGTTTGACGGACTTTGGATCGTGAGTGCTTTGTTTTTGTCATTTTTCATGTTGGAATGAAAAGTAAAGCAATTTCATTCCTTAAAATTGTACAAGATGTTCTTTGAGGACATTTGTGCCATTACACACCATTGTTGCTCTTAACACAACACATCTAACTCTAACCGTAACAATGAAATAATGACATTGTGCTTTCTAAAGGACATGAATGAACCAGCCAGTTTTGTGCATGGCACCGTTGGAGAGAAGTGTCTAGGGGATCAAACTTTGGAATATCCTCCATACATGCCCCGTAAGTTCTTATCAGCACATCCTTGCATGAGCACTTTATAACACCATGGTCAACATGTCTTAGGCCTGCCCCCAACTGAAATGTTTTCTAATCCACCGGTAGTCATTCAGTTAAGTCATCAGTTGAAAAATTGCATGTTTATATTAATTTAATTACTTAAATATATACTGGAAGATGGAACTAAACCATAATAAGCCTTTTTATATAGCCTTTTCCATGCTCAAGCACACACGTAAATTTTGATGCAAAGCACTGGCAAAAATAATGAATATGGATGTGTCAAAAAAATACCAAGGAGATATTTTAATCGTTTATTAATAAAGTACTGTTTTCTGAGCCAGTTGTGGCTGTAAAGATGAAGTTGACGATGCTGACTCGTCATCTCTGCAAGATAGTGAACACACCTTAATGCACATTTCAAGTGGATTGCATAATCAGAGAGGATGTGGTTTTGTTTAAAAGTAGACATTTCAATCTTTCTATAGATATATTGTTCATGTCTGTGAGGCAAGCATACACTGAGATTTGGTTAATTTTTGTGACATGCTCCAAAAAGAAGTTCACAGAGACTGAGAAAGCTGAAAGCACATCCTGTTTGTTTTCTTTATTTTACAAAGGCATGGTTTGTTAATTTTGTGAGTGTACATAAATAAAAGTAGTAGTAAAAGTAATAAAAGACCCTATACAGTTTCAAATGATGTATTACTCTTTTCTATATTACCAAAAATCATAGAGTATTTCAAGTTGTTTCCACTGTTATCAGGAAAAAATGCTAGTGATCGCAGCAGTGGCTCCATGTTGTGCAGTAAGCAAACTAATACTTTAGCTTCACAGTCTACAACTTATGCAGCTAATAATAGTGCACATTTATCTAGGTTAACGTTCGAGCGAGTGGCCATGTAAAGTTGCTTCTGCTTACATGTTTTAAATGATAAGTCATATTTGAGGTCAATGGATGATAGGCGAACATTTTTATTTCCTGCCCAACATACAGTAATTACCACAAGGACCTGCCGTTAACGTTCTGTCCCTCACGGACTGTGTGACTTCACTACTTCCTGTGGAGTTTCATTTTCTCTGACAAACCGACTAATAAAATTTGGTTGTGTGTGATCTTTTCTCAGCACTGGAGTCCATGCACAGAGGTCTGAACCATAAGACTTTATGCATGAACAGTGAGCAGATCCTTGCTGATGGCACACGCGTCAAACATTATGATGTCCACAACTTGTACGGCTGGTCTCACACCAAACCCACTTACGAGTGAGTTTTCTGTTCATCAACAATCAGTATTAGATTTATTTCTCGTTGTTCTGGAAGGAGTTTTAATTGCTGTGTGTGCTTGTGTGTATTTCACAGTGCTTTGCTAAGCACCACTGGAAAGAGAGGTGTGGTAATTACCCGTTCAACATACCCGTCTAGTGGCCGCTGGGCAGGACATTGGCTGGGAGACAACTACTCCAGCTGGAACCAGCTTCTGAAGTCCATCATAGGTGTGATGATAGCTGCTTATTATTTTTTCTTATTATTTGGTGCTTCTTGGTATCGACTGTGCAGTTCAGTGTATAAACTGAATATCTATATACATGAAAACTAGACTCTCTCTCTCTCTTTCTGTCTTTCAGGCATGATGGAGTTCAGCTTATTTGGCATCCCTTACGTAAGTGCCTCTCTCGTCCTATTGATCTATCATTTGTGCTTTATTTCCTATTAAATAATGTTTTTAGTTCAGTGTGGTGCATTACACTAGCATGCAGCCATTACACTGACTCTAGAGTTTATCTGTTTTTTCAGAGATCTATATTTGTGTTTCTCTTTCTGCTTGTGTTCTAGACCGGTGCTGATATCTGTGGCTTCTTTAACCCTGCCGAATACGAGATGTGTCTGCGTTGGATGCAGCTCGGAGCTTTCTACCCATTCTCCAGAAACCACAACACCATAAACATGCCAGTAAGAACACACACATCACTTTCTTATCGACAGATTGAGGATTTTTGGACCAGTTTGACACAAATGCTCGGTTTTTCATCACATTATAATATTTTTTGGATCTAAAAAGGGGATTCTGATGAGAATCTGTTCTTGTTTTCTTCAGAAGTGCTGAATGATGATAATCTGACGAGTTTGTGTGATCTTTTTCAGAGGCAGGATCCCGTGGCCTGGGGACCAGAGTTTGCTGCTATGTCTCGTGATGTGCTGAATATTCGCTACACCCTCCTGCCGTATCTGTACACACTGATGTACGAAGCTCACGCTCATGGAAACACTGTGGTCCGACCCCTGCTGCACGAGTGAGTGTTTCTCAACAGTTCACTCACACATGAAAATAATTGATCAGATTTTAGATTGTGTCAAGAACTGATACAACACAGGATGTAGTTGCAAAACAGATTGTGTGGTTTATTTGTCACTCTGTGCACTTCTATTTACCTATGTCTGTGTCCCTGCACCTAACACTCGAACTACCGCCCACTCTCGCATAGCACCAACCTTAAAGGGCTAGTGTAGCGAGGTTCAATAATGTTTAGGAAGGAAGAGGACAGGGGTCGACTTTGACTGCTGTTTGAGCTTTTATTTTCTAAATGAGAAGGTCCAACAGAAAGGCTGTGCAACGCACAACAACAAAACAAATACTCCACAAGGGCTTCACTCCAGACACGGCATACACAATCCACAAGGGCTTCACTCCAGATACAGCATACACAATCCACAAGGGCTTCACTCCAATAGCCGTCGTGTCCCAGCCAGCTCAAAGCAGCAGTCACTCTCTCTCTCCACGCTCCTGCTTCTCCGTGCGTTTTAACCTGTCTCCACGCTAATCACTGGAACGAGAAACAGGTGTTCGTGATCTGCATTCAACCCGCTCACTCACCACGCGTCTCCTGACGCTCTCCCCCGCTGCAGGCTCCGCTAAACCACGCCCCCCTCGCCACAGCTATGCAACATTTAACAACTCTACATCCCTTCCCTTAAGCTAAACATAATGTTCAAAACTAGCTGGGAAATAAGTATAACATGTAACATTGTGGTTTATTTAAAAAAAAGAAAGAAAAAAAGAGTAGGTGTCCTTTACAAGTTACATAGTCCTGATAACGTGGGTTGGGACGACTGACTCTCCCTGACGACTGAGTCACTATAGGCTTGGAAGTCTGGGCAGCAGCGCCAGTGGTGGATGCTTTACTTTGAGATGGCAACACTGCAGATGACTGGGGGGGTGTAGGAGGTGAAGCTGGTGAAAGGAGGCTATAATCATCCTCACCACATTCCGTAAGTGCAGGCTCTTGAACATGGAGAAGGAGATGTCAGTTTCTTATGTACTGTCTATCCCTTGCGGTCTAAGTATGCTTTGCACTCCTTTTTCCTCCTGGTTAACACAGCCTTGACATTACAGCACACAGAAGGCTTCAGTCTGTCTTTCAGCTCTAGAAGAAAAGTTCTTGTACTCCTGGAGAAGAAGAGCTGGGCAGGAGATGGTAGGTCAGCTCGTGAATGATTACGCAGATGGAGTAAGGCAGCCTGTATGTCAATGCGCTCTCTGTAACACTTCTCAAGCAGATGTTTGGCAGATCGCACTGCACGCTCTGCAAGGCCGTTGGACTGTGGGTAGTAAGGGCTGCTCTGAATGTCCTCGAAATCCCACGCATGTGCAAAATCAGACAAGTTGCTACAGACAAACGGCCATGCATTGTCTGTCATGAGCGTCTGGAGAATACCATTGACTGTTTCACAATTATGGTGACACTCCTCATGTCAGGTAGAAGGTCAAGCTTGAATCAACCAGAAAACGAGGTGCATTTTGCCATGCCATTCAAATATGTTGGCAGCAGTGAACATCCAGGGAAGGTTAGGAACACTGTGCAGGGTTCTCTTGAGTGATGGGACTTGAGGGCATTGCAAGGGGCACAACGAGAGAGTGCTCTTTACATAACCATACATTGTGAACCAGTACATTGTTTCTTTTGCCCTGTGTTTTGTGGCTGCCAGACCTGGATGGCCTTGATGAAGCTTACTATGTAGTCACATAGTAACTTTGTAATGATGACGGTATCAGAAGTCTCTGTCCTCGAATAATCGGTTCGTTCTCAACAACAAATTCCTCTCTCATTGCAAAGAATGGGTGGAGATCATGTGATAGTTCCAAGTCTTTGGCATGTAGGATCTGCATGTGATAGCATGTGATGAGCATGTTATAGAGCATCAGCGATTAAGAGTTCCTTGCCCCGTTTGTAAATCACATTGAGACTGAAACGTTGGAGCTTGAGCATCATGCTTTGAAGATGTGCCGAGGCAGTGTGCAGTGGCTTTTTGAGGATTGTAATGAGAGGTTGGTGATCCATTTCACGGTCATGAAACTTCTGTGTCGCAAATACTAATGCTAACATTTCTTTCTTGATTTGGGCATACCGAGATTCGGTGGGTGTTAAGGCACGTGAGGCAAAGGCAACAGGGGCACCCTGATGAAGACACACAGTGCCTAGTCCATGTTGGGATGTAGCAGCTGAGAGGACAATGGGTTTAGCAACATGGAAGTATTGCAGAACTGGGGGACTGGATACAGAATCTTTCAACTTTTGGAAGGCAGAATCCTGCAACTCAAGTCATGATGACCATTCCGCGTCTTGTTTTAACAGTTCACAAAGTGGGCCTGTGACGTAACTATAGTGTGGAATGAACTTTGATAAATAGTTTGTCATGCCTAGAAACCGTTGCAAGGCCTGTTTGTCCTCAGGTTTTGGCATTTGGTGGATAAGTGTAGTCTTGTCAGGGTCAGGTTTGATGCTGTCAGCAGTCAGGAGGTGGCCTACATAAGAAACTGAGGTGGCACGAAATTTGCACTTATCAGGGTTTAATTTCATGTTGCATGCACGGACATTGTGAAGTACCTGTTTCAGTCACTCATCATGTTCTTGTAGTGTGCGCCCCCAGACAAGGATGTCATCTGCCACAATTTGACATGGCTGTCCTTCAAAGAGATGTTCCATGGTTCGCTGGAATACTTCACTGCCGATGGAGATCCTGTAAGGCATGCGCAAGACCTGCCAAAGGGCGTCATAAATGTGGTCAGCTAACATTTAAAAATTCCAAAGTCACATTTTTTTGCAAGTATTTTGAGTGTGGAAACATACGACTGAATGGACTCACCAGGCTTTTGATTAGTGGTGTTGAAGACATGTCTGTCCATTATTATATTCTTTGTGGGCAAGCAGAGTTCAGCAAACGTTTTCAGCAATATATCGGGATCTTCTCTGTCCTCTCCTTCAGTGAATTGTGAAAGCCTCAGATTTTTCCACTGTGTCAGGACCTGCTAAATTTAGCAGAATATATGCCTGCACCTTCTTCGATTTGTCTGATATGCCAACGTTGCAATTTGTGCCATTCTTTTTCGAATTTTCTCCAGTTATTAGCTATATGCTCGTCGAAAATTAGCAGATCAATGAGACCCTGAGCCATGTTTAGACTCTTCTGACACCATGTAGATTGTGTCAAGAACTGATAAAACGCAGGATGTAGTTGCAAAACAGATCATGTGGTTTATTTGTCACTCTGTGCACCTATGTCTGTGTCCCTGCACCTAACACTCGAACTCCCCACCCACTCACGCATAGCACCAACCTTAAAGGACTATGCAACATTTAACAACTCTACACAGATCATGTCCAGTGTTGATGAAATCATGTCCAGTGTTGATGAGATCATGTTTTGTACTGCAGGTTTGTCACAGATGAAAACACATGGAAGATCGACAGGCAGTTCCTCTGGGGTCCTGCTCTTCTGATCACACCTGCTCTGGACCCGGTGCTGAACACACACAAACACAACTCCACTATGATCACACTACACGAACACATGACCCGTAGTCATGTTTGAGTTTTGAGGAACTGACCCAAGTGTTGTTTGTGTTGTTGTTTGTTCATTTCTCATTGGTTTTGTTTTGTGAAGGGTGTTACTGTGGTCCGGGGCTACGTGCCAAACGCCCGCTGGTACGATTACCACACGGTAAGAATTTTATTAGCATGCAAATCTTTATTTGCAAGATTTTAGTAGCATGTCAATGAAAGAAGCATCTAAACATGGCCACTGGCTTTTAAACAAACTCAACCTGCGCAAACTCAAATATATTGGCTTCTCTTATCTGCTGGAATGTGATTGATCATCCAGGGTGAAGTTGTTGGAGTGCGAGGACAGTTTGTGGATATGGATACACCATTATCGAAAATTAACCTACACGTGAGAGGAGGACACATCCTGCCCTGGCAGAAAGCAGAGACCAACACACACTACAGGTCAAGCTGCTCGCCATCTTTATTAAGACTTTTTCTAGAGCTGCTTAGTATTCCTTTCAACTCAAAGAGCCTTTTTTTTTTTTTACATGTACATATTCCACTCTCTCTGTGTGTTTTTAGGGATTCACATGGTTGTTTATCAATCCTTTACTGAACTGTTTCAGATACTGTGAGAAAAGAGCTGATGCTGCAATGGATATAATGATAAATTAAATTGTTTTTGACCTAGGATGCATTACAACATTAGAAAATTTTAAAGTATCATAACAGAGGCACTTTAATATGTAAATGTTGGTGTTAATATGTTACTATACTACATTATTAACACTAATGTAATGTTCACTGTTTTGTTTTATGTTTTTTTTATATTTATTTATTTCTTGTAGTCGTCAGAATCCTCTGGGTCTTCTTGTTGCTCTTGATGATGGAGGTTCGGCACATGGATCCTTGTTCTGGGATGATGGAGAGGGAATTGGTGAGTTATATTAAGTGACCACAGCAAATCCATTTGTTCTTCTTGTCAAAAGTAGCATAGGCGACTGTGTCAGAAATAGAATGATTCATCAGTTTGTTGTGGATTTTGTATGCTGCATTGCGTCCGGTGTACACAGGGTAATTAGTTAAACTGAAACATTAAAAATATAAACATCTTACCCAATTTAGTGTGATGCCTGAGCTTGTTTTTCATTCAGTTTAACCTTAGTTTTTATTATCACTGATGTTCTTGATTTTTATGTCCATTTTGTTTTTAGTTTCTCGAATTCAGTTGCGCCAAACCTGCTGTAACCATAGCCAATGATTAGCTGGGAGGATAGTGAAATTGCCCCCGTCTAGTGGATGACTAAAGATTTGCTCGTAAAATCCAGTAGCGCCTCACTGCAGATCATGAGATCCAGGGGGTGGAGACAGATAGGTTTAGGGATATGAAAAGTGTTGAGGAGTTAGATCTGGATCCAACCCCATTTACAGATGTTTCTCTTGAGTGTATGCTTCTGAATTAATGCTGGCTTCAATTGCTATTGGAAATTTGGAAATTCCATCTCTGAAGTCATGATTATGAGCTCAATGCATTCAAGTTTTGAAATGGAAGGGCATTCATGTGCAGTTTTTACCTAGAAGACTCATATTTATGATAATTCACATGCAGTATGTGAAGGCAGCATACCAAGTGCTGGCGTCCCCACAGGTTGAAAACCCTTGACCTTCCTGATAGTGATAACAAAAGCAAACATGAAATAAAACCAAATTTTTCTTGATTTTTTTCACTCTATCAGGTGCGCTACCGAGCAAGTTTATGACATCAGAAAAGCCATATATATGGCTTTTATGTGATGCTAGTTATGTGATTCAAATGTCAAAATGTATTAGTTTACAATAGTATACAATATTTAGCCTTTGGAGTTTTGCAATTAAAAAAAAAAAAAACAGAGGTACAGTAGAGGCATGTATTTCTGATAAGCCTGTGTTAGGTTTATTACTTATATGCTGTTATTGGTAACATAATTTAATGTAAGCATTACAAACAATAAAACTATGTTCTGAATATGTATCTTCATATTAGTTTTTTTTTTTTTTTAAGTAGATCATTCTAAAATCAGAGTAATTTTATCACAGGGTTTTTTTCTGTTCTTCTCTTAATCTTTGTTTTTCTTCTTTCTCCTTACAGATACTGTTCAGAATAAGCATTTCCTCTTGACAACTTTCACTGCATCTTCGGTACGTTTATATGTTTTGATGTTATAGTATATGCTATGTGTGCCTTTCTTTCAGATTTGTGGTCATTAAATCCTTTAAAGTGTCCATCTCACTTAAATCCAAACATCTCTCTATTTATGAACCAGTCCAGATCCAAAAATAGTTCATGCTAAAGCAGCTCAAGGCCACATCTGGACGTCCTCTGGGTTTGATGATGTCTTATGTGCTGAGATTATTTGAGCGGCTCTATGGAGTTGAGAAATGTTTGTAACTCAGCTAGTTTGAGTTGATGTTACATAAATACTGAAAAGTCAGGTCTAAGTGAGTGAATCTCAAGAAGCATCTCATATGTCATTGTTATATTATTTTCATGATAATTATAATTTAACTGGATGTTTTACTGTCATCAGTTATCATTATATGCGTGTGTGTAACAGCTGTCCTGTGTGTTTGTATTTATAGGGTATTCTCACCAGCGCTGTTCCCACTGATAGTCTGGCTGAGGCCGACAGGTTGACCCTGGGTCTGGTGAAGGTGTGGGGTGTAACAGCACCCGTCACTCATGTTACCATGCGCGTGAGTGGACAGCCTGACGCAGACCTGCCATTCACATATAACGCTGAGGTGAGATCCTTCATGCAAACATATGAACATGTCAAAGAACTTGGCCTTGAACTTGACAGCATATGACGGTTAAGTCATATGTGTGCTCGTCAGAGGCTATAATTAGATGTGTTACAGGTGCATCTTCAGGTATCACTTTGTCTGAATAGAAGTCCTGGCCCTAACCCTAACCCCAATTCTTTCGTGTGAAGTTATAGCCATGAGAAATTTTTTTTTTTAAAGTCAGTAGCTTATCAGGCGCTGAATCTAAAGGTTCGAATGGGGTCTCAACCAGCCCCTCGAGAACTATGGCTAAATCCTGGTTCTAACGGGAGGCCTCTGTCGCCTGGCCCCACGAATGAAGCGGCAAACAGCAAGTGCCTGCTGAAAGTTTCTCCTGCAGAAACTCCAGTACTGAAACAATTTGGCAGTTGACTGAGTCTGCATGGCGTGCAGTACACCCTCTTTCAAAGACACCCCATTTGTTGGCACAAATCTTTCTCATGGAGGGAGCCCTAGCACTGAGAATGGTCTCTATAACTTAAGGTGAAAGCCCAGTGTCCATCAGTTGGTACCCTTCAGGGATATTTA
>RJVU01001269.1:191957-210144 GCA_003731715.1 Anabarilius grahami | reverse complement strand
AAAATTGAATTTACCTTGGCATAGTTGAATAACAAGAGTTCAGTACATGGAAATGACATACAGTGAGTCTCAAACTCCATTGTTTCCTCCTTCTTATATAAATCTCATTTGTTTAAAAGACCTCTGAAGAACAGGCGAATCTCAACATCATATCGACTGTTAATACCGACAGGCTAATCTCAACATAATACCGACTGTTAACAGTCGGGGTGTACGCCCCCAATATTTGCATAATGTTCCCAACATTATGAAAGGCATTAGACAAGGGCATCCAGTATTAATGTCTGGATCTGTGCACAGCCGAATCATCAGACCAGGTAAGCAAGCAAGAACAAAAGCGAAAAATGGCAGATGGAGCAATAATAACTGGCATGATCTATGATATCATGATATTTTTAGTGATATTTGTAAATTGTCTTTCTAAATGTTTCGTTAGCATGTTGCTAATGTATTGTTAAATGTGGTTAAAGTTACCATCGTTTCTTACTGTATTCACGGAGACAAGAGCCGTCGCTATTTTCATTTTTAAACACTTGCAGTCTGTATAATGCATAAACACAACTTCATTCTTTATAAATCTCTCCAACAGTGTAGCATTAGCCATTAGCNCATCAAACTCATTCAGAATCAAATGTAAACATCCAAATAAATACCATACTTACGCGATTAGACATGCTGCATGACGAACACTTTGTAAAGATCCATTTTGAGGGTTATATTAGCTGTGTGAACTTTGTTTATGCAATGATAGAGTCGAGAGCTGGGGAGGGGGCAGGGAGCACGAGCAATTAAAGGGGCCGCAGCCTGAATCGGCGCATTTCAAATTATGCCCCAAAATAGGCAGTTAAAAAAATTATTTAAAAAAAAATCTATGGAGTATTTTGAGCTGAAACTTCACAGACACATTCAGGGGACACCTTAGACTTATATTACATCTTGTAAAAAAACATTCGATGGCACCTTTAAAAAAAATATGATTTTAATGACAAGCATTTATAATTGCAATTATAAATGATTATATTATTTAAACTGAAAATTGTTTATGCATCATGTGTTTTCCGCCTTTATTTGATTTTGGTCATATTTCATCCCAAAATCAAAGAAATACTCAAATTATTTGCAATTTTTAAAAGAGATTTTAATATTTCAATTTTAATATTTAAAATTAATTATTTTCATGACATGGCATTATTTTCTTGACATATAATTTTAGAAATAATTATATTATTTAAAAGGAAAATTATTCATGCATCATGCAAGTATGTGTTTGCTGCCTTTAATTTATGCTGAGAACAATAAAAATTGCAAAATCTGAAAAATTGTCTCTTCCTCACCCTCAGGTTCAGGAGTTGCAGTTTGATGCAACATCTCAATCTCACACCGTTGAAAAGCCTTTCACAATCACCTGGAAAAGCTAGAATTGGTCTGTGGAAATGGGCGGAAGAGATCACATGATTGTTTGCCTTAATTTACCAATGTTTAGTCAACTAGTAATTTATTTTGCATTTCCATGTGGAGCTTTTCATGGTACACTGTAAAAACACCAATAAATAAAATGTTGGAAGAGCAAAAATATTGATACTGTGGTTAGTGGTGTTAAAACTGGTAGTTATAAGCATTTAATATTGTATAAATACAACTTTATCAAATCCTAAAATGTATTTTGGATGTTTTGTTCATCATTTCCGTATTATGAGTTTGAACATGAGTTTGCCATTACACATTTTATTAGGACTTTGTGCCAATTAATGCAAGCATTGGTAAACAAATCATCAAGTAAAAAAAAAAAAAGGATGTGCTTTAAAATGTAAAATCAGCCACTTGCGTTTTGGTTGGTATTCATTTGAAGAAATAAAATTAATAAAGCGCTAAATGTAAAACACCATGTGTTTATTTGTAAACAATAACTTCATCTATTCTGTGTTTTAAGTACAATAAAACATTAGCCAATAGATCCTAACTACAACAGATTATAAAATAAGAGTTAGCACTTAATATTTCTGTATATGCCAAATCACAAAAATTCACAAAATCGTATGATGCTCATGCTCAGGCTCTCTCGAAGCATCTACCAATAAGATTCGCTGTATAGAGTACCTCAGAGATGACGTGTTTTTGTTGGCCAGCCCGGAGGTTAGCGGCGCACAGGTTGCCTCGATTGAAAGCCTATGCATTTCTCCCATAGACTTCTGGAAAATCTCAAAAAATAAGCTCTGTGTTTAACAAAGGGTTATGACACTTACAAGTTTTGTATAGCAAGATAATCTTTATAAATTAACACAACATTTATACATTTTGAAGCCTAAATAAAGTGGTCAGATTTTAAAAGCTAACAGTAGGCTATAAACGGACTACAGCACACCATGGTCACGGATTAACGTCACCACCACCAAGCTTCCTCAAACTTTATTTAAAAACTTGCTCTCTGATTATGATCTGTGCTGTGTATGAATACTTATCCACTTTTTCATGAGAAATGCTGTCCAAATGTCCTATTTGTCATGATGACGTCTAAAGTCCCCACCAAAGGAAGTAGTCCCTTTTAGCAACTTGTTAGCAACCGCCGTTTTTAACTATTTTAAGGTCATTGATTATAATATTCTGTCATGAAATAAATCTGCCAGTGTGAAAGTTTGAGCATCAGCAGTATCTGGCCAATCGCCCCGCCTACCCCAATTTCATTGGTTTGTAATAGAGTACCTCAGAGAAGATGTGTTTTTGTATGCAAAAGCCTGAAGCGAGAAAGCATTTTAGGACTTCGGGCTCCATCGCCTAAACGTGGGTTTTTCTAATGGGTGTNGACGTCTAAAGTCCCCACCAAAGGAAGTAGTCCCTTTTAGCAACTTGTTAGCAACCGCCGTTTTTAACTATTTTAAGGTCATTGATTATAATATTCTGTCATGAAATAAATCTGCCAGTGTGAAAGTTTGAGCATCAGCAGTATCTGGCCAATCGCCCCGCCTACCCCAATTTCATTGGTTTGTAATAGAGTACCTCAGAGAAGATGTGTTTTTGTATGCAAAACCCTGAAGCGAGTAAGTAACTTCGGGCTCCATCGCCTAAACGTGGGTTTTCCTAATGGGTGTTGATCTATGACAAAAAACACACCAGTTAAAACCTGCTTGTGATTTTTAAACCTTTATTGTCTTAACTCCACATCAGCTACATAAATTCATCAACTAACCATTCAGAAACGTCCTGTTGCATTCAAAATGTTGTCACTTCTTCTTGAGTCTCTCCATCATTGTCCGACTCTGTTTTGAACGTAAAAGGCTGAACAGTTTCAAACATTTCTTTCTTCTTTCTTTTGTGGATTTATTGATGGGTTGCAAACCAACTGGAAAGGTGCATACCGCCACCTACTGTGCTGGAGTATGATGAAGCTGATACATTGGATTTTCTATACTCTGTATTTCAGGCCACTATTCCCAAAGAACATAATTAATGCTGTAATTTTTCTACCAGACTCTATTCCTGTCTTTGTATAAGGTGAAATCTGTAATACCCAAAGCTTGCATATCTCTTATAAGCTCCATTCTTTCTTGTTCAAATTTTTTTACATCTAATCAAAACATGTTCTACAGTTTCCATTTCCTGACATAAATTACAAAAACCAGAGTTGTGTTTGCCCATGATATGTAGTGTTGCATTAAGATTGGTGTGACCCATTCTAAATCTTGTAAACATAATAAATTCCTTTCTATTTATATTATGACTAATTTGACCTTGTTTTATATTATTTTGTATTCTATAAAAATGTCTTCCTTTCTTACATGAGTCCCAGTATTTCTGCCATTTACTCCCACAAGCTTGTTGAATCAAAGACTTCCCTTCTGCCCTGCTCAAAGTGACTGCTTTGTTTTCTGACATTTTCAGTGAGTCTGCTGGTGTAATGCAAGTGCTAACAGGAGCTCCTGAAACGCCACCCCTTTTGAGAGCAGCAGCTCATTTGCATTTAAAGGGACACACAAAATCTGTGCGTTTTTGCTCACCCTCAAAAAGTGACAAATTTAACATGCTTTAAAAAATGATCTGTAGGAAATGTTGAGCTAAAATTTCACACACACTTCCTGGGGAAATCAGAGACTTATTTTACATCTTGTAAAAGTGGCATTAAACCACACCTTTAAAATTTTAAATATAAATGATGAGAGAATTATATATAGGTCTTGCATTATATACAACTTTACTAATACTATCCATTTCTGTCCACTAATTGATAAAGATAAATAATAAAGAGGTAAATCTAATGTCAAGAGAATGTCATTTGTTTTTATCTACATTTTGCTCCATTGGGTTTTCAGGTTTTGCACTTTTGATACATAAATGTTTTTATAACTTTGTTCTATATTATTTCTAACTTCTTAACCTCGTTAATAAAATAATACACAATAATGAACGATAATACATACTGTATATGTATTGAAGGCTACTATAATATAAATTAATTTATTCATTTAAAATCAAAATGTAAAATTGCAAAATTATGAGTATTATTCACATGATCACTTTCTTGTTGTAAACAGCAGCCGACATCCAGTTTTAGTGACAGGTACTGTCAGAAACTTTCTTCTGCTGTCATCATCCGATTGGTTTCTGTCAATCTTTGGATGCTAGTGATTGGAGATTGTAAAGTGGCCGGTTCTGCTTACATTGGCAAGTACTTCCTGCTGCCAGATGCTGGTGTTTTTCTGAACCTCTACTGTTATTCTATTTTGTGCTTCACTTAGATATGTTCCTCTCATGTTTCATAACTGCAGTTCAGTTCTAAAAACAAAACAAAGGCTATAGTAAATAGGCTTATCTGCGATGTGGCCCTCCATAGACCTTATTCACAGCAGCGCCATCTTTGAAGGTGTGCTGTGGTATCTGACACCAAGATGTTAGCAGCAGATCCTTTAAGTCCTGTAAGTTGCGAGGTGGAGCCTCCATGGATCGGACTTGTTTGTTCAGAACATCCTACAGATGCTCGATTGGATTGAGATCTGGAGAATTTGGAGTCCAAGTCAACACCTCAAACTTGTTGTTGTGCTCCTCAAACCATTCCTGAACCATTTTTGCTTTGTGGCAGGAGCATTATCCTGCTGAAAGAGGCCACAGACACCAGGGAATACCGTTTCCATGAAAGGCTGTATGTGGTCTGCAACAATGTAGGTGGTACGTGTCAAAGTTACCTCCACATGGATGGCAGGACCCAAGGTTTCCCAGCAGAACATTGCCCAAAGCATCACACTGCCTCCGCCGGCTTGCCTTCTTCCCATAGTGCATCCTGATGCCATGTGTTCCCCACGCACACTGCCATCCACGTGAGTTAAAAGAAAACGTGATTCATCAGACCAGGCAACCTTCATCCATTGCTGCGTGGTCCAGTTCTGATGTTCACGTGTCCACTGTTGGCTCTTTCGGCAGTGGACAGGGGTCATCATGGGCACCCTGAAGCAGCACAAGCAGAGTCAAAGATGCTGTCTGAACAGTCCAGCAATTTGATAAGACTGTCAAGTACATTTCACTAAACAGCACACTTGCACGCAGAGAACACATGCAAAATGACAGGGAGTAAACAGAGACGAATCATGTGCAGACAACGATAAGAAATGACACAGATGCACTTTGGCCACGCACCATTCCTGTGAATGCAGAGCAAAGACAGCAATACTGCAAAAATTTAAAAAAAAAAGTAGTTTCATTAACTTAACTTTTTGAGTTATCTTTTTACATTGACTTAGTTAAGTTGTGTTTACTTAGAATTTTAAATATTTTCAACTCGACTGATTTAGTTATTTGAACAAAGTTTAGTTGGAATAACTTTAAGAAAGTAAAGTGAACTTACTTTTTTAAGTTTTCAATACCATAGTTTATGTTCATTCAACCTTTTTTGACTTATTTTCTTATAAACTTTCGTCCTGAAAACAAAAAAAAAAATTATGTTCACGTTACTTTCATGAAGTTATTCCACCTAAACTTTATAAGCTCAATTATCTAAATTTGTCAAGTAATTAAAACTTAAATAATTCAGTGGAAATTTGAAAGTTGAATGAAAAAAAAAAACTTCTCAGGGAACGTTTACTAAAAACTTTAAAAAGTAACTTCACCTTACTTTCATAAAGTTAATCCAACTAAACTTTATGGCCCGGTTTCACAGACAGGGCTTAGATAGGATTAGGCCTTAGTTCAATTAGAATATTTATGTAACTTTTATAAATGTAAACTTGAAAAAAATATTACTGGTGTGCATCTTGAGATAAAACAATGGCACTGATGTATTTTAAGATATGTCAGTACAAAGAGCTTTCAGTTAAAACAGCTTAAACATGCATTTTAGTCTAGGACTAGCTTAAAGGGATAGTGCATCCAAAAATGAAAATTATCCCATGATTTACTCACCCTCAAGCCTTCCTAGGTATATATGACTATCTTCTTTCAGACAAATGTGTGAATGGCTGCCCACATTTTTAAGAAAAAATTAATCCATATGACTCCAGGGGGTTAATGGAGGCCTTCTGAAGCGAATTGATGCATTTGTGTAAGACAAATATCCTTATATTTAAAACTTTATAAAGTAAAATAACAGGGCATCACTCTGTGTCGGACAAACAAAAGATTTTTTGCATCATGTACAAGATGCTCTCTTGAAATGCATAGGTTATTTGATGCTGGTTTAAAATACAAAGACAGAACTATAAAAGACACAATCATGTGATTAAAGGAACTGTACAACTACTGCTGGGGAGGAGTGCATGTTTTAAGCTGGGAGTTTAACAGGTGTCGTCTGTGAACAAAGTGGAAAATTCCCCAGACAGGTTTGGAAAACTGGCCAAAAAGTCACTGTTTAAATGACTGGGAAAAATTTCTGGCTATTCTCACAGAGTCACTGCGGATGAGAAAATATCTCCTGTTGCACAATGACTAAGCAGTTTCATATCACATGATTGAAGCTGTCAATCAAGAGCTTAATAAGATGATTGAAGAAGACATTATTGAGGAGGTCAGTGAAGGAGTAGAATGGATCCCCAACCTCTTACTGATACCAAAGAAAGACAGTGCAGAGGTGAGATTGTGTGATGATTTAAGAGAGGTCAATACAGCAGTCATTCAAGAAAGACATGTTCTTCCTACACTGTAAAATCCCCAGAGTTAAATCAACTCTACTCAGAGTACATAGTGTTAAAGTAACACTGGAGCAGAGTTAAAGTTAATGAGATAATTAAGCAATTAATAAGGCTGTGACTGAAGTCAGTTGTAGTTCTTGTGTTTCTCTTTTCTTCAGTGATTCTGCTTGTTAACAGCAGGTGTTCATCACTAATGCACAATCATCACTTAATTAATTGCTTAGTTATCTCATTAACTTTAACTCTGCTTTAGTGTTATGTTAACACTATTTAGAAACGGACCATATGTACTCTGAGCAGAGTTGATTTAACTCTGGATATTTTGCTGTGTATAGCATTCTTTAAGTGTTAAATTGGATGCAAGGAAAGGGTTTTAGCAGATTGATTTAGCAGAGCAGTAAAGGAATCTTCATTACACATACAGGTGATCAAAAAGCCATGGACTCAAAACTTTGTGGATTACCTGGTGTAGTTTGGTACATGGATAACATAGAAGTACATACTGACACTGACAGTAAGCTGGAGGAAAGATTGAAAGAAGTGTTTAAAAGATTCAAAGAAAGAGAACCTAAATTGAACAAAGATAAGTGTTCCTTTGGACTAAAACAAGTAGAGGTTCTGGGTCATTTAGTAACATCTGAAGGAATTAAACCTGGTCGCAGAAAAGTGGAGGCTGTGTGTGGAGCACCCAGGCCACAAGATGTACATCAGCTGAGATCTTTTCTGGGTACATGTGGATATCTAATCAAATTTATTCCTAACTTTGCGAACATCTCAGAACCACTCAGATGACCAACAAGGAAGAATGTTCAGGGGGAATGGACAACTCAGACTGAACAGTCTTTCAACAGCATGAAAAAAGCTCTAACAAGTGAACATTGTCTTGCCTATTTTCAACTCTATGCACTAACATGTGATGAGCGATGCTAGCCCTGTTGGCCTCAAGGTGATACTGCTTCAAAGACAAAAAGATAGACACAACAAACCATTCGCTTATGCAAGTCGTTCCCTAAATGCCACAGAGAGATGATATTCCCAAATAGAGTGAGAACCTCTAGGCTGTGTTCAGGCTGTTGAACATTTCTAAACATATCTGTGTGGAGGAAAATATACATTACAGACTGATCATAAACCTCTTATTCACATGTTCAACCCAAAAACAAAACCCACAACACTGCTTCCACAATGTATTCTGTGTTTTAGGATGGATAAAATATTACACATAGTCGGTAAGACAAATGTTGCTGATTCTCTTTCCAGGCTTCGCTTGCCAAAGGGATTATGTGAAGAAAGTACTGTTGGTACAGATACATGACTTACAGGCACTGACAGCAGATGTGATTAAAGAGGCAACGGAACATGATCAACTTCTTCAGCAGCTGATCCAAGCAGTTCATATAAACCAGTGGCCAAATCCAGTTCCAGAAACGTTAGTTCCTTATCAACGCTGTGCGACTGAATTGTCAGTATATGATGGACTTGTACTTCATGGAAGTATGAACTATGAACTATGAACTATGAATATCACAGGTCTTTTTCAGCTAAATATGCTTGATTCATCACTTTGTTCAGCAGTAGATTGGGTTCTAGCAGAAGACTGACCACTGTCCATGGTGCTGAACATTCATGTGCCCGTGTTGATATAAAAGGCCAACCCATCAATATGTTTAATGGCATTCGTTTATGCAACAATTTCAATGAATCAGTGTGTTCTTTCTGTAATTGTAGATTTTCGCATGTTTGCAAGGACCCTCACATGAAATCCGTCTGCCCAAGGCATTTCAGGCCAGCGACACGAGGAAAAGTGCCTCCTCTGAAAAAATTCTAAATAGCCAACTATCTACCCTTATTAACGTTGCAACACTTTCAAGCTACCTTTTTTCTCACCCTGATCTAGTTTTCATAGATGATTTAATTTCTGGGATTTCTCAAGGTTTTCGGGTCGGCGTTCTTTCACCACTGTTTTCTTCATATGTAGCAAAAAACTTTGCTTTAGCTGAACCTTGTATTCTGCCTTCTTGAAAAAAGAACTGAATAAAGGTTACCTTATCTGACCTTTCAGTTCTCCTCCTTTCTCACCCTTTCGAGTTACTTCTATCGGCATAGCCACACGCAAATATTCAGGAAAAAAGTGTCTGATATTGACATGTCTTCACCCAATTCCAATAGATTCGCTAGCGTAAACAAATGTATCCCTCTACAACCTTTTTCTTTGTACCATGCTTCAGTAGGTGATGCTATACCATTAATCAAGCTGAAAGGATAAGGAGCATTACTTGCTGAAGCTGACATTGCTTATGTGTTCAAAATCATGCTTATTCATCCCACAGATTGGCCGCTATTTGGCATCAAATGGGAATCTAATTTCTACTTTGCGGTGAGACTCACCTTCGGCAGTAGGAGTAGTCCGCACATCTTCAGTGGCCTTTCTGAGGCTTTGTGTTGGATCCTCTTGAATGTAAGTAAGCTCCCATTCATGTTACACCTGCTTGACGATTTTCTACTAATTGACTTTCCTTCTTTGTATAGCAAAGTGCTCGACACACTCAAAAGAGTGTTTTGTGAATCTGGCATTCCGCCCTCAAAAGAGAAAACTATGAGTCCCGCTACGTCTCTCGAATTCCTCTGAATTATTCTTGACACTATCACGATGCAAGCCATGCTTCTTAATGGGAAACTAAATAGAATTAGGCCAGTAACAGTATCGTTTCTTTCTTCAAGAACAGTCACCAACTGCGACATGCTCTCCCTTCTTGGCCCTCTTAATCCCGCAATTAGTATTATTCCCTAAGGTCAATCTCTTTATTTCTCGCTTGTTGTCATTGGCTCACTAGGTACAAAACTTAAGTGATCTACCTAGATGATGGTTGCTTGTCAGTCCTAAGTTTTGAGCACAATTAGACTATTGGAAAGGGACAAGAATCAGCTCATCAGCTCCGCACGAAACTTACCCAATCGCTACTGCCAGCATTTTGTGGGGCTCAGCTTGGTAGCATAAGCAAAAAATGATGTACTGTGACAATGAAGCAGTCGTCGCTATTATCAACAACGGAAGATCGCATTGCCAAGCTATTATGTCTATTCTAAGATGTTTTACCTGGAAATCAGCCATTCACAATTTCATAATTAAAGCCGAACATTTCCTTGGACATTCTAATGAAATTGCTGATGCCCTTCATCACTTTCATTTTCAGGCTTTCATACGTCTCTCTCCTACAGCCAACCAGTATCCAAAACCATGCCCGACATTGGCTGAAAATCTCTTAAACTAAGATCCAACTATAATAATTTATTAGAATCTGCAAGAGCTTACATCTCCAAGGGAGTTGCACCTTCTACTCTTAAACCGTACAACTCTGCTTGGCCATGGTTTACTGTGTTTACTGTGTCTCACTTTTTTTTATCTATTTCCTATTCTAATTTCTACCATATGCACATTCTTAGTCTATTGTTTTGAATCTCACCATTTGAAGTTACTTTGCACTACTTTACGCAAAACTCTGGCAGGTATTCAATTTTATGCTCGATATCATGATTCAGATTATCCAAGCTTATTTTCTATACCATCAGTTTTGTCTGTTACTTAAAGGTATATAAAAAAAATCTTTTAAAAGTCTCAGATAAACGTCTTCCTATTACTGTCACAGTTCCAGTCATTCCCAGACTAAATTTCCTATAATCCTCCCTGGTCATCACCTGCACTCACTTCATCAATCAGTAATCACCACACTCAGCTGCAGCACATTATTGGGACTATTTAAGCTAGTCACATCCTCCCTCACATTGCGAGGTCTTGTATCCTCTGGTTACATTTTTGAGAGCTTCTTATTGTTATTGTCTGCCTGTTATTTACCCTGTCTGTTCCCCGTCTATGATTCCCTGCTGCCTGCCTTTGGATTGTTTATTGTTTATTGGACTTACGATTGTTATCTGCCAGCCCTGACCTATTGCCTGTACCCCGACTACGATTCTGCCTACTCTCTGCCATACCTGTTTGCTGTTGTTCCACCATTGCCTGTTTGAAGACGAACTCAGTCTAATAAAGCTTGCATATGGATCCTACCCTGAGTCCCGCCTCATTACAATTACGATCAGCTTGTTACATAAATTAATCTCTTCTTTGCGTAATTGGCTATTTTCCAATTAAATCAATGCTCTCCTTGAGACCGTGTTTTTTAACGGTTTTTAACAGTTTTATGGGGCCTAGGGAGTTTTCTACAGACTCTCTACGTTACAATCTGACAATCATCCTGAATGCCCAGAGAACACTTTCAAGCTACCTTTAAGGTATGTCTAATACAGGGGTATAGGCAAGTTTGGTCCAAGGGCATTCACAAAACACACCGTATGGAGGTAACCACACACAGCATTAAGAATCAATAGTTATTAAAGGTGCTCTAAGCGATGTCACGCGTTTTTAGGCCAAAACATTTTTTGTCAAATACAGCAAACATCTCCTCACTATCCGCTAGCTGCCTGTCCCCTGAACACACTGTAGTCGCCACAAGCTCCAAATACGGCAACAAAAACAAACTGGTGCAGCCTGGACCACGAATCATAATAAACATACCCCAGCCAATAACCGACAAGAATGATTTTAAATGTGCGTTCATGATTGTTTCAGGAAGTACGGAGGGGAGGGGGAGGAGGAGAAGGAGGGAAGGTCTAGCTAGCCTCTGTTTTGTTTGAAAACACTAAGAACGTCAACAGGAAGTTTCTCCACCCAGGATCGCTTAGAGCACCTTTAATTTAGTTAATTTGTCTATATCAGCATTGTGACGACCTCTGCTGTTGGTCTTGGGTATTGCTGCTTGGTACCTGTTTCCACAAATTAGCAGTCTATTGGATACACCTGTGACCAGTGCTTCAGGCACTCCTTTTAAAAGAGATCTCCAGTAGAGACAAGGAGGAACTTTGGGGACTTTGGAACTTGGGCTTTTGGACTTTGTTTGGTTTTGGATTTTATGTTTTGTTTGATTTGTTTTCTGCATTTATGCCTCAACATTACATTACACTTCCAACCATGCACTCTGCTTTACACACTGACGTTACTGATGGACACAGAAACATTGTGACTTCCTTTGATTGTTTTCATTCTATTATTTATGTTACCTTTATTTAGTAGTAAATAAACATTTTCTTGAGCTTGATATTTGGTTTGCGTGTGTCCCTTGTTTTTGTTGCTTCCCTTGAGCCAGGGGTCGTAACAGCATATATCACCATAATAGAACAGTAACCATTAAAAAGACATTACATTTTCTCATCTTGCAAAAAAATGCTTAAAATAACACTTTATTTCAACATTTACTCTCTCAGTTCAGCCCCTTTGCAAAGCATGATGGGAAGTAAAAGTGCTGTTTGATTAACTCCTGGTTAGGTTACTTGATTGAAACATGTTATTCCAATATGAAAACATAAAGTTTAGTCAAAGTCAATTTAACATGAATCAATCACATTTAAACCAGAAACCTGATACAATGGTGTTGAATCAAAATAAATTGTTTAAATAAAGTGAACAGCATCAAAAAAACATTTTTTTGAGTGTATGATCTCTCTTATTTTGTTAAAATTATCAACATTTTCACAGATTCTGCAAGTGGTTCCCATACTTTTGCATGGAACTAAAAGGGATTTGTATAGATTTTAATATCCTGTAACTGAAAGGTATAACAGAAGCTTTGCCTATAGCAAGTAAATGATCAATTAAAAATATGTAGTTTGTACATAATTTTTAGGAAGATCTGTAATTGATATGAAACACATTTACGTGTGATGAATAGTTTACACTTTAGTTGAATGTGAATGATTTACTTCATTTGTTCATTCAAGGTGACTCTGATATATTTAAGGTATTCCAGCAGCTGCTCATGTTCTCTTGCTCACATGCTGTTTACATAATCCTATCACATTTTTTATCACATCACACAACAAGTTCATAATGTCGCAGGAATTGTATAGTTCAGCTTTAAAATTAACAGTTGTGCTAATTATATATATATATATTTGTATTCTTTCTAATTCAATAGAACATTTTCATTGTGAACTATATTATCCACATAATATTGACTGAAAAATAAAATTAAAAAATCAACATGAATCTCAGAATTCATGTTTTTTCCCCAACTTGCAATGACAGCAGCACTCAAAGTGCTTGAACTCCAGAAGTTTGTGTAAAACCTGATGATCGTGTTCTCCAGCATGATTTGAGATGATTCAAAGAGCATCTTATGAAAAGTGTGAGAAATGTATATACCATGTACATAAAACATGTACACCGATGCAATTGCAAAAATACACTACTTAATAGATGAATAATATCTATTCATCTATTCTGTATACATACCAAGAACACACATAAAACTTAAAACAATAATGATTTCATAACACAGGAGGGTCAAACTACATAAAAACATTGTTTGTACAGGAAGTGAGAACATGAGCAGGTGTTGATAAACAAACTCTCCTCCACTGTATAAAAAGACAAACCAGGGCTCCACAACGCAATATCCAGACATTGATCTACTGGACGGGTTTGTGTCACAAAAATACATTATTGAACCATGTAAACTTTGTAATAAATATTTATGTATAATTCTGTTTTAAATATTTATGCAGAGTTCCAGTGTTCTTTGAGAAACGATGGCGGTCTGGACTGTGTACCTGTCTCTCTGTCTTCTCGTAGCTTTGAGTGCTTCAGGTAAGATTATTATTCCACATTTTACATCATAACTGTTATTTTAACATGAATTGATGCGCATCTGCAACATTGTAATGACTAATCAGAAGCCTGGAATGGAATTATCTAATACACTATGTGCACTAGAGTTTGTCTCTTAATTATTATGATAATATTTAGACAATAAAACAACAATTATGTCATTATGTCAGCCAATGTTATTGATTTTTATGAATGCATTTATATTATTTTTGACAAAATACATCAACAAATGTGCTATTATTATTATTATTATTAGTAGTAAAGCTATTGTTGTGTGTATGAGAATTTGACGTGGATGGTGGTTCTTTGTCATTTCAGAATTTGTTGTGTACCATGTTTTTAGATTACCTATGCAAATGTGATTTATGCAAAGCTGTCCAATATGACTATATAATAATTTATTGATATCATTATGCACATTAATAGCCATATTATTTTGATGCAAGTGAAAACAAAGTGTGGGAAAGACATATAATATGTCCCATAGAACCAGTGTTATCCTAGAATACATCTGAGCTGAGCACGCCCATCAACCTGACTCCAGTTGTGCCCAAATGACACCAGACTAGTGGCATTTTAAATAGTCAACTTTGCTGAAAGTATACCTCCGTATCTCAACTACCACTTTATGGTACCCAAAAAAACTCCACGGATGATGTACTTCAGCGAAGATGAGCAGGAGTTCACATGGATTTGGATTAGGGTCACATGGCCATTGTTGCAAATTCACAAAATTTCCATCTCGCCATCAAGACAGAGGAGATGGATGAAGATGTTCTCAGCAGCATCTGCTTTGTGCGCACCGACAGCATGGACACACTCCATGGGTTCGTCCTGGTGTAACTGTGTAGAGCTGTGCATGTAAACCTCACTCACCTGATGATAGAGCACCCGCTTCCCACGCCGGAGACCACGGTTCGAGTCCCGCGTGGAGTTGAGTAGGACCGGTGATACTGGCGCCACTGTTCATCGGCACCTCATTCCTCCTGGTGGGCTTCGTGTTTCTGTTCCGCATCAGGATCATTATGAAGCACAACGGGACCAAGATGGAGAAGCTGGAGAAGCTTATGGTGCGCTTGGGCATCTTCAGTTTCCAACCGTGCTCCTGGAGAGCTACCGTCCTGCAGACTTTAGTTCCAACCCTGCTCCAACACACCTGTCTGTAATTATCAGGCAACCCTCAACACCTTGATTAGCTGGTTCAGGTGTGTTTGATTGGGGTTGGAGCTGAAATCTGCTGGATGGTAGCTCTCCAGGAGCAGGGTTGGACACCCCTGCTGTAGACGGTTCCAGCCATCATCGTGATCAAGTGTAATTACTTCTCCGAACAGCCTTTGGGGAGCAGTGGGAACAGACTCAGTGTGTCCCGTGCACAACCCGCAGATGAACCTGGACTTCACGGTGTTCATGATCAAGTACCTGTTGACCCTGATCGTGGCCATTATTTCTGGATTCTGGATATAGTCTGGAAAGATTCTTAACTCATGAGACTGGCAAACAGCAAACAAAGAGAAACAATCGTGTGACTTACATGAACTGACTGCTTTTTTTACTCTTCATTTCTATATTTGCCATGCTACATGGTATTAATATAGAAATCAATTGCTGTATGGTCACAAGTGCATTTTTATTTGTTTTTAGTAAAAAAAAAAAAACGTAGAAAATCCCTTAATGATTTAATGATTCTCTCTCTTTTTTATCAGTCAACTGCGAGGCCAAATACCCAAACACTAGGCGTGTCGATTGTCACCCTGATGCAGGATCCGATCAGGCCAAATGTGAAGCCCGCGGCTGCATCTGGAGGGTCAGAGAAGATCTTCAATATTCAACCCTGTTGTTTTCAAAGACACTCTCTGATCTGTTACTGTTCTAATGTGATTCAACACATATGCTTCAACACATATGCTTCAAATGTTTTTATCGTCTTTAATAGCCTTCAGATGTTTCCAATGAGCCCTGGTGTTATTACGCTGATACCCACGGTTACATCACCAGCAACATGTTTGAAAAACCGAGCGGCATCACTGTAGATATAGTGCGCAATCCTGATTTCCCAAGTCAACGTTCTCAATCTCGAGACATCGACAAGCTCCGTGTAGAAATCACATACCTGAGTGGACAAAGCCTGCGGTGGAAGGTATGATTGTTTAGGATTAAAACCAAGACAATGATCGAATATACAATTTACATTTATGCATTGCCAGAAGTTTTTATCCTAAGTGACTTACATTGCATTTAATTAATACTTTGTTAAAGCATTCCCCTGGGAACACATAACTTTGGCATTACTAGCGCTATGCTCTAATGTTGAGTTTTTTTAGGAATTAAGAAAATAAAATGAATACATTTAAGGCTTAAATGAAGACTACATCTGATTTTGGTCCTGTTGATCTAGATCTTTGACCCAGCCAATGCTCGCTACGAGGTCCCTGTTCCCCTCGACCTGCCCGCCACACCAGAGACAGAGGAAAACAACAGACTGTACAGGGTTCAGATCCAGCACAAGCCATTCGGGATCCAAGTGATCAGAAAGAACTCAGAAGATATCATGTGAGTAATACACCTCAATTACTGCAGTAAACGCATTGGGGAACGCCACGTGACCCAGGTGTCTGAAAGCACTATCCAAAAACTCCAAATCCTATTGGCCGGCGACAGCCTATGACGTCATACGGCGCGACCCGGAAGTATAAAGGAGCGCCTGGAGAGACAGCCAGCATCTCATCGTCTTTCGGTCCTGTTCTGTCTGATTGCATCTATACCAACTCCGGTAGGGTTTTTTATATATACCTTACAAACGTTCATGAGAGTGTGTTTATCCGTGTCCCAGGGTTTGACACTGGATATACATATTTTTCTGGGCGTTCTCTGTCTGGAGAGGAGCACGCATACACAGTGCTTGAGGGCACTGCTGTGTGTTTGTCTGTTGTTTACTCTGTTCTCGTTTGGCACTCTTCCCGAGGGAAGAGCTGTCTGCATCTCTGCCTGGTGGTTCTGGCCCCTGTTTGTGCTGAGGCTTAACGGTGGCTGCAATCATAGGGCTCGTAGACGAGCTCGTTGGGAAGTTTGAGAAAGTTTTATTCTCTCTCAACTTCCCTGGGGCTGGCGAGAGCGACCGGATGACGATGACGTTCGTGTTTGACGTCATCACGTCCGGCGGCGAGCGCTCCTCTGGCTGGTGTATGCGAGCTGCTGTGTGTTTGGGACGCGCTCTCGTGGCAGCTGCAGCTGCCGGGGAAGCGCGTTAAGAAAGGGGCCGCGCGCAGACGGCTCGACGAGCGGTTCCTTTCTGTCCATTAATACGGCAGCTTCCATACTTTCCATCCCGGTCTGATCTCCGCGTTTGAGATCGGGAAGGCATGGAAAAACCCCTAGCCATTCATATTTGTATCTGAACCCAGACAGACGGGAGGAGGAGGAAGAGAGAGTGAGACGGGTGATCGATTGTAAACATTGTTGCGTTTGTAATCGATCCCCCAGCTATATAGGGTGATTTATATCTACCCTCTCCTCTTCTTCTTCCACCTCCTGTATGTATGTATATATATATGTATATATTATATGTGTATATATAACATATATCATTGGGGCAGTCGTGGCCTAATGGATAGAGAGTCGGACTTGTAACCCAAAGGTCATGGGTTCGAATCTCAGGTCCGGCAGGGATTGTCGGTGAGGGGAGTGAATGTCCAGCGCTCTCCCCACCCTCAATACAACGACTGAGGTGAGACCCTTGAGCAAGGCACCGTACCCCCAACTGCTCCCCGGGCGCCGCAGCAATGGCTGCCCACTGCTCCGTGTGTGTGTTCACTGCTGTGTGTGTGCACTTGGATGGGTTAAATGCAAAGCACAAATTCCGAGTATGGGTCACCATACCTGGCCACATGTCACTTCATCTTCATGCTCAGATGCTTCTTATGGTCAGACTGATGGCTGGGCCATGGTAATTATTTCTATCAGCCCGCTGTTCTGTTTGATAGTAAGAGGATCTTTAGGCTTAAAAGAACCTTAGATTCCATCCTTTCATGTAAAAAGGGACCTTTAGGAGTTTTTTGGTTTTTGAGCTGCAGGAGGGTCTATATTTTATTCGTTAAAATAAGACCTTATTTTCCTGTATAGTTTCTGAGCATGTAGTCAAAATTAGGGTGTTTTTGGGCAAACTGAAGTTGACAGACTGGCTAGATATATTGTGCAGGCCACAAAATGGCCGCCTCTTAGCCACCTGTTGTTTAGAGTAGCTTCTCATCTGCTGTCTTCTAGAGTAGTTTGAGTTAGCACTCGTCACTTCAGTTATTATGCATGTTTAGGTCGGCCTTAATCGGCCGCCTGACATTGTTTGCTTGTGAGCTTCACTTTCTTT